>BMAU01005680.1:0-493585 GCA_019973935.1 Trichonephila clavipes
ACCATAGTTGCTTGTTGAACTCCGGCTCGACGGACCAAAATGTTTGATCACTACACCCGGGATAGCTCAATAACACACCTCACACATGGACTGTAAAACACTATTTTTATTCACCTAAACACATAGTAACTAGAGATACACAGACAGCGCTGTCTGGCGCACGGTTTTTGCGACAAGCATGAACAAACAAAAATGTTTTATTTTTAATGTATTTTGAATTGTGTGATAGTAAATGTATCATTTGATATTACTATAATTGTGGCTATTATTATGTGTTTGTATTTTGCGTTTTGCTTTAAACGCAGTTTTAAAAGTGTGTTCGTTTTTTTTTATTTTAGTTCTGTATATAAGTACATATTCTGTAATATTAATATCATATTAATTTATAATTAATATTGTAGACGTTTATTTATACCCCACCACGCCTACGGCACTAGGCATTGGCGCACACAAGAAATTTTCAGGGGGGGTAGGGCATTGTCGAGGGTCGAAAGTCTACCCTTATAGTTTATCACAATACGCAGTCAAACGTATTTTTTTAATTTTTTAGATTGACATGAACAAAAAACAGAATAAAATAAATTACTGAATAAATGCTCAGCATTAAATAATGTTGTTGTAACGAATGACACCTGATCGGGGCAAAGGCCAGATCAAGACCCACGAAATTCATCATGGCAAAGGGCTAAGTGACGCCTTTCGTTAGCCGTAGCTTTGAGCACCATACAGGTGACAAAACAATTTAGCTCGGTTTCACCCCCAATTTAGAGAGAGAACACCCTGGGGGATGGTCAGGGGCCTTCCACCTCTCTTCCCCATCCACCAACCTCATGAGAGGACTTGCGGCTCGACGGCTATTTAAAGTACCCTCATGCCGCGAAGGCACTATACATTTACAAACATCCATGTCTTCTCCGGGATTCGAACCCAGTCCCAACGGCACAGCAGTCAGCGTCGCTAGCTACTATACCGGCTGGGCGACAGCATTAAATAATAATAATAATAATAATAAATTATTAATAACAATTACTTAATTAAGTTTTACGTACTGTGTACATAGAATTCAAATCAATTGGTAAAATATATCAAGGGCTGAGGGGGATGGTCCGGACCAGTGCCCCCTCTCCTTGTGTGCGCCACTGACACTGGGTGGACCGCAACAGCTTGAAAAAATTGGAAGTAGACACCGCCCCCTGGAAAGTCTGACTTAAGATCTTCACTAATAATGTGTCAATTAAAAACTGTTGGATTATATATGGAAATATTTATTAGTATAAATTGCCCGCAAGAGGGTAAAATGGATATCTAGAAGACAGTATTGTAGAGTGTTAGAATTGAAAGTTTCATGATTCGAGCGGAAAAAGGATTCTTTTATGTACACTTCCCACTCACGGAGCAGAATTTAAACGATTTATTGGTAGGATTTCAATTAGGCTAAAAAAAACCAACACAAAGAAAAAATTTCAGATATTTTTCCAATATAACTCGATAAACGTTTTATTTTTTAAAAAACTTGAAAATTTTGTATATTAAATTTCTTTAAGTTCTTGTGATGTTTTTGTTTCATTGATTTTCATTAAATATATGTATATATACATTTTTATGTAAATAAAATAAACTCTAATAAATTTAATTTTATTGACATATATAAATTTTTTAATATCCTTTAACACGAAAAAATATTCTATACCCTTCAGTTTTCGTGTTAAATGATTTTCACTGTATTTGAAGCCAAATTTAATTTATAACTACATTCTCCTTATTCAAAGAGATAGGCGTACATTGTCGAAATTGTTTCCTACACAATAAGAATTAGCATTTGTTTAAGAGACAATAAAAAGCATTTGACCTCCGCTTCCCATAACACAGCGTGACACTGAGAAGAAAAAACTTATTTTTTCACAGGATGGGTTAAAAAAAAACTTCTCTGGAAATCATCAGCATGTTTAACCTAAGACAAAGGGAAGAAAATCATTTGTTTGCATGGTCGAGATGGTGAGAATGTTTACATTCGATCAAAGGATGTTTTGTGAAAGTGATATTTTTCCTTTTTTTTTTTAATCATTGTTCCAAGAAAATCTTTTCAAGATTTTTTTTTTTATTCGGCTCCATTCGAATAGGTAGAGAAGGCGAAAATACTTACATTCGATCAAAGGATGTTTTGCAAAAGTGAGATTTTGCCTTATAGTTTTTTTTTTTTTTTTTTTTTTAAATCATTGTTCCAAGAAATGTCTTTTCAAGGTTTTGTTTTATTCGGTTGCGTTCGAGTAAGCGAAACCAGTTGTTCCTCCCCTGCAACGCAGAAAGAAGTTCTTTTCTCCCAACCTCGGAGAACGAAAATGACGTCACGCTCATCTGATCTGTGGCTCTGGTTCCTCCTCCCCTCCACCACTCCAGACGCCCGATTCCTTCAGGCATTTCTTTCTCTTTCTCTATCAGGTGCACTCAGACGGAGAAAAAACACACTAGTGGTGTGTTGGCGCTCCAAGTAAAGAATATGTTACTCGAGTAAGCGAAAAAGGCTTCTCAAGAGAAGGGATAGAAAATCTAAAAGTCAGTCGTACGTTATGATTAAGGGCTTGCATCTGAAAAAGGAAGCGGTAGGCAGTGTTTTAAATGTCCTTAGGCAAAAATTCTCTGCGGTAGAGATAAAAGAAAAGGGAGAAAAGTTTCAGAACCTTTAATTTCCTGCAGAGATTTCTCGGCATGTTATTTAAGTTAAAGCGTCCTACCGTTGGTATTGTGTGTGATTCAAGTTAATTGTAATTTTCAAGGGAAAAGCTAATTTAATTATAGATTTTATCCATACAAGAAACGTCCTCTACTTCATCTAACATTAGATTTATTGACAAAATGTTGAGTGTAGGTAATTAAAAAAGAAAAGGAGGGATGCTATTTTGAGTGATAAATGTTGTTGGATATCAATTTTTTTTTGTATCTAACATTAGGAAAATAATTCATGTTTAATATTTGTAGTCAATATAACAGTTTTTATCGCTTATGTCACAATATTTGTATTTACTAACGAATCTGAGTGAATGTTTATTAACATCGAACTATATAAAACTACATGAGGGCTACTAGAGACGAACCTCCTAACTTTGAACATTGATTAAATGACGTGGATGACACCTGACCTGACAGCAGGGGGGGGGGGTGTGGCTCTAGAGCCGGACAAATCAGACCCCTGCCCAGGGCGGCATTTGGATCGAATTTGAAAAAAAAAATTTTTTTTGTTACAAAAAAAATTTATATACATATTTTCTAAAATACTATTGGGTGGAAAAAAATTTCATTCATTTTATCTTACTTCCTTATTTTATACTCTGTTTTAAAAAAAAATAAAATGTAAGACATGTTGGCTTTTTCGTTGATTTTTAGCCTGTATATCAACATTTTATTTTTTTTCTCAAAAACGAATAAAGTTATTCTAAAATCGATCCCTAAAGTTGTTAAGAACATCCATAAGAATATTATTAAAAAATTTCAGGTCAAAAAATTAATTTTTACAAAAGGAGTAATATTTTAAAAATTTTTCAGGTCAAAAAATTAATTTTTTCAAAAAAAAATTTTCTTCAAAAAATTTAAATTTTTAAAATTGTGTGAATAATATATGAAAAGTTTCATCTGGTAACATTTTCTTGAATAGAAACATTGTTTAAAATGTTAAAATATAATTTTTAAATACGTAAATAAAGAAGTTTGCTCAAAGGGTGCCAAGTCCCCTTAAAAGGGGGAAAGGATTTCAGAAAAGTACGGCTAATCCGCTTTAGAAAACGTTACTTGAAGGCAGAAAAATCCGTGCAGTGCATTTTCGAAGCATCTTTACACTGACGGGATTTTCCGTGCTATCCGCTTAGAGGGTTAATATCCTTTGGTATCTCACGACTGAGGCAACGGAATTCAGAAGAGATACTAGGACACCTGGTTCTTGTCAAATTTTCCGTAGCCTATTTTGTTGATGAATTTTGAGTTTAATTTCAGGGGAGAGGATTTTGGGAGAATTTTTAAATTTTGGTTTTGAAGCCTCAACGAAAGCTTAGGAAAAATTTTGGTTGAGTTCGCTAATAGCTAGCTCAATATTTTCATTAATAGCTAATAGCTAGCTCAATAGGTCCATAGTGGGGATGGGTGTTTCATTTAAAGCAAATTTATTGGGAACCTCTGGTCTAAAATCTAAACAGTCAATGTCCTCCCTCTCACCGGGCAGCGGTAAAATTAACAACCGTTGACCGGTCCGTGGCGATAAAAAGGTTGGGGAACACTGCCATACATAACTTTTCGTGCACCACTCCATAATTTCCGCTAAGTGTCGCTAGAGAATGACAAGCTTTCATTGCTTTGGAAGCCTGCGGGCGGACATACAACGCCACGTACACCGCTTTCAATTCTACCTAGTCCAGGAGTTTGTTGTAGAAGCAAAATTTGGATCAACGTTCGGGTTCTAAAGCTCCAAACGAGAAAAGAAACCGGTGAATATCGTTGTTTGAGAAAGACGTTAGAGATCATTTCCCGAGTACTAGTACAGATGGAGGCTCCACCATATACTGTAAAAATTATATTCAAAACAGAGTTCCCTATTTGGAGAAAAGAAATATCTTTTTAACAGTCATCGCGCTCAAATATATCGTATTTAACAAGGAGATTATAGCTATTAATGAAATAAATACCAACAAATTAATTATAAACTGATTTCTTATAAAATAATAATTTTATTGATAGTTTATTTCTCAAATCTGTATTAATGAAATTCATGGAATGTATAGTAAAAGTTGCAATCCTTAATATGCATTAAAATGGATTTACAAAAATAACAAAAGATGTATAAATGTAGTTTTTTTTAACTGCAATCATCAGTTAATTAGGAAAAAAACATGCTATATAACATAAATATTGTACATGTTTTAGTATATTAAGTTATCAATTACTGCATTTCTAATTGAAATCTTTTGGCGGCATGAGGAATCAAATGTTTTTGAAACAATGAAGACCGAAAAAAAGACTACGAACATAAAATTAAACTTTAAGGGCAATTTTCAAATGAACACCACTATGTTAGTTAAAAAAATTAATATATAAATAAACCATTACATTATCACTGTGAACAATATTCATATGCTTGTACGCTTAAAAAAAACCATTAGTAATGGTTAACTTACACAATATGTTTTCTTTCTTCCCTTAACTTTGTCAGTTGGGGTCTAGAAAATCGTAAGGGAATACGGATTTTTCGATAGGGAAAAAAGGACGACTGCGGCAGGAAGAATCCGAGAAGTAATGTGATATTAGCAATGCGAATATGGTAGAATAATGAGAGGAAAGGATATAAACTTTTATATATTTCTTTATGCAACAAGGTTTCTATTGGTTATTGAAAAAGCTTAAATGTAAGTGACTTTTAGGATGATTAAATTAAATTTTATATTTATGTGGTTTGAAATAGTATTAGTTCTATATTGAGAGATTTCGAAAGAAAATTTTTAAACATTTAATGCATTTTTGGAATATTTTTCTTCATTATCATACAAAATAAAAAAAAAAAAAGGTGTGTGTAAATTCATTGCCAAAAAATAAATACTTATGTTTTTCACAGAAGTTTCAAAAACAGAAAAAAGGTTTTAAAAGTTATTAGTTAAAAAGTGCTTCATCACAAAGTTGCAGCTAAAGCTTCAAAATAATTTCTTGCATTTGTACTTTCATGAAAGAAAATATTATCCTATGCAAATGCTTCAATATAATGTTCTAATGCCTGCAATAAATGCATTATTTTCAACAAACATAGTTAGTGCAAAAAGTTGAAAACATTCATCTTTCTTATAAATATGAAATAACAGAAAGAATAATGCTGGAGAGTAGATACTGAAAACTCCTAATGCAGGTGCATTCCTGCAGAAAATTTACATTTCAGAAATGCATATTTTTCAGTGTGAGTAGAAAATTAGAGTAGATTATATATTTTTTTTTTCTTGGAGAGGATTTAATTATGATATAAAATTCAGATTTTTTTATATAGTTTTTTGTTGAATTAATATGGTTTATTATTTTAAAGCATTTCTTTTGAAATTTTAGGAGGTAAATTATTAGCCTACAAATAAATAAACAAGTTAAAGAGAAGATTTTTTCCCCAAAAGAGCAATTAGTCAGTATATAAAGCAAGTTATCCAGTTTTAAAATGTAATCTGCAGTCTCTTTCTTATATAACTTCCTTCAATACTAATCTCAAATGTTTATTGAAGATGTAAGAAATAAGAATATTTCTTCAGGAAAAAAAAGTGGTTTACACATAAGATTCTAATAATGTATCTTTAAAAATTTACATAAAATTATGTTTGAGAAATTCTTTTTTCTCCCATTAAGTTGAAATTGTAATATGTACAGTCTGTTTTCTTGAGTTGTATTTATAAAACATGTTTTTTAAAAAAAAAAAAAATTGTGTTCTTACACGAAATTAAGAAGATTAAGTCCTTGTAAAAGTATTTTTGGAATTTCATGAGGTAAATTACTTGTCTTCAAATAAATAAATTAATTAAGGATATTGAATTTCTTAGACTTATTTCTTCCCAAAGTATAATGAGAAGTAACTGAGATTAGTATCTAAAGTAATTATTTCAAGTTAAAAATCATGTATACTTTTCTCAATTTCATTCAGTGCTAATTTAAAAAATATTTCTCCCTGTAAGATTCGCCCGGAATTTGAAATTCTTTATAGGTGGCGCGGCCATCGAGAAGAGGAGACTGAGAGCTGAACGAGGGAGAGGAGAGGAGAGAATGAGCGGGCGCGATGAGAAAAAACAAAATGGTGTTAACTTAAAATTAAATGTATATAGTTAGTTTCTTTAATATGTATTTGTGCTGTGTGTGTGTGGCTATCAATCATCAATAAATTTTGAGCCACTAGACTTGGAGCATTCATTGTGCCTGGATTTTCTTTTGGAATCTTCATGAAACAAAAAGTACCTACGAAATTCCTTATTGGCGCAGTCGGCAAAATTTTAAAAGATTTCATCGAAGCTCCAGGTAAGAAAGGGTGGTCCACACTCACAAATTAAAGTATTATTGTATGTATTGTAATGTAAAGAGTGCATTATCAATAGCTGTAGTTGTTTGGAATAGATGATATGTTATTGTAGTAAAAGTAAAATAAGTTACAGTTTAACTTATGTATGTTGATTCATTAGAAACCCCAGGGTAAGAAAGATTAGTCGGGTGAGTCATTATAATCATTAAATGATCACCGCGAGAAATATTTAGTTTTCCGTCAGAGAAGACGTTGTTCGGCGTGACTCATTAGAATCATTAAATGATCACCGCGAGAAGTATGTAGTTTTCTGTCATAGAAAACATTTTTCTAATTAATGGTATCATCTATTCCAAGAGGTAAAGGTATATTGTGTTTCATCAGAAACATTATTGTATATTGGATATATATTTTAGTGAACATCAGTTCAGATAATTATTGTGTTTCATCAGAAACAGTATTGCATATTGGATATATATTTTAGTGAACATCAGTTCAGATAATTATTGTGTTTCATCAGAAACAGTATTGCATATTGGATATATATTTTTATTGAACATCGGTTCAGATAATTATTGTGTTTCATCAGAAACATTATTGCATATTGGATATATATTTTTATTGAACATCAGTTCAGATAATTATTGTGTTTCATCAGAAACATTTGAAAAAATATATAATTAGATATATAATTCTATTGAACACCAGTTCAAATAATTAGTGTGTTTCACCACAGAAACGTTACGAAATATTGGTACATATTATTTCTTTTTCTATTGAACATCAGTTCATGTATTGTTTGTGTCAAATCTGAAACCCTGGAGTTTTTGTTTTTCCTTCTCTCTCTCTCAATTCGAGGGCCGCGCCTCCTATAAAGCTTTTAAACGGCAAGGCGAATGTTACAACTGCCATGCGCACAATCCACCTTTCAACGAATTGTCAAACGAGGTGGGTGCGATCAGCAAATTCGTTCCGTCGCTTCTTCCTGATCTAGCGATGACAGATACGCATCACAGTTGCTTGGTTTCGTTAAACACGTTGACCGATTTCTCTGAAGGATAATCAGTAATCCCTATAGGCTACTATTGTCCCTCAGTCGAATTCAGAAACTTGGTCAAAATACGCTCGATGCCTTGCACGAAGCATAGGTAAACAGCTTACGCAAATAAAACACACGAAAAAAATAGTTACTGTACTTCAAATAAACGTTGCATAGACGTTGCTTTTTTGGGCGTCTGGACTGCGAAGCAGTCCTCAATCCCATATCAGGACAAGTCTTCGATGAGGGGCATGGCGAAAGTGGTGTTGTACGTTCTGCTGAGTGGCATGATGACGATTGGCTGGACGATAGGATCCAGGAGGCGTGGCTTCTGTGCTTTGTCGGGATGGTGGTTTTTCAAAAGTTTTTGCCTTGGCTGAGAGCTAAGTAGCTGCTCTCTGATTGGTTGCTGGGTAAAGTGAACAGTGACTCCCCAATTGGCTGCCCTGGGGGCTGGGTTTTAAGAAATGAGGAGGAGCAAGTCCAGTGGGGATGGAAAGAGAAAGAATAATGACAAAAATTTAAAAAAGTATAATTTTAGAAAATGGTGTGCAATTAAAAAATTGCACGAGGGAATTAAATTAAGGAGGATTATATGAGTCAAGAAGTATTCTTCTTGGTCTTTTAGAATTATCATCAGGAATGTAGGAAGTTAAGTTTAGCATATTTAAGTTGTTGGTTGCTGGTAAATCATTAAAAAAGTTAACTGCAAGATTCTGAATATGAGTTTTAAAACTTGTAATTTTTAATGCTTTACGTATGTCATCATTGCGCATGTATCTCGTGGCTTTGACAATCATACGTATTAAAGAATTTTGCAGGGTATCTAAAATATTAATATTCGTTTTAGCAGCATAACCCCATACTGGACTTGCATAAGCTATAATTGGGCGCATAACGGCTGTATAGAGAAGCACTTTGTTCTCTCTACTTAAATGAGAGTTCCGGCCGATTAAGGGGTAGAGTTTAAACATGATTTTTTTTCCGGAACTTATCGCGTGTATATTGAATGTGATTTTTCCATGTGAGGCGTGTATCGAAAATTATACCGAGGTATTTTGCTTCCTGAGACCAGGGGATCTGTTTGTTGTACATCATGATTGGTGGCGGGAGAGATTGCTTTTTTGTGAAAATTATGGCTGTGGACTTTTCGACATTGATGCTGATTTTCCATTTATCGTAGAAGTTTTGTAAATGATGGAGGTGTTTATTAATTGCAAATGAGATAGTCGAGAGATTTTTGTAAGTTGCGTGTATGGCAGTGTCATCAGCATAGAGGTTAATTTTTGTTAGTGTGTAGTCTGGGATGTCGTTCACATAAAGATTGAAGAGCAGTGGGCCTAGCAAAGAACCTTGGGGACACCCTGCAGAAACAGAGTGTTCGTTAGATAGTGTTTCGTTGATTCTAATTTTAAAAGAGCGATTAGTAAGGTAGGAGTGAATGAGGTGAATCAGAGGAGGGGGTAGATTGTAGGAAATAAGCTTGAAGGTGAGTCCATTAATCCAAACACGGTCGAAGGCTTTCTGGATATCCAGAAATACCGCGCCCGTGCTTTTCCTTTTTTGGAAACCCTCCGAGATGTGTTCAGTTAGTCTTAGGAGTGGATGTAAAGTAGAGAGCTTGTTTGTAAAACCGTATTGATTAGGATTAAAAAGGTTATGTTCATTAATGAAATTTTTTAGTCTATGTAGAATAATAGATTCAGTTAATTTACTGATTGTTGAAAGTAGGGATATTGTGGTCTGTAACTAGTTGCTAAGTGTGGATCTTTGCCAGGTTTGTTAATTGGAAATATAATAGCTTCTTTCCAGTTGTCTGGAAAGTGATTAAATTTGAGAATTTTATTGATTAGTATAGTTAAAATAAGGATGAGTTTAATGGGGAAATTTTTTAGCATGCGGTTAGTGATTAAATCTTTTCCGGGGGCTTTTTTAGCGTTAACGTGTTTAATATAGTGAATTATTTCATCAGGAAGTGCAGGCTGAATGAGAGTGGTAGGTGGGGTAGAGAGGAAATTGTGTACAGTAGAGTTAATAATTTCGTCACTTTGGTTATATGAGTCATTTTCACGATCATTTTCAATAAAGTTATATTTAATGTTAGTAGCTAGGAGGTTAGCTTTTTGCTGATCAGTGACTGCCGTACCTGTTGCACAGTTAAGTGGTGGAATTTTAGATCTTTTGTTTTTAAAGAATTTTTGAGTGCGCCAGAGGCTGTTATCGGTAGTGTTGAGAGACTCTAGTCTCTTTTGCCAGATGCTGTCGTTATGTTTTTTAAGTTCTTTTTTGAAGTCCGATTGTGCTCTATTGTACTGTGATTTGAATAATGGGTTTAGAGTTTGATGATATTGTTTACGATTGCCATTCTGTTCTCTTATATAGTGCTTACGGGTGGCTCTACGGTCACCCATGATGTGAGTCTGGGCTATAATGCTAATGATTTGCATATTTTGTCGCCACCAACGCATGACGTAAATTTCACATGATTTGCATGCTTCCTTCAGGATGGTGCATTTTGTGCGGCTAGCGATGTAATTTTTGATAATCTGATAGACTCACAAGCACATAATTAAAATAAATATAAAGTTATTTTTTAAATAAGAGGAAAAGTGAGTAATTCCATTAAAGTATCATGATATTTTTCTGTTTTGGATTAAGACATTCAAATTGATGGACTGGTCTAGGTCAGGCGGAGGAGAGACGAAATTCCATGGGATTTACATTGCATGTTCGAATTAATTCAAGATTTTGACTAGATGGAAATTTTAACTCAACAGGAGACAGTGACTATTATCTGTAAAGATCTGTTTCTTGGAAAATAAAAACTTTTTCAGTTGTAAGATAAAAATGCTAGATTAAGCTACTAATGTAATTAATCTGTTAAAGCAAAATTATATCATGGAAGAAAATGGATGCAAATGGTCTAAAATTATTGAAACTATCCTAAGAAAAAAGATACAACGGTTTATATATATATATATATATATATATATATATATATATATATATATATATATATTGTCACATAACTCCGTTAGATATTTAGGGTTTGTCGTCTTCGTGGAGTGCCGATGTTACTACAGTGCTGGTCACTAATGCGAAGGCGTCGTTGTAATATTCAGGACGACATGGTGCAGGTTTGAAAGTTTGTTTTGGGTTTTAAACTCGAGATCTAGGTGATGTTCTGGAGTTTGGTCTGGACCGTAAGTGAGTCTTTGGCTTCTCCATTTTATGCCTTTTTAAAGGCGGTATGACGTATGGGGGAAATTGATGAATAGCGTAAGACTTAAGAAATTAAATTATTGATTTATTACGTCTACTGCTGTTAATTTCAATATTTGTAGTTAGATACAAGTTATTCAAACTATTGAGTATTTTAATGCTACAGAATATTTTAATGGTGATGGAGGAGGGCAAAGCACAACGTCTCTTTTCGATTGTTTAAAGCAGTCTGCTCTCTCCACTCTCTTGGGGGTTGGGCGGTCCCTTCTTACACCTCGAATTTCACTCGAGGTTCGGCTCGCAGGTGGAGTGCATATGTTGTTTGTCTCCAGGATGTCCGATGAAAGGATCCTGCAATATTTTAGGGGTGTACGCGTGATGATTTGAACGGCGTAATGTTATCAGCATAGGAAAGCCAATCTTACAGCTGCGAGGCGGGAAAACTTTATATAGCGGATTATGGCATGGCTTCAAGGGCAGACACGAGATACAGAAATGATTTTTGTTGGGCGAGGCTGGGATTACTATTTAAACATTGGTTCCTCGTCACTTCTTTTGAAATGGGCTTAAAAGTTTGACACTGGCGTAAGAATTTTGCCGGCTTTTCAAAAGCGTTGACCAAAGTAAGGTCAAAGATTGACTTTCCTCAGAATTTGTGGTGGTATTGTCCTGTTCAAGGTTATCTATTTAACAGAAAAAGTCAGTTCTTTTCAGTGAAGACCGTCGCAGGTGTTTTTTATCACCTTGAATTAAATCCCATTGCTAAATGAATGAAAATGTGATATTACCAACAACATGCACATGATATTATTCTTTATTAATGGCATGTGTGATTTAAGTAAAACTAACTCTTTTAATGACGTGACTATATTTTTTTTACAGGTAACATATCTCGAGTGGTTCTTTCTCAAGGTCTCCAACTCATCGAAATACTTGCGAAATTACGTTTGTCTGAAAAGTTCAGGGAAAAGCACCGGCAGCACATCGGAGGATGGGTGACATTTGTTGAGGTAGAAAGAGAATTCAGACTCACGGAACTGAACAGACTAGCCATTAGGTTACATTTTATGTGGCAACTGCAAAGATGCAATCAGGACATCAAACAGGTAACTTATGTTGATGTGACATTTTGAACATATTTCGTAATTAAAGCAGTTTTCATTTCAGCTTCAAGTTCATTGGCAGCATAAGTTTTTTCTGCAATGGCCAATTTTTACGATTCTATTGATACATACTTCCTTCAGACATCCATAACAGTTTGAAAAATTCGTTGCGGTTTTTACCCATGAAATAAATAAGTTTAATAAATTGATTACTATACATTTCTGATTATTATACACACACGGAGGTTAAACTATCATCAGGAGATCTCAGAAACTACTAGATTTAAAGGTAAAATCCTAGGTTAGCCCACACCCTTGGCGACAAAAGGAAAAAAGCGCCAAGCGAAACCGACAATGGCGTCAAGTGAATACAGAGAGATAAGGTGGATGCGTAATAAAAATATATGTAAACAATACAGAAATTAAACATTTAAGATAAAAAAAAATTAAAAACAGCACTTACTTTCTTATTGCTGATCTTTTCCGAGTGGAGGATACAGCATAACAACAGATTTTAAAAAAAGTCTTGAAGGTCTCATCGCTAAGTAAATGATCGTGTGAGCGCCGCCATTTTTATTCTGCGAGGTAATGGTTGAACATACCTTCGGCGTGGGTGGTGTAATTTCGAAGAAAGCGTTTTATTGTCGACCGTGTTACATCATGCCGATCGTTACATTTAGGACATTCATAACTCTAAGCAATCAATCCTTCCTTCATACACTATTCAATCAATTCTTTCTAACCTTTCGCATTCAACACAAAGTATAAAAAAATCTAATATATATTCCTTCACACACGCAACCATTCCAGCCCGGTTTCCCAAAACTTAGTGAAATTCGAAATGTCCGCCGACAAAATACAAAAATTCCAGAAATAGATAGGTTTACCATATCTAGTGTATCATAGTAGGATTACCAAGATGGTACAAGTATCGCCAACCAAAATAATTCGCACCAAGCGTGTGGGCTCTCCTAGGACTGAACCGATTTAAAATTTAGCGTGCCCGTTTCTTTTGTTGAGTGGAGATCCCCTAAGAACAGGTTTTGCGGAAATCAACTCCTACAGCGGCGTAAAAGACATTTATATATTGGTTCACAGATGAATCTGGCGGATATACCTTATGAGGATTCGGTTATATTTATTTGAATTTTCTATTTTATTTGCTAAATCGTTTCTCCCCACCCCACCCCCAGGAATCTTGTTTGAAATTCTCATACAATTATTCAAAGTATTAATTAAATTTTGACATTAATTTTTTAATCTTTCCTTCTTGATTTTTATATTTTTCAATTCGCCCTCGAGCGAAGATTGAATATACTTTCTAATTATGTGTACTGTCGAACCTCTATATAGCGAGCTTTTGCCCGGAACCGAGAACATTTCACGATTTTCTTCGTAAAACAACCTCCCTACAGTGAAGTGTATTTTCTGTATAACGAACTTCTTTTCTTGTGATTAAATTTTTTTTCTCCCTATTTTTAAAGTATTTCTGGACATTTCAAGTTATTCTATTTTTTAACACATTTTATGGTCGTCATAAATCTTGAAATGGTTTACTAGGGGCTTACTCCCTGAAAGCAATAGAATTCCTGGCGTTTCATCCAAGAAGTGCAATCTTTATTCTCCATTGTCCAATTCAATAGAAACATCTTCGATGTCCCCTCTCACCCTCAGTGGAGTTGTCTCGTGTCCCCGTGGCCTTGAACTAGTCTTCGTTCATTTGTAGTTTTGATCAGTTGTACTGGTAACTTCGTTTGTTGTTGCTCGAAAATGCCATAACGTAATGCAAGAGCATCAAACAGAAAAAATTAATTTTTCAGGAAGTAGATGAAAGCGTCAAGAAACTTTCCTTTCTTTACTTTTTTTAAAGATAAGATATATAAAATAAATATATATTAATTACAAAAAGGTGCGAATAATTACTTTTTTTAATATATAGTGCTTTTGTATTTAAAATTTTTTTTTATGGGGTTCATAAAGAAAATTGAAACATGAAACTCTATATAACGAATTTTCTATATCGCGAACTTTTTTCGGGATTTAGCGACTTCATTACATAGAGGTCCGACTGTATATATATATATATATATATATATATATATATATATATATATATATATATATATATATATATATATATATATATATATATATATATATATATATATATATATATATATATATTGGCACTTGGGGAGGACGCCCAGGAGCCCGGGCCTGGATAAGCTGGACCAGATTTTTTGTTATAAATTTCGATCCGCCAGTGCCAAGGGGACCCTTAGATCTTCTGTGCCCGCGGCCCGAAATGAGCTTAAACCGGGGCTGTATGTATGGCAGTCTCGCTTCCTTTTTATGCTGAATTGTTTCAGTGTTATATGCTTCATATAAAATTAAATAACCATAAATTGATCTATCATTATCGATTAAAAATCTATTTTACTCACTGATAACATCTTGAAAACTGATGCAAATATTTTTTATTAACAGGCAATTCAATGGCTGAAGGATTTGACTAATACGATGTTGTCTAGAAGTAGCGAAATCGGAGAATCTGCAGAAGAAGCAGATGGTCTATTTCTCCAGCATATTCAATTTCAAGAAGCCGGAAAAGTAATTAATGCAATTTCGTAAAAATTATTTACAGCAGAATATCTCTTAATGTATTAGCAGCTACGAATTTGTTAATACAAATTTAATGATCTTGAAACAAATCCCACTTCCCATACAAATTCTAAATAATTATCTTATAATAAATTCTATATAATTAATTTACAACAATAAATCAACTTCTGTTTCCAATTTGACTTGTCTTTTGTTCAAACTTTCTTCCGAAATCTTTTTTATTTTTATTTATTTTTTTCATTCGTTTAATACTAATTAAAGTCTATAGCAATTTTTTTTCAAAACATTATTTAAATTGTGGGAAAAAAGTACTGTGTATAATTATTCTGCTACCAGATTAAAAACTTCGATTTATTATGTTGTACACATATGATAATGAAGTATGTTTTGAAAACATTCAAGTATTTTTCTCTTTGGAAGTTTAGTGAGATAAAATTATTTATTTATGCACAGTATTTAAAAGAAAACGTAAAGAATTAGCTTATGAGATAATTTTAACAGATAAAAAAAAATCCTGCTGCTCTTAAACCATGCTGCCATCTGTAGGGCATAAGAGTAAAATTACTTAAATATTTAATAGGGTAGAGCAGCGATTCCCCAAATTTTCACCTCATGAAACCTCCAGTACTTGAAGGTGTTTCGTGGAACCCCTAGAACTAGAAAGTGTTTTCGTGGAACCTCATTCCATACATATAGTTCGAAGAATATATTTCAAAATAATATTTTAAGTAGATCAACATGTTATGAACACTTTATGTAAAGGCAATTAAAAAAGTATTGAATTTATTATTAAAAAAATATAATTTAATTTTTTAATACAGTTTTACTCATTAATAATATTAATTTACGATTCACACACACACACAAGTGTTGCTTATCCATGCATTATTTAATAACTGAGCTACGTGCTTACTTTTTTTTCACACAAACTGTCGAAGTCTAGGTCTATTGAGATTAAATGCAATCGCATTACTTATTCAGAGTTTAATTTGCTTTATACATTGTTTTTTTTGCCACTCACGTTGAGAAATATATTTCTCTTAAACTTAATGCTCTGAATGGTATTAAAATGTTTATAGCTGTATGAGAAAACCCCTGTATTTCGTATAAATTTTCAACCTAAAATTTAAATGCTGTTCTTGTTAAATTTAGATTATAACATCAAATGTGTTGATAAGTTGCTTCTTCTTCATTTGTGGTGTTTTTACCACAAATACAAAAAGGTGAATTTTCCATTAGAAAACTATTTAGTTTTGCAAGGCATTTTGTTAACTAACGAGTAGAAATTATCTCGTGAAACTCAAGATAGTATTATCTTTATCTATATATATAAAGGAGAAAAGCGACTCACTCACTCACTCACTCACTCACTCACTCACTGACCACGATATCTCCGGAACTATTAAACCTACAAACTTGGAATTTGGTAGGTAGGTTCCCTTAATGGTGTAGACGTCAGCTAAGAACGGATTTTGCAAAGTACGAACCCCAATGGGCGTTACGAGGGTTTAAGGGGCGTTAGAGATAATTATATCCTTTACTAAACTATTAGATACAAAGTCGTGAAACTTGGTACACAGATTTCTTTCATAAAGTAGAGATTCCCTACACAATGATTTTTACAAAAATCGACCTCCAAGGGGCGTTGAGGGCGCTTAAGGGGCGTTATACACAATTATTTCCATTTTTAAACTATTAGACGTACAGTCTTGAAATTTGGTAAGCGGATTCCTTTCATAGAGTACAGATCCGCTGCAAAATGGGTTTTGTGAAAATTGACGCCAAGTGGCGTTGTGGAGAATTAAGGGGCGATATAGGCAATTAACTCCTTTTTTAAACTATTAGACGTAAAATCTCGAAATTTCGTAAGCTGATTCCATTCATTGAGTAGAGATCCGCTATAAGATGGGTTTTGTGAAAATCGTTTCCTAAGTGGCGTTGCGGGGGCTTAAGAGGCGTTATACATAATTATTTCCATTTCTAAACTATTAGACGTACAGTCTTGAAATTTGATAAGTGGATCCCTTTCATAAAGTACAGATCCCCTACAGAATGAGTTTTGTGAAAATCGACCCCAAGTGGCGTTGTGGAGAATTAAGGGGCGTTATAGGCAATTAACTCCTTTTTTAAACTATTAGACGTAAAATCTTGAAATTGAGTTAGCAGATTCCATTCACTGAGTAGTGATCTGTCATAAGATGGGTTTTGTGTAAATCGTTTCTTACGTGGCGTTGCGGGGACTTAAGGGGCGTTATAGATAATTATTTCCATTTTTAAACTATTAGACGTACAGTCTTAAAATTTGGTAAGCTAATTCCTTTCATGGTGTAGAGATCCGCTACAAAATTGTTTTGGGGAAAATTGATCCCCAAGGGTCACTGAGGGGGGATTAAGGGGCGTAATAGATAAATATTTCCGCGTTTCAACTAATAGAACCACCTGCTTGAAAATTAGAAGGTATGTTCCGTTCATGGAATAAAGTACCTTTTACAAAGATTTTTGCGAAAACGGACCCCCAAAGGAGTGGGTTTGCGAGGGATTAAGGCATGTTATAGAAAAATTCCTGTTTTTGAACTTAACTCACTTACTTGAAATTTGTTGAGCACTTTTTTCTTTAGTTGAATAGAGTTCCACTAAGAATGGATTTTACGGAAATCAACTCCAGGGGGAAGCGGGGAAATTTATTGGGGCGTATTGATAGACAAAATTCCCGTTTTTGAACTGCTAAGACTATAATAATAAAATTTGGTTTGCATGTCTCTTTTGTTGAATTGAAATCCGCTAAGAATGCTGTCAACGAGGTATTGATGATAAAAATTCCGTTTTTGCTCTGTTAGATTTAGACTTGAAATTCAGCACGCATGTTTATTTTATGGAGAAGAGATCCACTGAAAGTTGCTTTGGTGGAAATCCACTTGATTATTAGGTTAAGTGAGCGAAAAAAGTCTTTCTACTTCGATTTTAGACATAAATAGAAATTAGATATTATAATTAATGTTCTTTTTATATCAAGGTGCGAGAGTGTAACAGCTATAAATATATTTTTCAATACAATCGAATTCTTAATGCTAGATATCAATAATTAATATATATGTAAAACAGTATACATACACTGGCCTCAAAAAGTTAAGGTACAACATGTTTTTCGAAGCTCACCATAAAAAAAATGGCAGTAACAATAAAATGCATAGTTTACATGAATGATAATAACGAACTTTAAAAACATTAATGCAAAAACGATTGCTACCACTGTTATTTTATAGAAAAGAACGTATATTTATGAGTGAGAGAAAAATATACAAATATCAAGCTTTCGTACTTTTGTGTGTAAGTTGTGTTGATTTTCAACAGTTGCTGGCAGTTTCGGTGACAATAGTCAATAGAGTTTAGAAAATGTCTCAGAGACGTCGTTTACCCAATTCGTTAAGGTGGCGGGCAGTCGGATGGATGGAAATGGGATTGTCGCAGGCTGATGCTGCTAGACGTCTCAATGTGTCTCGTAGTGTTGTTCAGCGACTTTGGGATCAATACCAATCCGAAGATCCAGAAGACCTGTTCCAGGCCGACCACGAGCTACAACACCTGCAGAAGACCGTTTTCTAGCTCTTTCGGCACGAAGGAGAAGAACCACTTGTGCCGCAGCTCGTTGCAGACCACTTTCAAGCATCAGGAAGAAGAATCTCCGCTACTACGGTGCGAAATCGTCTTCACAATGCAGGTCTGTATGCAAGAAGACCAGTTGTGTGCGTTTAGGAACCGCTTATGCTGGGCAAGAGAACATGTTTCTTGGACGCAGCAAAATGGGCTTCTGTGCTGCATGTCCAGATTTACAATGGAAGTGATTCAGGGCGTCTACTGATCTGGAGGGAACAGCGCACTAGATACCATCAATCAACACTGTTGAAAGACACAGTTATAGAGGTGGTGGAAAGGGATCTCGCTCGGTGGCCACACTGACCTGCGTGTGTTCCATGGAGGAACCGTAACTGGTCTTAGATATCGGGATGAGATCCTTGATCCATATGTCCGCCCATATGCTGCTGCTATTGTAACGACTTCATTCTGATGGATGATAATGCACGACCTCACCGATTGTTGAGGAGTATCTGGAGGATCACGGTTTGGAAAGAATGGAATGGCCAGCTCGATCTCCAGACCTGAATCCGATAGAACATCTTTGGGACTATCTTGGCAGAGAGGTTGCTGCTTTAAATCCTCCTCCAAGGTCGTTACATGAGCTGAAACAAGGCTTACTTGTGTCTGGTCTTCGCTTCCTATTCCGGTGTCCGACAACTTAATAAACAGCATGGAAATCGATGCCGCCAATGTATTCAAGTTAGGGGTGGACACATTCCTAATAGAACCCATTTTTGTATTGTTTTTATGCCATTTTACCACATAACACTGTGATGTGCTGTTTTTCTCCAAGAAAGGACTTTTCAGAGATTGCTTTTTTTTGTTATAAATCGTTTTTGCAATACACTTATACAAATTTCTATGACGCATTCAATAAAAAACTATTTAATATATCGTCCAAATTTTTGTTTCTACATTCATTCAGCAAATTAGACATACCTTAACTTTTTGAGGCCAGTGTATATGCAACATCGTGAAATACCCAGTGAAGAGGGTGGGTAACGGCTAGTACATATATATAAAGATAAAGTGGCGCGTTTATAATAAATATTAATTTTTTATATTATAATAAAATTTTAAAAAGTGTTGCATAATAAAGTTATTATATATAAATAAAATTTTCAGTTTTAATGAGTAGATACTTGTAACTATATAAACTTGATAGAGAACGTGAATCCATTTTGAATACATATTTATTTCTTCTTAATTTTTTTCATTGTGGCTCATGGAACCCCAGGGTTCCGTGGAAAACAGTTTGTTAATTACTGCGACAGAGAGAAATAAATATTTTAATATAATTTGAAATATTAATATTTTTATGAAAATAAAGATCCATCAAACCAGTTTTCTTAACTTTTTAAATTGGAATTAATTTTTTTTGTAAAATTACAGCTGCTATTGCCCGAAATAAAAGGAAATTTTATTATTTTTCACACGCATTGAACACAATTTTATTGAGTGAATGAATAAAATATCAGTATCCCGTGATTTCACAAACGATTCAGATATTTTTTATTCATACACTATTGTGCTCTATAGAATTATTGATTTAGTCTCTGTGATTATGAACTCCCCGTTTCTTTCTCAAAGTCAAATTTTAAATATATTTTGATGTGACTTTTGCCATTGAACAGGTTCAACAGCATAAAAATTTTTAATCTGCTATTTACTGTGCAGTTTTTTTTTAATAAAATTTTCTGATTTGACTACTTTTCAGTATTCAAGTTTAGAATTACTGATATTTTCTAGAAGATTGAAAACTGCGCAGATATATGTAAATTATTCTCGAAACATCGCACGTTACAATAAAATGCGTCTACAATATAGTACCATTTTTTAAAAAATGGCACTATATTGCATTTAGTTTGTTATTTTAAAAGCTATTTAAAACAAATTTAATTTTTTTTCACTATAATTTTCCGAAGTTTGTTAAAAATCTATAGTATGTTCAGAAATTCATAGATGACTGAGAACTGTAGATTTCAGTTTGAGAAAATCTACCACAAAAAAACAAACAAAAAACAAAACAATGCAGTACCGCTAAAAAATATTCTAATCACCTCGAAATTTTTCTTGCAAATTCTTATGTGCAAAGTATTCGATGATTTTAAGTTTCAAGATCATTGCGAATGCTAACATCGAACACAACTCACTTTTCTACTGCGCAAGGAGCACATTGTTTAAAAAGAGTAAACAATTTCAGCGGTTTACTTTTACTTTGTCACCATTGCAGTATTCTAGAGTTACAACCAATAATATCGGTATAACATTGTCGAAGACTTCATAGCGGATTGAGCAGTTTCGAATTGGTTGTATAGTCGAGATGCATGAAATTGTCTTTCGTTATCAGAAGTAGGCTGTCACTTGTGCCATACACCAGTGTTTCTCAAAGTGTGGGCCCCCTGGGGGGCGCGATGACCCTACAAGGGGACGCGAGCGTATCGAAAATTTAAAGATTTTTTTTTAAAAAAAATAACCGGAAAGAGAAGTAAAACAAAATACTTTCTTCCATAATAAAAAAAAAAAAAAAAAAAATACACACACACTACACTGACATAATTTATGTTTATTATCTGGCTTCCGTCATCAAATAGCTATCTTTGATCCCAAAACCAAATTAAAGAGAAAAAAAAACATTTTGTTTTATTTGCTGTATTTCCTCAATGAGAGATTTTTTTATTACGTTTTAACATAAAATATTACTCGTTAAAAGAAAAAACGAAACCCAGACCCTGAGAAAAATTCTAAGATAAACAATTCACCACTGTAATTATTATTGAAATACTGTACATTAGTTGTAGAATAAGAAAAGGAAGTCATGAGTTACTTTTCAGCCAGGCTGCATAGTACGTTTGCTAATCATTTGATTGACCTTCAATCTTATGGTATGGTTATTATCAATATTAGTTCCCTCCCATCTTTTATGCGTTTGCTTTTCGCTTAGGGAAATTGTAAATAATTGAGTTTTGCGATATTTGGAAAATAATTGATTGGTTTAACATTTCTGTAGGATAATTGAAAAGTGTCTGATTTGCGTCCTTTATTATGGTCTTGTACTTTTGAATCATTTTAGTTCAGTTTTATTGGATTTTTTCTCAAATCATCAAAGAATTGAATAGTCCTTGAAAGAAGGTAAGTATACTTTCTATAAATTAAAATATTCACTAGAAATCCGATTTGTATCGTGTACAGTAAAAATAATTCTAAGCAAATGATTGGGGTGACTGAGTCCCCCCGCACTACCATTAATGTTAGTATCGAGTACGCGCCTGCTCCCGGGTTAAAACATTTTGAAGTCTTCTCGCTTTAAATGTTAAAAAGTAACACAATTATTCTTCATCAGAATTTTATATTCTTTTTCATAATTTAACATTAATTCTAAATGCTAATTGTGTGAGGTTTAAAATTACAGTTCTTTTAAACAGTTATTTACAATTATAGCATTTATCTAAAAAAAAAAATCATTTTACATTTTTGTATACCATGTCGTGCACACAGTTTTACTCTCTTTACAGTTCAGCTATTATATCAAGAATAATGTTTTATTTTTTTAAAAAATGAACTCGTGCGAAGAGTCGGTGTTTCAGCCAGTATACGTTTGATGTATCAGTACTGAAGAAGGCATTTTATAAATAATTTCTTATTACTGAATTTGGCCGCGGTAGCCGAGTGATATAGATATCGGATCGTGGCTTGCCTTGTCACGAGTTCGAGCCCAGTACCACTAAAGACCCGCCGTGTAGGGCAGCGATGCACGTTAAATCTGTTGAGAGTTGAAACGTTTTCCCGTTGGTGTGGTGTGGTAGTTAGGAGAGAGGGGTGCCAGCTCAGGTGTCATCCACGTTACTTGACCATGGTTCAAAATTACGTGATCCGTCGTCAAAAGCCCTCGTGCAGCTGAACAATGCGACGTTAATATTCAATCAAGCAATCTTATTACTAAATTAAGAACAAGTTTAATAATTATTAGGGACTTCCACGGGCTTGTCTTACAGAGCAAAGTTTTTGAAAGGAGTTTTAAGATAAGAAATTGACCCTCTGAGTTCATTTTCTATATTTAGCTGATATCTATATTTTGTCTTCTAAGCAACCACCGCATTTTGTAATATGTTCCAATTTAAAAATCAGAGAAAGGAAAAATAACTTAGTAATTATCCTATTTTTTAACTTTTTTTTGCTTAAAAGTAACATATACAAAATTTAATACTTATGTCATGAATTTGTACGGTTTATAATAAATACTGTTGCTTTATCGTAAAAGTGCATTATTATTGCATTCAGTAAATTATTATGTATAAGGGGGGCGCGATAAAAATTGTGATTGAAAAGGGGGGCGCCAGTATTGAAAGTTTGAGAAGCACTGCCATACACGACAGTGATGTGTTGTCAGAGTAGAAAGTCATTGACGTTCTAGCAGTAATGTTTGTTGCAAGGATCTTTTAGACTTTCGAATGCGAGACGAAATTGGATGACTAAACAACAAGCCTGAACTATCCAATGATTTCACTCCTTTCTGTACGCGGTATCCAACATACTTAAACCTCTTCCATTTCACCTATGGTACTTTCCTCCTCTTGGTGCTTGATAGTGGTAGAATTACGCTTATGGTTGTCCCCATTACTTTATACACTGCTGGACAATTGCTAAGGACGGATAACACTATCATCCATAGCAACCACAAAATGAAAGGAAGCAAAATGTGGAAAATTAGAATAAGTGCAGGATATTAGTAAGAAGAAGTATGAGTATGCAAATTTTTTTCCCACGTCTGTTCATCACGTGATAGCGTTCATAAGAGCTTTAAAGGTTTTGACGCGTGTGGACAGTTGTTGTTTCAAGTCAAAGTTTTACAGGAAAGATTTAATAGACGAACTTAAAATTTTTGGCATGTCTTCCCGACATCACATAGATGATTTTATGCGTGTCCGAATTATTAGAAAGATCGAAGAAGGGCGAAAAATAACAGATGTTGCCAGGGAGTTCGACATCGCTCACAGCGTTGTTTCACGGCTGTGGAAGTCATTTAAAACTACTGGAATGTGCAGTAGACGGCACGGGGGAGGTCGTGTTAGAAGTGCGACGCCTGCAGAAGACAGACATATCGTCCTATCAGCAAAAAGGAACAGGTGCACCACAGCTCAGCAGGTGGCAAATCAGTTTCTTGCTGCCTCAGGAAAGCAGATATCCGAAAAAACTGTTGCCAGACGTTTGAGGGGAGGAGGACTATACGCACGCAGACCTGTTGTGTGTGTCCCATTGACCAGACAGCACCGTACTGCCCGTTTGCAATGTTGTCGTGAGCATCACAATTGGACTGAACAGGACTGGGCATGCGTACTATTCTCAGATGAGAGTAGGTTCAGTCTGTCATCGGATTGTAGACGCCAACTGATCTGGCGCGAGAGTGGTACTGCTTATCGTCCAGAAAATATCCAGGAAAAGGACCGATATCCGACATGCAGTATCATGGTGTGGGCCGGCATCATGATCAATGGCCGCAAGCACCTACATGTGGTTGCGAATGGGACTATGACGGGCCAACGATACATTGATGAAGTTCTACTTCCTCATGTTCGTCTTTTCCGTGGTGCTGTCGGTGATAAATTTGTTTTTATGGACGACAACGCAACATGTCATCGAACACTCGCTGTTCAGGATTGTCTAGACAGCGAGGGTATTCAACGTCTCGTATGGCCAGCGCGTTCTCAGATCTAAACCCCATTGAAAATGTGTGGGATGCTTTGGGAGGCAAGTTGCTGGTCGAAACTATCCTCCGACAAACAAGAACACCCTCATCCGTGCACTCACAGAGGAATGGGATAAATTGCCTCAACAGCTGCTGGATAATGTTGTACTAAGTATGGTACGACGTGTGGAATGTTGCATCACACTCCACGGTGGACATATCTCGTACTGATTCCTTTCTTTCAGGTGCCTGCTGACTTTTAGATGCATTGTTCCATTTCTCCGTACGCAGATCAAATGAACATTTTTTTTCTTTCAGATGTTTCACAGCTTTTGTACTTTCCAGAACAATAAATATTCTTTATTCTAATGTCTGAACAGTGTGGCAACTATATTTTATCCTACTAAGCCTCATGTCTCACTTAATGTTATGCTACATAGCAATTTGGGATCCGTCCTTAGCAATTGTCCAGCAGTGTAACACCAAGACAGTCATTTAGAGTGGTTTCGTAGGAATCACAGGTTCCAGCAAGCTGGCATTGCATAATGTTCAACAATGAATCCTGCTCATTATTGGAGAATATAATCATAGGATTCATGGGTACAGAGGCCGTAGCTAGTGGTCTCAATCGGCCTTTGTATTGTAGAAATGGCATGCAACGATTACCTCTGGTGGGATTATGGGGAATGCTATTTCTTATAATAGCATGTCGCCTCTAATCATGCGTGCAGCTTTAACAGCTCAACGACGTGTTGATGACAGCCTGTGGCTGATAGTATTACCTTCATGAGACATCATCCTCGGTTCATTTTACAACAAAGGAATGCCGGAATCCGTACGGGGCTCGCATATTTTTGGGTTGCTCTTTTTTTCTGATGCTCTTTTTTTGGCCAGCCAAATCAACTGACTTTTTCACCAATCGAACATGTACAGGATACTGCAAGCCACCAAATTCCTAGCAGATGCCTAGCAGAATATATCGCAAGGTATATTCTTGTTCCTTACATCGACGCATGCTGATATATAACGCCACCAGGAGAAGGTTCACCAATTACATTTGAATTACATTATTATCTGTGTATGAGCTTTACACATGTTGAATTCCAAATAAAATAGTGACCTTCTTCATGTTGCTTCATTTTCTTTTCTTTTCTTCTTCTTTTCTTTCTTTTTTTGTAATAGAGTGTATAAGAATAAATTCTAATTTGCAATGTTCTTATTTAGTGATTTTCAGAAAAGAGGGATTTTCTTTAATGTATTTTCTAGTTTCTCAAGACTTCAGACAAGATATATCATTCGATTATGAGGAAAACTAATATGCCCAGTATTTAATACTTCTCAATGGTTAGTTGATATATTGGTACAATGGTCATATTTCGCCAAGCTATTCCAAATACTCTTAGTTTAAGATATAATTGGGTATCTGCGATCTAAATAAAATTTCATCTATTAAGGAAAGGAAGGCGAAAAAAAAAAGAGCAAGAAGGATGTTCAAATTCAAAATAATGTTCAAATTCGTAATTCATTCGTTATCGTATTTCAAAAATTCATTTCGATTTCGTACATTAAAAATGGAATAAATAAGGTCTTACCTGTCAGAAGGATGCGAAGAATCGAGGAAAAATACCACCACTCAGATAAGGGACAAACGTTTATTTACAAACAAAACAAGACAGACAGGAATACTATATACACTTGAAAAGAAGCGACTGCAGCGCCGCTGAACTTGAGTTACAATAGGGGAACTTAACGATAAGAAGTATCCAAAACAGTGAAAAATTGCTAGGTGCCTCGAGAGTATGTTATCTGTGTTTGCAAAATAGCAAGCATACCTTAGGAGAAAAGTAATATATTGAGGTAGGTCGCTATCATAAATCTGGTACTTAGTAATACAAAATTAGCTTCTAAAGGGAGATCTTTTAGTGAAAATTTTGTTTTTTTGGCCGAAACCGATTCATAAAGCTAAATCTGTGTTAAAAATGTCACAAAAATTCTAATTGGATGTAAAATCGCTATTTCTTTAAGGTATCCGACTACGTTCGGAACCGTGATTTTGCAAAAGCGCATAAATGGATAATTTTCATGATATTTAGTGTCACTCAGATTAGAATACATGCATAAAATTGTTTTAAGGACATTTTGACAAACAATTTATTTAAATATAATATTTTGGCAAAAAATTAACTTAGAATAATCTTTTTTCCAAAGGTTCTCCTTTTGTGAAAAATGGTTCTATTATAGTAATATTTTGCCTGTATATAGCTCAGACCTCTCTACAGAGGCCCAACTAGAATTTTTGAAATATATAAATTATAAGTAGGTTTATTCTTATTTTACGACAATAGAAGGGAGCAATTTTAAGAAAAAAATGCCAATAATTATTTCAATTGGGGGTAACTCTGAAAATAACGTGAATTTTTCAAAAATTCTAGTTGAGCCTCTGTAGAGAGGTCTGAGCTATATACAGGAAAAATATTATTATAATAGAACCATTTTTGACAAAAGGAGAACATTTGGAAAAAAGATTATTCTAAGTTAATTTTTTGCCAAAATATTATTTTTAAATATATGTTTTTGTCAAAATGTCGTTAAAACAATTTTATGCATGTATTCTAATTTGCGCGACACTAAATATCATGAAAATTATCCATTTATGTGCTTTTTTAAAATCACGGTTCCGAACGTAGTCGGATACATTAATCGGATTTGTTATTATTAGATCTTTGTGAAATTGGCTATTTAGATTTAGGAATTTGCAAACTTTTCTGATTTTCTTATTTGATAAGATGTTACATTTTTTCTTCATCAGTTAAGGAAAAAAATACCCGAAATTAATATTTTACAAAGGCATTTCTTGTGTTAAATATTATTGAAATCATTTTCAAGGAAGTGAAGGTTTAGTATTTTTACCATTTAATTTTTGAGCTAACTCTTCAAGTATTTTTATAGTCCACGTACCTCAAGTGATCTCATGCGAGACATAAGAATATTTTCTTTGTAAAAATGCAATTTTGTTTGTGTAAGGCTTAAAATATATATCCCAAATTTCAAGAGAGTGAAATTGCATTATCCTATTAGTTTTAGATTTTGCTTCTTTGCCTGGCGCCTTGAAAAATGTTAAGTTGTTCTTTTATTTCTTAAAATTTGTTATTTAGTTTAAAAATTTCAAAAATTTCTTTCGTAATAATAAACAATTCTGTGTAAGGTGTATTGCTTTAACTGAAAAATAAAACATGTATACATTCATACACTCATAAATCTTTAAAAGTTACTATTCAGAAGTTTGGCTGAGAAAAATTGATTTTATAATGCATCCCTCATTAAATAATTTAATTTTTTTCTTAATCTTCCCAGAAATCCTTTGAAATTGGAGTACATTTAACAGAAATTGCTGATGGACTTCGGAGGAAATTGGAATCGACCGAAACATTGCCGTCTAGTGTCCTCTCCCTTCACGTGCAACTCGAAGAATCGTCGAATGAATTTTGGAAAGCTTTCCGCGGCGTCTCTGAAAGACTGGATTTATGCCAAAACTTCTACAGAAATACAAAAAAAGTATGTTAATGATGTCTCAACATTTGCTGTCCTACATCTCTCTTTTATCATTGTTCAATTATTTGATGGGTGAAACAGGTGACTGGTTGCTTGATAGAAACTTAAAGCGCTGCTCTCTGTATGATAGAGAAGCCAAAACATAGTACTAATGCTGAAGTACATATATATTTGAAAAAATGTTCCAAATTCGGATTCTATACCTTAACGTTAAGCGAAGATAGCCTTAAAGTATTAATATTTATTATATATCACTGAAAAAAGAATTAAATAAAAAAAATACTAACACACAGGTAACGTCATTTATATATCTATATTTGGTTAAAAACAACTAATCTTAATATTTTTAATCATTTAACCGATTCTTAATATTTCTATCAAATTTGGTCACGTTGTATGGAGTATGTAGCATTATGTTACGGAATTTTTAGAATTCTCAAGTTTGAGAAATATTGAAATTGATGAAAAATACTCATTATATTGATTGGAGTTTTTAACTTGGATGCCGATGTAATACATTAAATACTTCTGAAATATTGGACAGAATTAAGAGAATATGGTGATATGCATCTGCGGATACATCGTTGTCTACAACTAACACGTTAAGAAATTCAGATTCATCGGTACTTACAAAATAGCCCGCCCATCATTAGCGATAAATGAAAAACCGTAGCGAAATACCGTAACAAAAGAAGTTCCTTCTCATGTTCAAGCATAATAATCTTGTTTTTAAGATGTTCTATTTTCTTCTCGTATATATTTGTAAGAAAATGATAAAAATCTAGAACCTTCGCTTCAGCGGAAGTTTTGTTTGGAAGTTTGGAGAGTTGGAGTTCTTCCAAAATTATGTGATCTTTCCATCAAAGAATGAACGTTTTAACCATTGGCGTAGCTAGTCCTGAGTGGGCTCTGTATCAAAATTCCTTTGGAGCCCTTTAATATATTATGATTTTTGGCTGAAACATGTTGAGGCCCCATATCATTGATCCGGCCGTAGAAACGCCCCTGGTTTTAACACGTATTTATTTAAAATCATACAAGCACTAAGCATATATCATTAAATATTTCATCAAGGGAATGTTAATTAGAAAAGAAACGTGGTTAAAAGTATCTAGAATTAGTTCGCTCTGTTAGCACACTTTTTCTTTGATGGATTGATCCCGTAACTGTGGGAAATACTCCACTACGTTCTCTCCTATAGATATCAAAAAACCGAAATTTCCATCATTTTTCGCAAAGAAATACGAGAAGAAAATATGGCAAATTTCTACAAGGTTATTATTTTTGAACACGTATATTGAGTTTGAACAAACGCGGGAACGTTTTCTAATTGTTAGTGGTTTATCACAGCATTTGATTATTTTTTTTATTTGGCGTAAATAGTAGATTGGATAGTGCATAACATATATATATTTCCGAATATAAGCCGAGAGAAGGCTTTTTCTTCAAAAATATATCAAAATTCGAAACCCTTATATAGCCAAATTGGAAGTTGACGAAATTCCTTTAATTTTCAAGCATGCCATGAGCTCGACATTGTTGCCAAGATGGTAAAACGGATTACATATTTTCCAGTCAAACTTTGTAAAATAAAACGCCAGACGCTAACGTCAGTAGTTTTATTTCTGACAACTCTATCGGAAGTTGAAGATATTTTTTCCATTAATTTGTTATTTTGTACACTATCTGTGCTAGTCGTACTGGGGTTTCTTTGTTTGCTTGAAAAATGAGCGGAAAGAGAAACTCATTTCCCATTAATTTCAAAGTACAGTTGATCACGTTTGCTGAAAATTTTAGTGACAGTACAGCTACTAGGCAATTCTCTATGAATAAGAAACAAGTTCGAGAGTGAAAGAAAAAAACATTTTGCATCAGGGCAGATGGCAAAATCAGAAAGGTCGACCTGTGTTGTATGCCTTGGAGAAAAAAAGACTTGCTGTATGATGATCATATGCATTCGGGCATGCCAACTTGTGAATGTGAATTTTACAAACTATTCGGAAACTCGGACTGTGACATTTACTTCAAAGGATTTTTGTTCCTTTATTTTAAAATAAAAGTTCCGTTTAAAACACCCCCAAAATTAAAAGATTAAAATCGATTGCGCAATGTAAGAGGAAATATATTTTTTCTAAACTACTTTTTTTCCGAGATAAGCGGACGACTCTTGCTTAAGGGTTTAGCTCAGGGGTGCTCAACCTATTTTTCTACCTGGCCGCATACATATGTTAGCTATTTCCCGTGGGCCGCATACATACAATGGCTATATCACGCGGGCCACAACATGAGGATTAATGGAGAGGGGTGGGGGAGAAGTGACCACAAGATAACATAGAAAACTTAAAATGTGGAAACTCTTGATCAAAATATTAAAGCTCCCATTTTGCTTTTTTTAATTATTTTTTTCTAATTTTTATTTTTGTTACTGAATTTTTCCACACAAATTAGACGCCTTTAAGAATCACTCCTTCACAATTTCTGCATCAGTAAATGGTTTCGTACAAAAATACCAATAATATAATAAATTTCACAAGGTGCCTTTGTTACCGTTGTGACATTACCACTGACAAAATACTTTTTTTTTGCTGTTGTAAAGATTATTTAAGAAAAAGCCTATTTATCCCCTCTTGAAAGAGATCTTCGAGGAAAAGTGTCATTGAACAATTCCTGTGTATTGGGGTTTTTAAAATACAACACTTTCAAGACAAATCAAACCATTACAATGATCGATGCTTGTTTTTTACTACAAAAAAACAACTTGTCAATCGTCTTGAAACAACCTATTTTCTTCGAATATATTTTTCTCTTGCAAGATATGAAAGATAGTTAAAAAGTAGTTTCATTCATAAAATGGCAGCTACTCCACTGTTGTCTATTATCACTAATCAGAAAAAAATTTCAATCCGCACCCGTACGACATACGTAATTTCTCAGAGCAATGGGCCATGACCGGGCCACTTAAAAGATCCCGGTGGGCCACTTGTGGCCCGCGGGCCGCAAGTTGAGTATCGCTGGTTTAGCTTAACTGACGCTAAGTTTGGAGAAAGGTCAAAAAAAAATTCTCGACCTATATACGGAAATATATCACAAATACATTTTACTTCTAATAGGAATTTGACGCCACAACTTACTTTTTCCCCCCTTTATCATTATTCATTTATCACAAGCCCTTGTATTTAATGAGTGTTATTTAAAAGAGAAATGATTGTATAAGTTTTTAACGTGTGCTGCTGTATTTTTTCGTTGACCTATTTTTTTTAAAAAATCTGAGTACGGGGAATTATATTCCAAGGCTTTGGTGGATTTCTGTAAAGATGTCTATTTTTGTTACCAAATTTGGCAACATAGTGACGTTTAGTAACCAAATTTGTCAGCAAGGTCTCTCCTACTCATTAACATTATCGAAGAGAGAATACTCTTCCCTCTACAATCTTTCTGGCCAATATACCCCATTGGTAAACAAATGAGCAAAGTCCACTAAGCACTAATAGTATTCTTTTACGTACCGCATAGTCATGCGCTAGTAGTAAACAAATGTTATTTTTATCTTCTGTGCTGAATTGGTATATTCTGATCTCTTTCCTATAGTTACTTCAAAAATTAGAGGACTTTGAGAAGAACATTCAATCGAAATTAAAGTTATTTGGAGAAATTCGTCGTGATTTTGTTGTCCGACGGTACAGAAGAATTTGGAAGAAAATCCTCTCAGCTTATGAAAGATGCCGAGAAAATGGACATAGGTTATTACAGATCTTGCAGGAACCATTAGCGGATCACCATAGGTAAACAATTTGAAATATTAAAGCAAATTTTTCTTTAAGGAAGAGAATTAATACTCTTTCTTTTTCTCAAAATTTACAATTAATACTAAAAGTATTAATAGTAAATATGATACGACAGGTAATTAATTTGAAAAATCGAAAACAGATTTTAAAAGGAAAGGTTCTATTATTTAATAATTATTGAATGTATTTCACGAAATTTTATAATTTTAAATTGTTGTAGAATTTCTATTACACAAAAAGTTATTGCAAAATCGTATGTAAAAGTTCATAAATCCTTCTTCTATTTGAATTTGTTTTCTCGTTAAAAAAGCATTGATGAGGAATCAGAATTTAAAATTGAGATCTGTGTATGCCGTTCTAGAAAACAAAAATCGAAGTAATCCTTGGGATAATATATTTTAAATGTTCTATATGTATATACCATGACCCATTGTATATTACAGGGGTGGCGAACCTTTTTGGAAAACTGAATACTAGCAACACAAAACTCTTTATTTACTACGGAAAAGTACCATTATCACTGTATAGCTCTAAATGTTTTAGTTATATATGTAATTCAAATTATAAAGTAACATCTTCTAACTTCTGTTGCTCCAGATGGGATGACAAATAACTTATAATAGGATTGTAAGATGCTACTTTTTAAAAATGCATGCTTAATTCGAGTCATCTGCCAAACGGCTTCTAAGAAATTAGTTATTTTTGCTGTGGTTCACTTTTGTTGACAAGAGGATTTATGAGTTTTTTTTCCAAAATGCCGTTTTACAGACGATGTTCTGCATACCATTATTCCAGAACATAAAACACACACCGCTTTGTTGCCTTTGCTAATAATGCCATGTTTCTCAGTCCACCAAATTTGAAATTCTCTATTACACTTACTATATTCTTTTTTTTGTTCTTTTGCTGAACTAGCCATGTTAGACAACAGTTAAAAATCGTAAATATAACACAGGTAAACATTAAAATACAGTTGTGTCAATGAAATTAACTATTCTATGCGTATACAAACTTAGCATCATAAGCAACTGTAGTCTACGACATAATTAAGACAAGACTATAACAAACGAGTGTGCTCCTCGATCACTCGCGTTTGTTCGTAATACTTTATGATGAACTTTCAAAAATAAAATGCAAACCCTTTTGATTACTGACATGCCAAAAATATTGTGTCGCGTGCCATCAGTGGCACGTGTGCCACTTGTTCGCCATCCCTGGTATATTATGAAAAAGAAGATTGAGAGAGATATTAAGAAATACAACCACCTTCGAATTTAAAATAACATCTCATTCCCTGTGCCATAGAGACGAGATATAACGTGTGTTTAACAGATATATGACCATAATTTTTCTGAATACAGTAAAGTCCCGAAAACTCGGCACTCGATAAACCGGCTGTCCGGATAACTCGGCGACAATCTTGCTGGTCGAAAACCGAGCGAGACATTATGTCTGATGCAGAAATTATTGCTGTTCTTACAGTTAATGAAAAAATGCCGAACGAGTACTGATTCTTTTCTGCCATTAAGTTATGACCTAAGGCTCTATGGTAAATATTGTTTTTTTTTCTTTAAGAATCCGGGAATTCTGTACTTTCACGAGGAATCTCCTGTGCTGTGATAAAGAACTTAAACCTAGGACTTTTAAGACGGTAATACTTGTACCCCAGTAGTCATAAAAGGGATACACAAACATTTTTAAAGGCAATAGGATCAGGAACATTATCAGGGATGGGTCAACTGAGCCCAAAGCCTTGATCTTAATAAAAAGCTTTGTCTTGTTCTCGGTTCGGACTTTATAAAATCATAGTTTGAAGAATTTTAATCATCAAATGTTATTCCGGGACATATTCTCTGAAAAACTGGGAATTTCAAACTATATGACAACTGGAAACAGTGGCGAGATTACATTATTTTGCCATGTCCTTTGTCCGTGTCTAGGCCTAGATCTACCACCATACACTATCATTTAGTCGAAAGCTGGTAATCGGTAGAATCGGTTTGTGAGATTATGAGTCACGCATATTCATTTGTTATCGTGAAACCTCATTCATGAAACAGGGACATTTTAAGGAGCATGTACCAACTGGATTCAGGTCCAGGGCCTCGGCCTCGATAGGGGTCTCATCTCATTCTCTATAAGTTCATGATCTGAATGGTTTTAGTTGTCAAATGCATTCCCAGAGATATACAACCTCTGACAATAAAGTTTGGTGAATAGTCATGTAATATTAACGAAAGTGTGTAACCTTACTGTCCTTTTAAATAGTCACCTCCCATAACTATGCACCACTGAGATCTGCTATCCTGCAAACTTTGCAAGAAGTCTTTTAAAAGCCTTGTCACGTTTCGTTGGATGTTAGAAATATCGTCAATATCGGTAACACATTTTTCTCACCTCTAAATTCTGGATAACGATTTGTCGCCACGGATTCATGCTTAATCTGCAGTTTATCAGTTATCATGCGCACAGTTAACTGACGATCTTTAGAGATTAATTTCCTCACTTTATCAATGTTTTCGTCTCTGAGGGAGATTGCCAGTCTTCCGCTACGGGGGTTGTCAGAAAAACTTCCCTTTTTTTTCGAAAACAGGCGAACCACTCGTACTCACACTTCATGGACATTACTTGATCTTCATAAAAACGTACCAACATCGCATAAGTTTCTTTTGGTGTCTTACCAAGCTTAAAACAAAACTTTAAATTGATATTTTGTTGGTTCAATTTCCGAACTAAACAAGCAATTTATAAAACAAGTTTTACGCGGGACAAAAATGAGTCTCAACTGAACAACGATGAGGGCAGATGGTCAACACCTACCATTAAGCATGTGCCGCGTTTTGTTTCGTCAGTGTTGCCAGATCGGCTTTTCTGACTTCATACACTGAACTTTATTTTCAGAGGTTGTATTCCGAAAAATTGGGAATTTCGAGCTATGTATCAACTGGCAACATTCGTATCTACGTCAAGGCTGCCACCATACACCAGCATTTAGTTGAAATGTGGTAGTTGGTTGATTCGGTTTGTATCTAGGATTATGAGTCCTACACATTTATTTGTTACGGTTATTTTTTGTACAAACATTTGACAAAATATGCTATGTACTGTTTATTTCAGAGAGTCATAGGTATAGCTTACTTTTGTATAAGGGACCGTCTAAATAAATCTTAAAACCCAAAGGGATAGAACTATCCAAGAACTATTTGCTATTACTATTGTTATTCAAAAAGGGTATGTTTTTATATATTCCTTCTCATTCCGATAGTTTTGTAAATGATTGTCTAGGTTGTTTGTAAAAGATTGCCTACTTACGTTGAATCAAACTCATAAAGCATTTTCAGACCAACACAAAGTAACCTTTTAGGATGCTCTTAATCATGCATCTGTTTATTGAACTGCATCTTTCAATTTGAAAATATTCCATAAATAAGCAATTTTTCTCATTAAGACTGTCTTCGAGCAATATTAAATAAAGACTCACAAAATCGGGAAAAAATTTTCAAATAGAAGAGGTGCTGCAATATAAATTTAATATTCTGACATCACTATTAAATAAAGAGCAACATTTTTTACTGTGCTTTTCTTTTCTGATATGAAATGTACTTCGCACTTTTTCTTCTATAATATGTAATGCTTTAATGAGTTTCCATTTTGCATGTTAAAAGGGAAAACTTTCTATTTATGAAATGTTTTCTAATTTTAAAAACACAGTATTATAAATAGATGCCTGTATTACTACAGGAAGACCAGTGTCTCGGTGGTAATGTATCGCGCTTCTACGTCACAGGTACAGTGTTTAAATCCCGGGCTGGGTAATGTCGACTCAGCCTTTCAACCCTTAAGGGGGTTGATTAATGAGTTTCAAGTTTGCTTGGGAACTATATATATATACACTGGGGTTTCGCTTCAGGCTGACCACATGCACATCAGCGCCCAAGGTCACGGAAACTGATGCGGGCACAGTAGGCCCTAGCCCTCTTTGGACTGTTGCACCGTTGAGTTTAGTCTTAGAATTACATCATCTCAAACCTCTGGGAAATTTGAGACATTTTTCTCAAGATAATTATATTATTAACATAAAAACTGGAAAACTACAGAATTTGTTTAAATACAAATATCTTTCAAAACTTTTGAAACTAGAGACATTTTTTTTCTTTAAAAGATATATAAATGATCTTTTACATGTATTTAGGACGTACATTTAAAATATGTTTTCAATTCTTAAATCCTTTTCCTGTAATAAAATGTGAAATTTCTAGTTGTTGATACTTCACTGGAAGCTGGCTGCGCGACAAAAGGAGTTGTGTCTGCTAGTTAACCTTTCAAGTGCATGTCACTATTCCACGCTTTAAAAACAACATTAGTTACATGCTATGAGGGGGGGTTCCTCACTTGCTCCTTCAGACTCGGCGTTCTAAATGTGTTTGAAGACAGTAGTTGCTCCTCTGGTTTATTGAAGCAAACGCAATTTCTCTCTACCACATCCTGTTATAATATTTGTTAGAATGCTTTTAGTTAAAGCTTCTGTAAGAATTTCCATGAAACAAATGTTTAAAATGATTCATCTGGGGATAAATATCCCTTTATTATATGCTGTTACGTTTGATAAAACGTACATTACACGGCACTTTGAATACAACAAGAGGCAAACAGGGAGAGACAGTAACGAAAAATTAATGATTTTTTTTATTTCGAAATGATATTCGTAACACAGAGCGAGAACAACGTCAGTTTAGTAAGTTGTTGATCACCGTGGTTGGTGATACCTAAAACAAGACGTCTAGGTTCAAACTGAATAAGAGTACGGATGGCTCTCCATTCCCTGACAACCATTTGTTCTAGTTCCTTTTTTGAATGGAGATAGCAGATAATGTAAGTGGAGTGTAATCACGTCCTAGACGTGTTCAATCGATGATAAATCAAGTGGACTGGAGGCCAGGGAAGCTCAGGCACTGCTTGTACAGTACGTTGGCTGAATACGTGCCGTGTACGATCGCACGTTACCCTGATTGGGAAGGCCATTGTGCTCCTCCAAAAAGGGAAAGAGGCAGTACATCCCCGGCAGTACATCATCCACCTATTGTACGCGATGGTGACTCAAATCATGATGTGCGGTTTAGGGCGGGGAGTTCGAGAGATGTGTGCTACGCTTGCATACGGTGACTATCGATGAACAAAGGGAATTGTGATTCGTATGAGATCGTAACTCTGTGCCTTCCAGTCATCTACATTGTTCTATAATAAAAATAGAGCAGTGATTTAGGGTCAATGACAGTGTCTTCTTACCGGGTATCACGAGTGCAAGTCACTAGAACCAAACGACGTGTAATGGCTCTAGTCAATTTGGGAACATTAAGGTATTTTAAACATGCTGAAAAAGGACATCAGAAGTGTCTTGCGGGGCTGCTACTGCTTATTGGTGGATAAGTCAATCTATACATGCAGACGTCACTTTGACCATATCAATACTCCACAAACTTGCCACATTTCCCGATTCGAATATTCTCTCATCATCTCTCCCATAACCGGTGAAAGTGGATGCATCTAGGTCAGTGTCAGTTGAGATTTGACGAATAGACCAACTTTCCCTTTCAGTCATGTTCACGCACACAGCCACTACATCAATCATTCTAACTTGCCCCATTTCCTTGTTCCAATATTCTTTTTCACAACTGGCGCACTGTGGATGCGTCTAGGTGAATGCCAGTTGAGATTTGACTTATGGACCAACCTGTCTTTCTCATTCAATCACCATGCTGCTAGCAAAATCATCTGTTTGCTGGAATTCTGCCTCCAATGGCGTCAACCTGGCATTCTGTGTTATTACACGTGTCTTCTCACACAAGAAAAACATTTTCAAAATGATTTCCCCAGCAGAAATAATGGCACGGAAGTTGCTTATACAGCAGATTTTTTCCTTGATATCTTAGTGAACATGTGAGAGACAGCTGTATACTTCATACCTTTTGGATTACTCGGTAAAGTGCGCATACCCTGAAATTTGCATAAATTTGCAGTTGCATTTTAAGTGTTACGTAACGTATATTTCTTAGGGATTATGTATTACAAGAGTCCCAATATATTTGAAACTGAGCAAGAAAAGATTTTTTAATTTCGTAAAGAAATAAAACGTCGAATCTCTAAAAAACCAAAAGTAATTGCTAGTATTTTCCCTTTATCTTAAGATTGTTTTCGGCTAATGTTAACGAATAGGACCCAAACTTAGAATATTTTTTCAGATATAAAAGTACTCAAACCTTAATATTATATTCTGGCTTCACTATCCTCTAGAGAATCCCTTATTTAATCATACTATTTCTTTTTATTCGAGTTGACACATTTTTTCTTTTATAAAATGTGTTTCTCATTTTTTTTCCTATACCGTGATGCTAAATGAGCTCTCCTTTTACATGTTAAAAGAAAAAAACTGATTATTTATGAAATATTTTGAAATTCTAAAAACACTATATTATGAACAAATGTATGAGTAACAATATCACAACTTTTTATAAAAATTGAGGCATTTTTTCTGCCCGAAAATGTGCTAGTTAAGTCCACATTACATGAAGACATACATGAAGAAAATAGCCTTAAGGTATCCGACTACGTTCGGAACCGTGATTTTGAAAAAGCGTATACATGTATGATATTTAGTTAGAAAATGTATATGAAATTGTTTTAAGAATAGTATTACAATAAAAAATTATTTAAGTACAATATTTCGACAAAAAATGAACATAGAATGACCCATTTTCAAAATATTCTCCTTTTGTGAAAAATGCTTCTATTATAATATTATTTCACCTGTATATAGCTCAGACCTCCCTACAGAGGCTCAATTAGAATTTTTGAACTATATAACTTAGAAGTGGGTTTATCCATGTTTTACGACAACAGAGGGGAGAAATTTTAAGAAAAAAACGTCCATAATTATTTCAATTGGTGGTAACTCTGAAAATAATAAGAATTTTTCAAAAATCATAGTTGAGCCTCTGTACAGAGGTCTGAGCGATATACAGGCAAAGTATTATTATAACAGAAGCATTTTTTACAAAAGGAGAACACTTTGAAAAAATGTTATTCTAAGTTAGTTTTTCGCCGAAATATTGTATTTAAATAATTTTTTTTGTCAAAATGTCCTTAAAACAATTTTATACGTGTATTCTAATCTGAGTGACATTAAATATCATGAAAATTATCTATTTATGTGCTTTTTTTAAAATTATGGTTCCAAACGTAGTCGGATACCTTAAGAAAACTTACATCTAATCACAAAATACTCTAATGTATTTATAATTAGTCATTATAAGTCATTTACTTATTGGTAGTTATTCACTGATACTTATTTTTTAAAATTTTGCTCAGCCCGAAGAAAAACGTAATTGCTTCTAAACGGAAAAACACGTTAATAATAATAATAATAATAAAAAAAAGCATTCGTTTTTTAAAAAAATAATTTTCTATATGATGAATAGTACTTAATATACGCAGGATAAAAGCAAATAAAATAAGTATTTCCTTTGATTTTATTAGAAATGTTAAAGAAATGGATGATTTCTGATTCAGAACATTTTGTTAGAATATTGTAACGTCACTTCTCCGAACATCAACATCGAGTCGGCATCTTTTGTTGGACCCGACACCCACACGTGCATCTTGCAGGTGCAACGCAACCCCTTTTTGACCCCCGAGGAATCTAGCCCCGTCGAGCGGAAGATGAGACAGAGATGCTTTGAACTTGCACGGGAGCGGTGGCGAACGAATCCTCCTCTCACAAAATAGTGGACTCTAACAATCTATAATTAACTTTAATAACTGTAATGTATCATTCTGTAAATAATATTCAATAGTTGTGACGTAAATAAATTCCATATTTAAATTAACCAAGAATACGCTACCGTTATTCTTTCAAACGTTACAATATATATATATATATATATATATATATATATATATATATATATATATATATATATATATATATATATATATAATTCATATAAAACAAAAATTAACTTTATTATTGAAATCCGATGTGTTGGCAAGATAAGAAAAAATAAACTTATTGAATAATTCTAACATTTAATATCAATTAATATTGTTATTTTAAAGGATGAAGTGAATGGAAATACAGGAATGGGTTTTTGAAATGCTGTTATTTGGCTTCCAATTCAGTAATCATATAAAAATTTGTTAAAAAAATATGGTCGAATAGATTTCAATTTGATAAATAAAATAAGTTGTAAGAAATATTTTTTTCAGGGAATTTTTTTATCTATCCATGCAATTTAACGTTTAAATGTTAAATTGAATCTTAAAGCACAAATAAAGTGAATTTCGTGTACTAATTATTAGAGTTTTATTTGAGCAGTGTGGAAATACCTTTAAACTATATCAAGTATAAGCGACTTAGCTTGAAAAAATTAACATTGAATTACGATTAATTTAATTCAATTCCTTTTAATTAAGCGTGTGTAAAAACACGACTGAGGTAACATTCTAGTGGACCAACTCAACATAATAAAGTAACGTATGAGGGCCTGCGTTTACCAACACATATGAATAGCGTGGCGTACACAGATTATTTTCATTGGAAGGATTACATTATATAAAAAAAGTACACTAAAGCACCGAGTTTTAGTCTTTATGCTAAAAACTAAAAGTCTGTTCGTCTATAGAAGGGGTTTGAACCCCTAAAACCCACCCTTGTGTACTCCACTGCGTGGATATATCACTTCCACTTTCACGGGGGATGGGAGAAGAAATGAGGGTATTTCCGTCCCGTGTGGTTCATATAGCGCGTACTACAAATATTATACGATAAATGTTACAGCGTTTTTCTATTTGAAAAATATTTCCGATGTTTGGATCGTGTTCTGGCATGTTGTGGTCTGGAATTTTTGGGTCGTGTTGGCATTGCGTGGAAACAACCTTTATAAATGGAAAAAAAAAACCCTTAATGAGATTGTTTCTATAAAATCATTTTAGAAGGAAGATAAATAACGCAGTAACAGATGCATTTCACATTCGTGACAACCATTCTATAAACCATCGAAAAAATCATGGTGTTTTAAGGGACCATACATTAATTTATAAACTTTAATTATCGATTCATTTTACCATGTGTAATTAAAAAAGAACGCGAAACTACGAATCATTTACACAGAAATTAATTGGATTCGAATAAAATTTGAGACCTTCAAGCTTGAAGGGTTTTCGTACCTCTTTTATAACGACACGTGGCAGTTACAGTTCCAGCAGATATACCCCTCTCTCTCGAATAAAGGTGTCTGCCTACGTTCATTAAAATACCGTTTGCCATGAGGGTAGGGGGAAGACAGCGAGTGTCTTGGAGAGCATCCCAAGATAGAAACGACGTCTGGCAGCTATCATTCTTGCTTCCGCTGCTTCAACACGCTGTTCCCCTGCTTTTATAATTGACGCTCGTCCCCAGGATGAGGATTTGAAAGAGTGAGTACATTGGCCATTTCTATCTGTAACCCTATCTTATAACAGTTATAGATGCTTCTATTTATAGCCCTTTATATATTACAAGTGTCTAAATCATTTTTCTAGCTTACCGGCTAATTTGAGGGAAATTAATATCAATATCTTAATCTTATGGATAAGAATAAGATTCTTTGGATAACTGGATCCAAGCTTTCTTCAAAAGCCTCTACCGTTATGATTTTTAAGAATAAGTTTTTCATTCTTGCTGTTTTATAGTTACATTGATATAATCTTTATAAGCACCACAAAAAGTTATTTTTCTTTCAATTGCTTGATTTTGTTTTCAAATGTTTCTTTTTTTTTGAAATTATAACTTTCAAATATGATTGTTTATCAGTTGTAATTTTTAGGTAATGTTTATGAAATATCTGAAGAATATGCGTATTTTGTTAGAAGTATTTAGTAAAATACTCGAAAACAAAAATTATTAAAATTTTGTATGTGTCAATACGTTTTTTATAATAGAGAAATATATATGTATACTTTATCACTGATGTATCTTTTTACGATTTATATTAGTGTCACCAGGTATTTATGGCGTTTACAGTTCGCGTAGAAGTTTATAAATTAAAAATTTAAAATTTAATCATTATTGCTATCGAACGTGCATATTAATAACGGACATTATTTCTATTGCTTAAAACTAAACAAGAATTCTTAAGTGTCGTAACTATGGAGAATATAGGTTACTATTTAGTAAGAGCAATATTTAGATCTTAATTTTTCTGATTTTATACATACGTAGATCACAGTAAATCTAAAATATTAATTTAATTAATTAATTTAATTTCAATAAATTAAGTTTCATTTATATGATCATAATATGTAATAATCATAATATGTCTCAATTACTCTTCAGGAAATTTAAAAATTTTAAAGAGGAAAAATTTTACGAACTCATATCTTTTTGTGATAAAAAATTAACAATGGTTCTGTATTTAATATTTCTTTCATATAAGTGTTCTTGATTAAGAAGAAAATTTAGGTGAATTATGCAGAATCGGCCTATTGTATCAGTTTCATGTTTGTTACCACAATAGGATTTATGCATACATTATTCAGAAATTATATCATTGGAAAAGAGTAATAAAGGAGTTAAAAATGGTAAATTTGTCGATGAAAAATATTTTCAAAGTTCATTTAATTATGTTATAACGATTAGTAAGATATTAAATTATTTATTCATTTTTAGTTGATATTTTAAAAATTAAAATGTTGAAACAACTTTACAAATTAAATAGGTAGTAAATCTTAAATTTTAAACGTTATATTTAAATTTTTCTATTCTTATTCAAACTTGATTTTAATTCCTTATGGATTTGAAATAAGGTTCAATTGACAACCATGCCCAGTGTATTAATTGTGAGAATCATCATCACGATTCATCTATTATTTCTACGTTCAGTGTTAATTAAACAACGGCTATGCGTGGGTTGATAATCAGTTAAATAATACATCAATTATGTTCAGTGTATCAACTGTAAGAAACATCAACAATAAATTCTTTTACCATCTTCAGATATATTATTAATTAAATGTTGGTTAAGTGTCGGTTCATAAGAAATGAAGTAATATAGGAAACGTATTTAGTGTATTAAACATGAAAATTATTAATATTATCTATTTTATTAACTCTTAAAATAATGTTTAATGAATAATGATTATGTATCGATTGATAATTTGTTAAATAGCATACCAATTATGTTTAGTGTATCAACTGTGCAAATAATCAACAGGATTCATCTGCCATCTTCAGAGATATTATTAGTTAAATATTGGTTGACCATCGGTTGATAAACAGTTCAATAATATACTATGCACACTTAATGTATAATCTAAGAGAATATATCTATTATCAGTAAGTTTCACCTCCTATATTTTATACATTGTTAATTAAATGTTTATTAAGTGTCGATTGATAAGTGAAGTAATATGCAAGCAATTTTCAAGGTATTATAACTGAAAATCATTAACAAGATATGTGTCTCAACTCTAAAAAATTACGCTCAATGAGAAACTAACAATCAGTTGGTTAAGTAATATACAAATTATATTTGGTATACCAATTGTGAGAATCATCAACGCGATCCATGTGGCGTCTCCAAATTCAATGTTAATTAAACAGCAGTTAAGTAAAGGTTGATAACCTGCTTCACGTGTGACAGCTTCTGGTTTTGGCACAGCAGGCTGTTTTGAATGTATTCAAAACACTTCCTGAAATAAATTTAACACAGCTTCTTATTCGCCAAGAATCTAATAGTATTATTATTATAAAAATAAAGAAACATTGTATTTTAGAGATTGGGAGCCTTCATGTTAGGAGATGGTATATTGAGAACCCTATAGTCTAACGTGGTTGAAAAAATATGTGTAGTCTGTGACGTACACTTCAATTGAAAATGCTCGTATAATATATATATTTCAAGTATATAATTTGTCTGTTATAAGTCTGTTTGCCTGTTTAAGATTTAATTAATTCTATAGTATTGGCCAAATCCATTAATTTCGTAAAAAATATGTTCTAATAAGGATATTTTTCTTAAGAATACCACGTACCTGAGTTTCTTTTTGAATTAATTAAATATATGATTTTCTTTTAGAATTCAAAATTACGAAAATGAGAATGCATATAAATTAGTTTAAAAAAATTTGTAAAAAAATTATTGCAGTAAAACACAATTTTATTTATTTACTTTTTATTTACTTTTTTTCTTAGATTTTTTTCAATTTTAAAATTATTAAAATTACAATTATTTCTTCTTCTTCAATGGCTCAACAGCCCTGGTTGGGCCCTGGCCTTCTCCAGGCATCCCTACTTTGGGCAACAGTTTTCCAGTTTTTGACCTTGAAAATATTAAGATCTTTTTTGACACAATCAATCCATCTTAACAGGGGTCTGTCCCTAGGTCCCATGGGCATTGCCAGAAAGATTTTCTTGTCGCAACGATCTTCATTCATTCTAGCCAGATGACCAGTCCATTTAAGTCTCTATAATTTGACCAATTTTACAATATCGGGTTGTTTGTAAATTTTATAAGAGCTCTAAATCAGATCTTCTTCTCTATTATCCATTCACTTGGATCCCACCAAGAATGCAACGTAAACAATTATTCCTTGTTTTTTTTATATTCATCGGATAATCATGATTTTTTAAAAAAAATATTTAAATATTTTAAATTAAAAAAAATAAATAAATAAAAATTCCTTTATAAATAAAAGGCACAAAACTAATTTTTTAAAATATGCTCCGATATCGGGCAAATTCGCTTAAGGTATCCTACCACGTTCGGAACCGTGATTTGTAAAAGCGCTTAAATGGATAATTTTCAAGATATTTAAGTGTCACTTAGATTAGAATATATGCATAAAATTGTTTTAAGGACAGTTTGATAAAAAAAATTTATTTAAATATAATATTTTGGCAAAAAATTAACTTAGAATAATTTTTTTTCCAAATGTTCTCCTTTTGTGAAAAAGGCTTCTATTATAATAATATTTTGCCTGTATATAGCTCAGACCTCTCTACAGAGGCTCAACTAGAATTTTTGAAATATATAACTTAGAAGTGGGTTTATTAATATTTTACGACAACAGAGGGGAGAAATTTTAAGAAAAAAACGGCAATAATTATTTCAACTGGTGGTAACTCTGAAAATAATGTGAATTTTTCAAAAATTCTAGTTGAGCCTCTGTACAGAGGTTTGAGCTATATACAGGCAAAATATTATTATAATAGAACCATTTTTCACAAAAGGAGAACATTTGGAAAAAATATTATTGTAAGTTAATTTTTTGCCAAAATATTATATTTAAATATATGTTTTTGTCAAAATGTTCTTAAAACAATTTTATGCATGTATTCTAATCTGAGTGACACTAAATATCATGAAAATTATCCATTTATGCGCTTTTTTAATATCACGGTTCCGAACGTAGTCGGATACCTTAAACAAAAGCGGGATGAAACACAATTGTATTTGCTTATCATTTGAAAGTTGATACCCTTTTTATTCCGTAAAAAGTTATTACTCAAAGAAAATATTTACATTAATTTTCAATCGTCATTGTGGGGCCGCAGTACCCACAAATCAAATCTAGAGATCAATAGTTCCATAAATACTAAAAGAAAATTATTATGGAGGTCTCTACTAGTTTACTACCGCTCATATCATTATTTCTATTTTTTAAATTGCTCCATAAGAAAATCAATAACTAAACATTATAAACTAGTATACGACTCTTTAAAACTGTCAGTTTTCCAAACGTCAGTCTGACCTTGAAATTTTTTTGAACTATTCCATTTAAATTTGAGTTTTAAGGACTTTTTCAGACATGAAAACAATCAAATGTCTAAAATATTTTTAACAGCTTACGATTCTCTTCTTTTCGTTAACATATTTAGTACCCCTTTAATTTTTTAAAATAACATTACTTTTCCGATTAGTTTACAATTTAGTAAATGGAAAAAAAAATGTGTTGGGTAGAAATTTTTTTTATCATTAATTATATTCTGAAAGAATTATTATCTCTCTCTCAGAATGACTTATTTTTTTAAAACCACAATGACATTGAAATTTCCATGTAGAATTTTATGCAAAATTTGGGATAGTTGTAAGAAGAAAAATTAGTGAATTACTATATAATATTTTCAGGTGCTGATTTATTAATACCTCACTTATCCGAAAATAAGATAAAAGTCTTGTATAAATTTTTGATACGATGCAGGTACGATGCACCTGTGCCAATTTTCAAGAAATGTTTTATCTTTTTTGCACAATAACCTACATTCAAATAAAAGTCGTCTTCTGAAATATTGTCATAAAGTGCGTTCATCACAGTTCAAATTTGCTGGAGGCAGCCTTTCATCCAATCTTGTAATGATTGGAATTATCCTAGCGATTGCTCTTACTGTGGTACTGCAACGACCCCTTCTTCCAGAAGTCGCAAACAACAAAGGACAGGAATAAAAAAGCTTAATGACTATCCCGAATAGGTATAAATTTTATTTTAGTCGTCTAACGCGTGCCCTTTAGGCCCCAAGATGATCAGTTCAAATCATTTCCCCAAATTCACCATGAGTCATCCTCCCCATCGTCACCAACAGTGTACTCCAAAGTACCATTGCAAGGATGAATGCTTTTATATCAGTCGTTGCAAACAACGTAACTCTTTGCTTTTCTCTTTGAAAATCATTCGCAGATTATGTTTTCTAATTTAGGAAAAAGATTGCGAGGAACTATGTACATTGAACTATGAACATTTACATCGTCCACTGATTTCTCTTTGTAGACAGCTATAAATATCTTATTCCCGCAGATTTTCAGGAGTATGATACTTATAGATATTTATAGGAGTAAGCTACTTACCTGAGGATCGATAAATTTTCCCCTTTTTAAATATATTATTCAATTCAGTGACAATTATCCTTTGCAACATGCATATTGAATATCGAAAATTCTTACCAGTAGCAGCCAGCCATGCTTGTTATCAAATGTGTGTGAGTTTTGTATCTCAACTTCGATTGATTTCTCGGCAATGTTTGACTGACATTCATAACTAGGGCTTATTTTAGGGAAGGGGGGAGCTTAGGTTGGGAGCATTTTAAAAATCATGCTAGAATTTAATTTGTGTTTAAAAATTATATATGTAATAAAAGTATAAAATAAATGTATTAATGAACGTATAATAGATTGGAATTTTCGAAACCATTAAAAAAGCTAGAAAAAAATGAAACCTATTGATAGAATTATTTTTCTTTCAGGGTAAACCTATTATCCAGCAGTGCTGTTCTCCAAATAAACCGAACAATGTCTCACACCGATAAAACTGTCCAGCAAGTACAAAGCACCTATTTCAGCGAGGAACCTCCCTCGGCAACTGAGTCTGCTTCTGAATATGTGTCTGCCCGTTCTCCAGAGACTTGGAGAAGTACCAGCATATCAGGAGTTGAGGATTGGTGCTCGATTGGATCAGAAGGAACGACTTTGGACGATTTCAAGTCATTAGACGACGATCTTGCCGAGGAGTATTGCTCCGATGACAACATCGAGGAATTACCACTTAATGGACACTCAACTACAGCTGACGCTACCACTGCTTCGGCAAGACGTGGTAGTGGCACAAAGGAATATGCTGCCATTTCTGGAGTCCAGGATGCCAAAGGCAAGAAATTTACCCCCCACATTCAGCCTATAACTGGGTCTGATTCAAAGGTTCAAGGAGCTGCAAGTGGAGCTTCCGCTAGTGGTACGTTTCGGTCAGCTCCAACCAAGGATAAAAATCTCCAGGATCCTGCAGGAAAAGAGATGGCAGTGGCTGTGTCACCCAAATCTTCAGCATGCTTCGAACCAGCCAAATATTCCTCCGTCATCACAAAAACTGAAACAGAAGATGTGAAAACGGAAGTGAAAAAATCGTATGAAATAAAAACTCAAATCAAAGCTGGGGGTGTCAGTGAGACTTTTACTTCCCATAAAACGGAAACTTCCCAATCGACCCAGCCCGATTCCAAAACTGAAAAAGTGCATAAAATCACATTTGTTGATGAACCTAAGGGGGAATACAAAAAGGCACCTGTTAAGGATGACTTTCCCAGGGATTCAGCTCTCGGTTCCACTTCAAAGACGGAACTACTTTCTGAAATAGAGGGTTTGAAATCGAAATACCTCAAAGAACCGTTGGAACCTGCGAGTGCGGGGAGTAAAACCGAGACTAAATCAGAAAATGTTAGTTATGGTTTCTCGTCTTTCCCTCATGGTCACGTGACTGTCGACGAAAGTGGCAAAACAAAGACAGAAGTTTCAAAAGTGCTTTATTCTAAGGAAGTAACTGAATCACATAGCTTTACAAGTGTCTCATTTCAACAACAATCCTTTGGAGTATCACGCTCAGAAAAATGGCAGAGTGTTACTCCTCAAGTGAAAGAGACCGTTCCTATTAAAAGTATAGAAGCTCCGGGAATGGAAGTAATAACAGAAAAGTTCAAGAAGCTGGAGGAAGAAATAATTAAGGTATGTGTGTAATTTTTTCCCGGTATCATTTCTTTATTTGAAATTCATCAAAAACTAAGGATTTTTAACTAAGTTTCACGGTTTTTCAAAATTTGGCGTCCTTTTGCATGACCTAACAAGTAAAAATAATATTTAAAGTTTGAAATATTTCATTACTTTAGAGTAAGCCATGTATTTTCTAGATGCCAAGTAATATTACCTTACGATAAGTTACGTACTCTCAAACACATAATTCGAAAACAGTTATCAACCATATTTATTTTTGGCTAAAAATACTTATAGATCCACCAAGCAAACATCTTTATTCAAGAATATGTTCATTTTATGTTTTTTGGTATATCTCAAATTCGATAAACATTTTTAAATCATAATAACAAAAATATTCCAATGCTTAAAAATTTTTTCTAGCTGCAATGTTTGTATATCCCCATTTTTTCCCTTCGGGATCTTAAGATTTTGAAATATCTTATCCATTTTTCGCTTTAATAGGTAAAATTAATTATTAACTTAACCAAACAGACGAGTAACGAAATTTAGAATATATTTTTTAAGTAGGAAAATAATTGTCTGTATGTTGTATAACATAAAATACTTTTTTGGAAAAAAAGGTACTTTTTTATTGAAAAGGAAACGTGTGTGTGTGTGGGGGGGGAACTCATGAGCACATAATGAAACAATTAAGAATTTAAAGACTTATGATTCATCAGCGGTTAGCAGTCGCATATTGAATGCCAAAATAAGTAATTGGGTAAACTTCCCTCATTGGCGATGTATGCTCGTATACATGGATGTAAGGTATGATAAATGTTTACATTCTCATCTTGCAATGCATTCAGACTTACATTCGTCTTTTGTTGCTTCAGATGTGTGGCATTTTGAGCTGTATGAACAAAACAACATATTATGCCCAATCCATTCTCGATTGGCCAAATGCCTGATGAGTTGTTGTCCAGAGAAAAGTTTCAAAAGTGCGAAACAGTCTAGATCAGCGGTACTCAACCTGCAGCTCACCGAGCCCTTTTTAATGGCCCGGTCATTGCCCACTGCTCTGAGAAATTTACTTATATAAGAACATTGTACTAAAAATTGGCGCGAAATTCTTTGTCAAGAAATCAGATATATCAACATTGTTTTTTGCTGTCGGTGTCGTACGGGTACGAATTGATATTATTTTTCTATTTGAAAGGGTTACGGTTAGTGATAACAGACAACAGGGGAGTAGCGACCATTTAATGGGTAGAACTCATTATTAACTCTCTTTCATATCTTGCGAGCGAAAAATATTCGAAGAAAATATATTGTTTCAAGACGATTGGGAGGCTGACTATTTTGTTGTGAAAACCAAACATGGATCCGTAATTGTTCGACTTGTCACGAAAGTGCTGTATTTAAAAAATACCAATAAACACAAGAATCATTCAATGACACTTTTCCTAGAAGATCTCCTTCAAGAGGTGATAAATAGGCTTTCTTGAATAATCTTTGCAACAGCAGCACAGTTTTTTTGTCAGTGGTAATATCGCAGCGGTAACAAAGACATCCTATGAAGTTTTGTTATTCGTAAACATATGAAACCGTTTACTGATGCTGGAATTGTGAAGGAGTGTTTCTTAAATGTTTCTAATTTAGTGTTAGTGACACAAATAAAAAATGTAAAAATAATAATTAAAAAAAATACAAAACAAGAGTTATAATATTTTGATCAATTGTCCGCATTTTATATTTCCAATGTTATATTGGTAGGAAAGCATTTCTCCCACCCCCTCCTTGCTGTGGCCCGGTTAAATAACTAACATATGTATGCGGCAGCGTGAAGTAGCTGACATATGTATGCGGCCCATCAGAAAAAAGGTTGAGTACCCCTGATCTATAGATATTTGAGAGCCGTATGTAGTCTGGTAGTTTCTTGTAGTTAAATGGACCTAGAGGAGGTCCCATGAAGGGTAACGCAACCGTGCTCAGAACTTGACGTCATCAACAGGAATGTTTTAAGGCATGAGAACAAACTGGGCTCATTCCCAGGCTTCGACATCGTAGAGCCTAGTCTCGTTCTTGATTCGGCTTCAATAATATCCTAATGTAAATAATTTTAATCATCAAATGATATTCCTGGAAGTAATCTACGAAAAACTCGGAATTTTTAACTGCACGTTTACTGGCAATACTGGCATAGATTACACTAGGTCATGTCCGCCGTCCTTGCCTAGGCCTCTATACTCCATCAATACTCATTCAGTCGAAAGGTGGTACTCGGTCGAGTCGGTTTGTACCTATGTTTGTGATATTGTGAGTCACACACATTTATTTGATGCGAGTTACTATTTGTACGAGTATTTGATAACGTATGTATGAACCGGAGATGGGGAATCTTTTTACCATTAGAAACCACATGTAAATTAACTAATAAAGGAGGCCACATAGGTTGATGCGCTTATAAATACAATTTTAATGAAATTATAGTTTTTGTGTGGATTTAACAAATTTGGGCATTTTATATTGAAATATTATTAAAAAAATTAAATTCTTATTTATTTATTATTTGACATAAACAGTTACAATATAAAATAGTTTTTGTATTCATATAAAGGTAAAAACTTGTTATAACATTAATAATTAATTATTATTTTTTAAAATAAAACTATTGAATTCTTTGTAACTCTCTTTCTCTCTCTGTTGGTATTTTTATTTATGTAAGAATATTTATATATATTTGGAAAAAGCCTCATAACGTGAAGCCTAAATTGATCCTCTAAATCTGGGATAAGAATTACGTCGATCGCGATCGACCGATAGACCGCAAAGACATTTCGGGATGACCGCCTGAAGATTTTAGCAGTTATTGATTATATAGGGAAATATTCAAGATTGGTTGAAGTACGCAGACTATAAGTCTTCTATTGACTATAGCAAAAAAAAAACAACAACTTAAGATAAAAATCCTTTTTTTTAATGTATTTTGAATTGTTTCATAACAAACGCATCATTTCATATTATTATATTTGGGGCTATTATTATTGTTTGTATCTTGTGTTTTGCTTTAAACGCGGTTTTTAAAAGTGTAAGTTTTTTTTGTTATTTTAGTTCTGTAGGTAAAAAAGTACATATTCCGTATTTATTATATTAATTTATAAAAAATAAATATTGTAGACCTTTCTCTACCTCCCTACTCCTACGACACTGAGCATTTGCGCACACAAGAACTTTTCAAGGGGGAGGGGGGTCGAGGGTTGAAAGTCTACCATTCTCGTATCATACCACAATACACAGTGAAACATCTTTTGATTTTGTAGACTGTGGGGAACAAAATACAGTAAAAAATAAATTACTAAATAAATAATCGGTATTAATTAATAATAAAATAATAATAACAAATAATTACGTTTTACGTACTATATACAAGGGATTAAAATTGTGATGTTCCTCCTCTTGAAAGAACATCTCTCGAAGTATCAGCGTGAGCTAGAGGTGTAGGATTAGCGAAAGGACTAGGGTCAAACATTATCTTAATATGACTTTATTAAGATATTCAACTTAAACCTTTAACAAATTAAATTATAATAATTAATATGAGAGAATCTACGATAGTAAAAATACGCAACAGACAATAAGACTTAATCTAATTCAGACCCCAATCAATAAGCGAACCGCCTAATTCCCGATTCTTATATTAAATAATCAATCCTACCTTATTACAACTTGGAGCAACGATCAATCTTGTCTTTGTATGCAATGGTATGCAACTTGGCTGATTCCTTCTATTCGATCACTAATAATTTGTATTCACGTCACGTAAAACTCATTCAGACTTGAACCACGAACTGTAATAACCATCAACTGCCACAAACTAACATCAATTGTCAAACATTACCTTACATTGCCATATCGCTTACTCTAAGATCCGATATTTAAAAGTTTGTTCATTTGCATCTTTTATTCACACTTCCCTTCTTGGATTTGGTTGGAAAAGAGTTGCCATTAATTCTGGCCCAAAGAACCCAAAGGACTTGTTAAAGAAAAGACGCGTGAGACGTCACAAAATCAACCGGAAAAAAAATCAAAGGAGGGTCCGGACTCCTTTCTCCCCCTCCTTGTGTGCACCACTGACACTGGATGAACCGCAACACCTTGAAAAAATTAGAAGTAGCCCGTACTCTGGAAAAGTCTGCCCACCCCTGCTCTAAATGAACATGTCTGGTAGTGTTGCTATGTTACATTAGGTGGCGTTCTAACATTTGATGTATAATTGGCTATTCGCACGAGCAATCATTGAAACATACATACATTCATGTCATTCCTCATTTAATCCCGTTGATTTACAAACTGTTGTAGTCTATATAATTGATACATGTGCTATCTTTTATGAAGGCCGTACAAGAAACTCACAGAGGCAGGCCGCAGGTTTCCCACCTCAGCCATATACAGTCTACTTAAAAGGATCGCAGGGGAGCCCCTTTTGCATAGGGGCCCAGGGTTTCGAGAAGTCTTAAGACGTCAATGGCCATCAGTATATCCTTGAGCTATTAATTTGAATGTAAGATGTGACTACTGGCAACCTGCTATCATTCCATATCATTACACCAGTGATAGTGATTGTTATCAAATTTTTACAGTGATAAAATTTTAAATTCCCGTCAAGGAAATAATAAATTAAGAATTAAGAATCAACAGAAAAAAAGGGGTCTTATGTCTACTCTTTAGAAGCAAAAAGGATGCAATAACTAAGAGTAAAGTCTGCCTTTGTGCATCGATATTTATTTTGGCACTAGTTCGAGACACAGTTAAGTACTTTTTCCTTGCACTTGTCTTGAAATCTGATTCTAAAAACAGGCTAAAAAAACTTTTAAAAGATGAAACTTTGAAAAGTCATCATATGCTTCAGTCACAGGTTCTTTTATTTGATCCTGAAGTTTCTTAATTATTGACGATCTAAAGAATTATGAATTTATGCACCGTCGTCAAAAAGAATTAAATTAAAATTTTTTATACAGGCATAACAGCTAGAAAAATTGATATGTCTTAATAAATTTTAATCGTTCTTTATTAGAAAATTGGTTTTTAATTTTGTTGTTAATGGCTTAATTTATAACTTAGTCAACATTAACTTTAAAAATAAATCAGTGCTTACGATTCCCATGCTGTTGGTGACTTTTAGCAAATTTCAGCAAATTTACTGTAATTCTCCTTTGAATGGTATCAATTTGGTTGATATAATTCTTAAAACCTTTGGCGATTAACCTATGGCACGTGCTTTAATCTTTTGCAATAAATCGTTACTATATGTTACCAAATTTTCTTAATATTGTTGTCATTTTCCCGTACCTGATTTTCCGTTGAAAATTAGCCTTAATTCAAATTTTTTAAAGTTATGTTTCAAAGTTTCTTAACTATGAATGTCCAATATTTCTTTGCACAAACGATTGATAATTTTCTCCCCAATTCAATCCATGCATTAATAGGCAAATGTTAAGGAGCAAACGTATTTTTTTTGTGAATTTTTTTTAAAAAAAACTACAGTTATATTTTTAGTGACGATTCAAAAACATAATAAAGAAAACATGCTTCATTTAACCCAATCAAAAATTTTCTTTTACTTTATGCCCAAATTAATAAAAATATTCGTTCAAATACTACTCTCTGTGAGATTTTAGTTTTGCTAGTGTTCTTAAAGACTTTCGATTGTTTTTGAATCTTTAACAAACAATGGCACAAAGGCGATGTCTGGATAATAGATTATGATGGAAACCAGTTGGGAGATTGGAAGCCGACCAATGTCAACCAGAAGTAGTTAGATGGTTCACAGAGTTTCCTAAAATGTGGTTTCCAGATTATGAAGCGAGTTCCAGGAGACAGAAACAATACCAATTACACGGTGCATAAGAGCCACCACAAACCAGGATGATCATTACTTTACTTTAATTGCTAAATGAAATGGAAGGAAGACAGCTTTCAATTCACAAATGCAATTCAATTCTCACTGCATCTGATATATTAGTTTTGAGGTACATAATTGAAGGCTCAATGAGGTGGGCCTTTATGCCAAGAGACTATGGTCTGTATCCAAATCATTCTAGGTAACATTAGAACCACCTGGAATAGTGCAGTAACACGATCTTTGGACACGAGAGCAATGTACCAGCGTTCTCTTCACTAATGAGTAGAAATTCAGTCTGAGCTTTGATTCCAAAAATACAGTATCCTCCTGCTAACATTTTGGAAGTGGTCCACTATGGAGGGGGTGGTGTTATGGTTTGGGCAGCATGTTAGGCGGATGCGTAGAACTCCTCGTCTCTCGGGGAATCAGCTTGACTGATCTGAAGTACAGGGATGAGATCTTAGAGCCTGTTTAAGGCAGTGCTTTTCAAACTTTCCATATACGAGACCCACTATTCAATCACCATTTTCATCGAGCCCCCCTCCATACAATAACAATGTATTGAGTTCAATAATGTTATACTTTGACACTAAATCTACAATACGACTTTAACCTCTTATGTGCCATCGACGTACATAAACGTCTCGCTCAGCCAAAGCATTGATTTTCTGGACGTATATATACGTCTTTTCAAAGTACGATTTTTTTCTGTGCTGTGCTATGCATAAAATTATTCCGAAGGCTTTGGAATGTAATAAGAGGACTTTGACAGAGTTTGCGAAGGATTTACTTGTTTCAGAAGATTTGCTTATTTTTATTCCTTCGCCCTCAATACATCACATACGCATGCCTACGTAATCTGTGGCATTGGGGAACGAATTGCGTAACTTTTAATCAGCAGTTAAGGGATTAATTATGAACAGTACAATTTATTAAAATAAGTGTTAATTTTTGTATGCAATTTTATATATGACAAGCCCATGGAGTCACTGGAGGATTTCAGAGGAGTTGCTTATTTATTTCTTTACTCCACCCCCTCAAACAAGCATCAAAATATGCTCGTCTACGTGGAAAACGGTGGCATTGAGAAGCGAATCGAGTAACATTTAATTGGCAGTTAAGGAATCAATTAAAAATCGTACAAATTATCAAGATAAGTGACAATACAAGCCCATGGGGGGTCACTGATAATTATCAGACTTGTTCTTAACTTAGTATTGTTAAATTAATACTGATACATTTATAAGTGTATTATATCAGTGAAAATGTGTATTTTATATTTTATTTTATCAGAAACTATTTTGCTTGTTTACTTTCAGTAAATTAATAACTTTTTAAATAATCTTTTGTTTTTGACTTTTCAATATGCTCACGCCCCCCTCGTAGAGTTATCACGCCTCCCATAGTTTGAGAAACACTGGTTTAAGGCTCTGCAGAAGAGCTGTTGGAATTTAATTCATTTTTATAAACAATAACGCTTGACCAATTAGGATTGGTCGACTAATACCTTGAGAATTAGGATATACAAAGGATGGAATGGCCAACCGTATCTTCAAATCGGAATCCCATGTAGCATACTTGGGATGCTCTTCGTAGAGCAATTGGAATTCTCTAGCCCTCTTTCCTAAACACTTCCAGAACAAAGAAATTGCTTTTCAAGGAAGGTCAAACTCATAGGAAACCCTCCTCCATTAGTGCTATTTTATTGTAGCATTTTTGGACTTTCAAATTTCGTGAATCCCGATTATGATCAATTGTTATTAATCTTTTACTGTCTTTTTTTTAAGTAATACTTTTTAAGTGTTTTAATTCTAAATTTTACTTGAATTGATTCAGTAGCTTTTAAGATATCTTTGAAAATGTACTTATTCCTTAACCTTTATACACCAGTGTATAAAGAAGATTGAAAAAAAATTTATGAAAAATATGATGACTTAAATAGAGTAGCGAAGTAAATTATTAGCAACATACTTGTTCAGACTAAACTTCACAACTCATTTACAAATCTATAAACTGAGTGCAAAATAAATGATGTGGCGAGAGAGACGAGTGCTTCTCAATTTAAATAAAGCATTTATTAAGAATTTACATGTATGCATAAAAAAAAGGTTAAATACTATCGCGCACGCTCATCACTGTCTGATCTCTCCAAATGCATCTAGAGGAATCCTCTCTTTCCCTTTTCAAAGCGTTTTCCTCCCCCTGTTGCTACAGGAGTGGAAAAAAAACCAAGGCGCTCGTCCGTCATCGGGTAATTCACTTCTTCGTAAACACTCCCTCTCTGGTGCATTCAAAGCAATACTAAAACTTTTATTTCTTTGAATTCTTCTTATATAAAACCCTTGTTATAAAATTCCTAAATAGGAATTTTCTTGAAATTTCCTCTAATGTATACCGTTCAAATGAAATTTTAAAAAATTCACATTTGAAACATAGGATCACGGAATCTTAAAGAAACTGTGTACTAGTTTATTACACATACTTTTCGATCTAATTACTACGTGGTGTTAATAATGGAGGAAATATGAGTTATTTGTGGGATTGTTGAACGGTTTTCCTCCAATATCTCTGAAGCGACGAACGATTGGGCTTGACGAAATTGGGCTGTTTCAGGGGTGGACAATTGCTTAGGCTAGAGGGCTAAATTGTGGGATCGAAGGATACCAAAAGGCTGCACTATTTTAAAATGATTGCCAGACACACAAAAGGTATAAATTGCACCATAAAAATAAATTAATACAAGTTAAACAAAATAGCGGCAGTTTTATATAATTTATTTACTGTTCTAATTTCATATAATCTATAACTGCAAGCAGATTTAATTTTAGAATTAGTTTAATGACACAAATTTACTCTATCACACTTTTCAAGAAATTTTTGAGATCCGGAGTGGAACTACTTGTTAAATTTCTCATCATAGCCTGAAAGTTTATGTCAGCCAGATTACATCAAAATTTAATCTTGATCTTCATGCAAGAAACATACAAATATATGTCGTCCCAAATATAAAGAACCTTTTCCTAGCAAATTTCTTAGTGCGTGGAAATTTTTCAGCAAACAAAGATTTGTAAATATCAGTGTTGTAGCATTAAACATTTCCTTCTCACTGTGATCTGATCGCTGGTCAATCTGCAGCTCCTCAGATGCTCTATCAACTACAGCAGTAGTGAGATAATAGGAAAAATATTGAATTTAGGCTCAATTTTCTTAAAAACCTGAAATCTTGTGGCTTTTTTTCTTTAATCTCTGCTAATGATTAATATTAGTACAAACACTTTCAAATACTTTGTTTTCCTAATAAAGTAATAAAGGAATTCTATTTTCCTAATAAAGGAATTCTGTTTTTCTAATAAAGGAATTCTGTTTTCCTAATAAAGGAATAAATGAATTCTGTTTTCCTAATAAAGGAATAAATGAATTCTGTTTTCCTAATAAAGGAATTCTGTTTTCCTAATGAAGGAATTCTGTTTTCCTAATAAAGGAATTCTGTTTTCCTATTGAAGGAATTCTGTTTTCCTATTGAAGGAATTCTGTTTTCCTAATAAAGGAATTCTGTTTTCCTAATAAAGGAATTCTGTTTTCCTAATGAAGGAAATCTGTTTTCCTAATAAAGGAATTCTGTTTTCCTATTGAAGGAATTCTGTTTTCCTAATAAAGGAATTCTGTTTTCCCAATGAAGGAATAAAGGAATTCTGTTTTCCTAATGAAGGAATAAAGGAATTCTGTTTTCCTAATGAAGGAATTCTGTTATCCTAATGTTGGAACATACGAGACGAATATCTTTATGTGCTAGGGAGAAAATTTCGGTTCAAAGCGGATTTTCTGATGGTGGACCCCAAAAAACCCTCTTTGCGGGCCGCTATTAGTCCACCTCTGGGCTATTTCTGTCCTTACCTACTTCATTATTAAAGAAATAAGTAGGGTTCTGTTCTGATGAAATTTTTTAGAAGCTAATTTTCTAATTGGGCTAATTGACTAATCTCGCAACTTCATTTCTTTTGAGCTATATGTTTGATCGAAGCTGTTTCTGTCAAATTGTGGGCTCGAGTCCTCTCCTGACCTTGTGTCACTGCGTGTAAAGGAGCTGATACACGTAGCAATTGTCTAAGCTCCAAGTCCTCCCGTTGGCGGGATGTGGGAGATAGGAAAGGAGGATTCCAATTTAAGTCTTACCCTCGTCACAAGACCATGGCTTAAAATCACGAGGTAAACGTCCCAAAGGAAAATGGTTTCTATTTTGAAACCAGGTAGTTTCTGTTTAAACAAGCTCTGTTAAAACTTGCTTCCTCCTGTAAAAAGAAATAATAATAATTTGCTCGATAAAGGTTGAATGCGTGTTGTTTGTTTCCTGGGGAAAGGGGGAAATGTATAACTAAGACATTTTTGGGTGAGCTAAATCAGCCTGGGCCTTTTCTGTCAACAACCCTCGTATACAGTGGCGCACACAGGAATTTTTCAGGGGGGAGAGTTCAGGGTTGTGAAAGTTAGAAAGTCGAACAAAAAACAATAAAATATTAATTATTGAATAAATAATTAACACTAATTAATGAAATTAATTATCAACAAAAATATTTAATTACTATATACATAGGGTTATAATCAATCGAAAAAAAATCAAGGGCTTTGGGGAAAGGGGGTCAGGACCCGGGGACCCCTCCCCTTGTGAGTACCACTGCTCGTATAGTTTCAAAGTGTGACGTTAATAACCAAAAAAACAATAAATCACTCCCTCACACAAATACTGGTTTTTTAACAATTGTATCGTTTTACATGCGACCACAATTTGTGAAAGAAAATGTTCATACTTTTGAGTATATTTTTACTGCTTAATACAGGGGTGGGGCGAATCTTTTTGGGAAGAGCGCCATTATTTAAATAAATTAAATTATGCGGGCCACTTCTAATTTTTCCAGCAAACAAAATAATATGAAAAGGTGAAAAAATTTTACTTATAGGCTTATTATGGAATTTTTACGCAAATAGTATATTGTTACGTTTTCGGGGGTTCGAAATGATTGAAGCCGAAGAGCGGGATCCAAAACAATTTTATTCTTGGCCAAAACAGTCCTCCACAAATTGTAGAACAGTTCGAGAAAGTCACGTACAATCGATGAAAATACTGATAACACAGATGTAATACACTAACAAAAGCAATAGTAAACACTCAGCACAAAAATAATAACTCAATAAAAGCAATAACACACGCACTATGCAATCGTCTCTCTCTCTCTCAAGCAGAGAGGTATCACTTGCATGAAAGCTGAGATCTGACTAACTGACTAGCCGGCCCGGGCCCTTTTATACCTTTCGGTCAGAAACCTCTTGCACTTGCCAGAATAATCGAGAAATAGAAAGGTCTAGCAAAATCCGGAACGTACGAGAAAAGCTCAATACAGTAATACATTCAATACAATAGTGTTACAATACCGCGATAGGGTTGCCAGACAGGGTTATTAGGAGCAGGGTTGCCATGGTCGCCAAGCTTATCGCCCACATTTGGCGATATATCGCCAAATTTGGCGCCAAAAATTAAGTCGCCAAATCCGTCGTCAACTTGGCGCTAGCTGCAATATTTGGCGAGTTTACCATTTAAACCAATGTTAAAGGATGGGGGCCGTGCAATGCAGTGGAAATGATATTACAGGTAAACAGGGTTGAAATCACATTAGATACGACAAATTAAACTGTAAAAAATGAACACAAATGAGTAGAAACAATTAGAATAAGGATAAATTCGTAACATTGCCCCCCTCTCAAGAACTGCACGTCCCGGGCAGTACAACCCTTCATCAGACGTTAACATAATAATAAAGCAATTGATTAAAAACAATTAAATGAATATGCAATAATAAACATGTAATACATAGTACAAAATAAACACCTAATGCATAGTAGAAAATAAACACTTACAAAACAATAAACAAAATTATTTACAAGATTATTTACACACTAACGTATTTATACAAGACCATGGTCAAAATAAATTACACGATAATTGACACACTAAGAATTATGGCCATAATATGGAGCAAGCCTGTCGTAATGAACGACTCTAGGCTTCGAATTCGTTGACTTACGGATCCGGATTACGACGTCGTTTATTATCTTTAAAATTGTATAAGGACCGTCCCAATGCGATTGTAGCTTAGGAGAAAGTCCTTTGCGTCGAGTCGGGTTGTAAAACCACACCTTGTCACCTTCCTTGAATTGATGTCCTGTGGCTTTTGTGTCGTACCGAGTCTTCATCTTCTCCGTCCTCAGGTTGATCCGTTCTCGAGCCAAATTGTGTACATCTTCAAAACGTGCCTGGAGATTCTGCACGTACTCCTCAGGCGATGAAGGTGTATCCGGAGGGCGACCAAACAGCAGGTCACAAGGGAGACGAAGATCTCGGCCAAAAAGCATCTGGGATGGTGAATATCCGGTAGTCTCGTGAACGGCGCTGCGGTACGCTAGCAGAAAGAGAGGAACTTTCTGGTCCCAGTCTTGTTGGTTCTTGGAGACCATCAGTGAGAGGTTATTCAGGATGGTACGATTAAACCTCTCCACCATGCCATCTGACTGTGGGTGCAAAGGTGTGGTCTTGGTCTTGTCAATTCCGAGTAGTTCACAGACCCCCTTCAATACCGCAGAGACGAAATTTCTTCCCTGATCGGAATGAAGTTGAAGAGGTACCCCATATCTCGATATCCAGTGCTGCACTACAGCCTCCGCTACGGTGGGGGCTTCCTGATCCGGAATGGGGTACACTTCGGGCCATTTCGTGAAGTAGTCCATGACAACAAGTAGGTACTTATTACCAGACGCAGTCCTTGGCAGAGGTCCCAGGATATCGAAAGCGATACGTTCGAAGGGTGCTCCAACATTGTAGCGATGCAGCTTCCCTCGGCTACGTATCTTTGGCCCCTTCCGAGCTGAACAGGCATCACAGGACTTGCACCACTGTTCCACGTCAGCTCTCACTTTTACCCCAGCAGAATCGCTCTCGAACTCGGTGCAAAGTTTTCATGACGCCGAAATGACCTCCTGTTGGGCTGCCATGCAATTCTTTGAGTACCTCTGGGATACGAGATCGAGGAAGTACTAATTGCCACCTGAATGTCTTTCCATCCTCTGATTCGAATTTTCGGTATAGAACACCATTCCTGAGATGTAGAGAATTCCAGAGGGCCCAATACTGCTTAGTTGTAGGACTATAAGCCGAGATGTCCTGCCAACTTGGTTTATTGCTGGAAGACTCCATAAACTCTATAAGGGGTTTAATATCAGGATCCGCCATCTGGTCTTCTCGAACTTTCTCGTCACTCCAGGGATCGGGTGGCGTCGCTGTTGAAGTTGTTATCTGGCGTATAGCATAGTCATATTTGGTATCTACTCTGGAACAATGACGACAATTTTCTGGGCATGGTCTTCTTGAAAGGGCATCAGCATTTCCATGCGAGGAGCCTTTACGATGTCTGATGTCAAAGTAATACTCGTTGAGCCGTTGTATCCATCTGGCTACCTGGCCTTCAGTATTTCTAAAATTCATTAGCCAGGTTAAAGAGGCATGATCGGTACGTAGAAGAAATTTTTGGCCATAGAGATAGTGATGGAAATGCTCGATGGCTTTCACAATAGCCAGTAGCTCTTTTCGAGTGACACAATAATTTCTTTCCGGTTTCGATAAACACTTACTCCAATAAGCTACGACTCGTTCATGGCCATCTATTTCCTGAGATAATACTGCTCCGACACTCTCATTACTGGCATCAGTGTCCAAGATAAATGGCTTGTCCGGTTGTGGATATATTAAGATCGGTGAAGACGTCAAAGCTTCTTTAAGCTGGAGGAAGGAATCTTCACATTCTTTTGTCCACTGAAACTTTTGTTTACTTTCTGTTAGCTTGTGCAAGGGTCTTGCGATGTTAGAGAACCCTTTCACAAACTTTCGGTAATAAGTACATAGTCCCAAGAAGCTTCGCAGTCCACTTAGGTGGGCGTGGGTTCGAATCCCACTTCTGACACCAATTGTTACGTTTTCGGGGGTTCGAAATGATTGAAGCCGAAGAGCGGGATCCAAAACAATTTTATTCTTGGCCAAAACAGTCCTCCACAAATTGTAGAACAGTTCGAGAAAGTCACGTACAATCGATGAAAATACTGATAACACAGATATAATACACTAACAAAAGCAATAGTAAACACTCAGCACAAAAATAATAACTCAATAAAAGCAATAACACACGCACTATGCAATCGTCTCTCTTTCTAGCTCAGAGAGGTATCACTTGCATGAAAGCTGAGATCCGACTAACTGATAGCCGGCCCGGGCCCTTTTATACCTTTCGGTCAGAAACCTCTTGCACTTGCCAGAATAATCGAGAAATAGAAAGGTCTAGCAAAATCCGGAACGTACGAGAAAAGCTCAATACAGTAATACATTCAATACAATAGTGTTACAATACCGCGATAGGGTTGCCAGACAGGGTTATTAGGAGCAGGGTTGCCATGGTCGCCAAGCTTATCGCCCACATTTGGCGATATATCGCCAAATTTGGCGCCAAAAATTAAGTCGCCAAATCCGTCGTCAACTTGGCGCTAGCTGCAATATTTGGCGAGTTTACCATTTAAACCAATGTTAAGCATGGGGGCCGTGCAATGCAGTGGAAATGATATTACAGGTAAACAGGGTTGAAATCACATTAGATACGACAAATTAAACTGTAAAAAATGAACACAAATGAGTAGAAACAATTAGAATAAGGCTAAATTCGTAACAATATTTTTATGCGAGTCGTAAGTAGGGGAAATTCAAAAACAATGTAATAAATAAGACAAAAGTACTAACTTATTTTTTATTGTTAATAAACATTTTGCAGGTTCAAAAATTAGCCAGAGGTTAGCTGTAAAAAAATAAGTAACTTGAGATATCTAATTCTAAGTATTTAGTTAACAGTCAGTACTTTCTTAATGTGGCTTTTGAATTTGTAGTCCTTTTTTTTAACAAGTCAACTGTATTAAGATTAGTTCTCGATATTAACAAAATTGTTGTTTTTGGAGTATATCAATAAATTCTTAGCTATATTTTTAATTTATTATATTCACAACAGAAAATATTTGTTTAAAAACATATAGATCAAAACCTACAACAATAGCTGGCCGCCAAATCGAGTAAATTCGGAAATTGCTTGCTCGTGAAACTTTTTAAAATTCAACATAATTCTAATTCCTTGCAATTCAAATAAGTTTCTTATAAAGGGTGTTTTTTTGAGAGGTATGGAACTTTAAATTGCAATAAAACAACGATGTATTATTCGATTGACATGAATTTTTTTTTATTCGAAAGATAATCTTGTGGCATTACATTTTAAATATGATTTCTGGCATATGACTGTCACGGCTGGCTCGGATGTAGTCCAATCTGGACGTCCAATTTTCGATGACTTTTTCCAACATTTGTTGCCGTATATCGGCAATAACACGGCGAATGTTGTCTTCCAAATGGTCAAGCTTTTGTGGCTTATCCGCATAGACCAATGACTTTACATAGCCCCACAGAAAATAGTCTAGCGGTGTTAAATCACAAGATCTTGGAGGCCAATTCACATGTCCAAAACGTGAAATTAGGCGGTCACCAAACGTGTCTTTAAATAAATCTATTGTGGCATGAGCTGTGTGACATGTTGCGCCGTCTTGTTGGAACCACAGCTCCTCGACATCATGATTGTTCAATTCAGGAATGAAAAGTTAGTAATCATGGCTCTATACCGATCACCATTGACTGTAACGTTGTGGCCTTCATCGTTTTTGAAGAAGGATTCCACCAGCCCATAAAGCGCACCAAACAGTCAGTTTTTCTGGATGTAACGGTGTTTCGACATACACTTGTGGATTAGCTTCACTCCAAATGCGGCAGTTTCGTTTGTTGACGTAGCCATTCAACCAGAAGTGCGCTTCATCGCTAAACAAAATTCGCTTATGAAAATCGGGAACAACGGCAATCTCGTTTTGGGCCCATTCGACGAATCTACGCCTTGCTTGTTGATCGTTTTGATGCCAAACCAAACTGAGAATAAATCACTTGACAGCTGTTAAAGCGGTCGCCATCTTGGAAAGTAATGCCAACTTAAACTTCTATACCTGAAAAAAAACCCCACTCTTTATATCAATAAATTCTGAGCTATATTTTGAATTTATTATAATCACAACAGAAAACATTTGTACAAAAACATATAGATCCAAACCTACAACAATAGCTGACCGCCAAATCGAGTAAATTCAGAAATTGCTTGCTCGTGCAACTTTTTAAAATTCAGCATAATTCGAATTCCTTGCAATTCAAATAAGTTTCTTATATTTGCTTTTCGGTGTAGTATGATGATATAGTTCAATATTTCCAAATTGGAGTTCAGGTGGGTAACAATAAACGTTTTGCCGAGAAATTATGAAAAAAAAAATGCATGAAAAGATCAGCATTTTTTTTTATCATCTTAAAAATCATCAAACCTAGCACTGAATAAATCCTGCAAAATGGATAGTAAATATCGTAACTCAGGGCATTATTATAACTTTGGTAGATAGTTCCTGCATTCATGTGAAATGTGTTGATCTTTATCTCCAAAATCGAGACAGAAGAAGATATAAGATCAATCAGGGTAGTAAGAGTATAATCTTTTCCTTGCAGTCTTAAATTTAAATTATTTAAATTAAGACTGAGTAGTATTGGTAAGAAAAGCTGAATCCCAAAGCAAATCTGCTTTCTTAAGATGCAAACACTCACTGGATAGTTCATTGTTTTTTACCATATGTTTTAAGACACGCTCCTTCAAATTCCAAAATCTCATCAGTGCACTTAATTTGAAAAGCCAACTCACGTAATAATGAAGGAGTATAAATTAAGTGTATTTAAAATAAATTTCGATGTCTTTTTCAATTCCTACTATTAGCTCACACTCTCTATATATTTATTTATTTATCTTAGTGGAATTTTCATTCGTTAATTAAATACATTTTAAAGCTCTAATTGAGCTCAAAATGAGCTTCCTCAATTGAGCTGAAATTTTTAATACATGATTATTTTGGTTGACAATACAGTAATTTAATTATAATTAATAAAAATTGATTTATTAAAACTAATTATTCAAAGAATTACAAATACAGCCCCGTTGGCATCATTTTTGGTGACTTAGCAACCATTTTGGCGACTTGTGTCAAAACTTGAAAAGGTATTTTCTCACATTTCAAAGCGCTCATTTGAGCTCAAATTTTCTAAACACTATTGTTTTGGGGGAAAATAAGATCATTTAATTATAATTAATTAAAATTAATTGACTGAAACTAATTATTTAAGGAATTACAGATACAACCACCTTGGTTTCATTTTTAGTGACTTGGGTCAAAACTTTAAAACATTTTTTTTTCGTACGTTCTAAAGCATTCAGTTGAACTGAAATTTTATATGCACGATTGTTTTGGATGCAAATGTGATACTTTAATGATAATTAATAAAAATTAATTACACTTAATGTTGTGATTCTGTCATATGTATATACACATTTATATTAATTGAAACTATTTAGTAAAAAGTAGGTAAAAAATAAAATTTTTCTTTGTTGATCTAAGCGGGAATTGACTTAAATTTTTTTTTATATATATTACTTGTTTTGTGTAAGACAGGGGTGTCCAACCCAAATGATCTTGCAGGCCACTTCGGAAAAACATTATAATCTCTCGGGTCGCACATAAAAACATGTACCTTTATCTCAGATTTGAAAACGAAAACATAATAATGCAATAACATAATGCAATATAACATAATAACATAATATAATATATAACATAATAATGCAATGATCAAATAATGTTTAAAATATTACAGTGTGTGTGTTACCATTTTCTTGAAAATTACGGTGTTCCTTTTGAATTGATGTTTCGTTACTCATTGTTGAAATTTATTAGTGCTGTCATTCGCAAACGATTAAGTATACATTGCCCTTTATCTTAACCGTCCTGAATATTTTTTTTTAACTTTAAAAAACTTCTCGGACTGCCTCTTGCTTTTGGGGGACCGCAAACAAAAGGAGAAATGAAAGTCGCACACACAGAAAATCATCCATAGTAAGGGATATGCATAATGCAATTTGGAATTTATTAAAAAAGTAATTTATTATAGAAAAATCAAATGTAACTGTTTGAATGAAATATAAATCTATTTTAATCTAGAGGATTTTTCTATAATCAAATAAATTTCAAAATGTAAAAACTTTAAAAACCTGATATTTAAAATCTTTTTAAAGAGTCCGCGGGCCGCGTGTTGGACACCCCTGATCTAGGTTGATGCACATATCTTTTCAAATAAGCGAAATAATATTTCATTTTTCTCTGTTTTCCGCCAAACCAGTTTCCTGAAATGCTCATAGCATCTCAACATGACCTCTGTGTCATTTTTCGACCTAAAAACTGGGGTTTTAATACAGGATTCGTGAAGTTTTTAGAAAGGGATAGAGAGACTTTTTAAAATGATGACACAAAAAAAATGAGCATATATTATATACATTCTCTCTTTTTCTATGTTCCAAATGAATATCAATTTCTTTCAATGACAAATATTCTGAATGTTTTCTTTTAAAAATCATAATAATATTTAATTTTCAATATTTTTCATTTCCCCCCTACAAATTTGAAGTGAACAACTCTATAAAGAGTGTTCTCTTAACTGCACCATGTATATGTTTTAATATCGAAAATATGTACAATACATTTATTTCTCAATTCTGGTTGTTACAGGGGGAGATATAACAGCAAGTACTATTATGTAATGGAATAAATGAAAGTTTTAAATGGATATCTCTTAAATCCAAATTCTATTTTCTTTAAAAAAATTTAATATTTACAACCGAAGCTAAAAGTCATGGTTCAGTATACATAAAGAGCATAGCTGAGCAGTCAAAATATTATGAGAAGATTCCGATTCAATCGTATTTCGTCTTGATGGTGAATTTGTCATCTAACTTATCTTCAAAAGGAACGCATATTACCTGGTTTTAGAAAATTAGAGAGAAATTCAAGCTTTCATGATGACATAATTATCTTTTTATGATTCAAAGTCATTTTGTTTTGGAAAATTGATACTTAGGTTCTGTGGAAAGAAACAGCCCGAAACACATTCGGTGATGAAAAGGTTTGGTCTTATTATACCAGGGGTATCCAACACGCGGGTCGCCGACTCTTTTGAAATTTTTTTTAAATATCAGATTTTTAAAGTTTTTTTCATTTTGAACTTTATTTGAGAGGAAATTTATATATATTTACAATGTATTTGCTTGTTACCCGTTCTTGTTTTTAAATGAATCCTTTTTAATAATAGAAATGTCCTTTAGATTAAAATAGATTAAAATTGATCAAACAGTTACATTTGACTTTTCTATAATAAATAACTTTTTTAATAAATTCCGAATTGCATTATGCATATCCTTTACTATGGCTGGTACATGATTCTCTGTGTGTGCGACTTTCGTTTCTCCTCCTCCTTTTTTGTTTGGAGTGCCCAAAAAGCAAGAGACAGTCATAGATGTTTTTTAAAGTTTAAAAAAATTATTCAGGACGGTTAAGATAAAAGGCAATGTATACTTAATCGTTTGCGAATGACAGCACAATCAAATTTCAACAATGAGTAACGAAAGATCAATTCAATAGGAACACCGTAATTTTCAAGAAAATTACAACACACTAATTTTTTAAGCATTATTTGATCATTGCATTATTATATTATTTAAACGTTATTATATTATATATATCTGTGTACAGGAAAAATAATGAAAACAATAATAATAATTCATTCTGTTTTAAATTTTCACTCCAATAAATGTTTTTTTGTTTCCAAATCTGATATAAAGGTACATATTTTTATGTGCGGCCCACGAGATTATGTTTTTCCGAATTGGCCCCCAATGTCATTTGGGTTGGATACCCTTGTATTACACCATCGAATAATTTCGCCAAATCAAAAATCTTCGCCAAATGCTGTCTTATTGTTGTGTTTGTAAACCTGCAAACATAATTTTCTGCTATTGGCTGTATATCGCGGCATTTGGCGATATCCTGTTCATGCGACGAATAGGTCGCAACGGTAACTAATAATAAAATTTAAAAAAACTTTTAAAACATAAATAGTAAAAGTTTTTATGAATGTGAAGCTAAGATGGAATCAGTCAAGCCATTTTATTTTTACTATGTTAAGAACATAAAAGTAAGTTGACAAGCTCACTTAAGATTTGCCACTTTAAAAGTGTGATATTACGTGCACCAATTATATTCATTAAGAGGGGAAATGGAACGAATGATTACTATTTTGCATCGGAATTCAAATTTAATAATTGTAGGGAAATTATTCAGTATTATAAAAAGCAGTCGATTAAAGTTGCACTAAAAATAAATTTATAAAAATAGTTAGAAATACAGATACGTAGTCCCATTACAGAAAGAAAAAGCATTTATAAAAATACTTAAAATAAAAAAATGCATGATTATATAGAGCTTGATTTAGCCTTCATTTATGGTAACTAATTTGAGATGCAAAAATATAGATTTTTTTTTTTTTTTTTTGCTTGACAAACTTCCAAATTTTTCAAAATTTTCATTTGCTATGTTGAGCTACTTTTATTTATCCTTATATGATTGATTCTTAAATTCTATCTATTCCAAAAATTTCTTAACCTTCCCTATAAAAACAACCACAAAATATTTGTCATGAAAAGCACTGAAATTTAAGATCTTGAGGAAATTTGAAATATATATTTTTTTAAATTTCAAATGGGGCTGTGGATTGAAGTTTTACTATTGAGACCTAGTATATTCCTCGGGAGCTAGCCTCTCTTTTTAGTGCGGCACCATATAGGTGCTCAGATACCAAACGCCGCAAAAAATTTTGACGCCCAGTTTCATCTGAGCTCTGATGATGCGAAACTGTACTAGGAATTTAATTTTGCCGAGAGCGCTTAAGCCAAATAGGGACTCAAGGGTTCTTTTACAAGCCGCATAATCATACGACATGGATGCTGTCAATTTTTTGGATCACGAAAATCCACCGACTTGGGCCTGGGGTCGAACACGAAAAATTTGAAATATGCATTTGTTTATTTTTTGAAGGAAGGGAAATATTGTTAACTCACATTTTACTTAAGAACTTTGTGTCGTGCTATGGGTGTCTCAGATAATTTACAATACCATTTAGGTAATGATTAAATAAAGTTTAATTACCTTTATACGTACTTGCAAGGGCATCGTTAACTTATATATAAACAAATTTGCATACGCATAACTTTTTTTTTAATTCGTCTTCTCCCCTATTTCATCTCACAGCTGTGTCACTTCCATCAAGTATTATTGTCTCTTATCTGTTTCTATCTTTGCCAGGTTATAACAATGCAGATTGAAACTGCTCATATTTTAATCAGGTATTACACTTTGCTTTGTATTTCTTCGCTTAGCTTGTAATGGGTCTATTCGCAAACCTTCTATTAATCTTCTTCGGGAAAACTGCTTCCTTAAATATTATTCTATTGAAAACTTTCTCCCGAAGAAGAGGACACGACTTATATAAATCAAGGCTTTTATTTAAGCATTAACTTTTAGGTTCGATAGAGAGAGAGAGAGAGAGAGAGAGAGAAAGGTTAGGACAGGGGCGTAGCTACCGCCGTATCAATGATACGGGGCCCCAACAAGTGTAATTACAATCCCACTAACAGGGCTTCCATAGGGCCCAAAGGAATTTTGTTACAAGCCCCCTCACAGTTAGCTACACCAATGGGTTAGGAGCTAGATGATAGAAGCTAGTGATTAACGTAAAGTAATAGAAAGTTAGTCGAGAGTGATTCGTAGATTGTTTGCTTAATATTTAAAATTGAAGATTGACAGTTTCGACAGTTAGATATTTAAATTAGAATAGTATCGGCTTGAAATAGATTAAGTTAGAACGGAATTAAATTATTTGGACATGTATTGCCAATACATTCCAAGAGTAAGTGATTCAATTTATAATTAAATATTAATTATCTCGTCTACCTCGTTTTTGCTCCCTAACTTAACAATTCCTAACTTGGGTTGTTGAGATTTGTTAGGTTGTTGAGACTTGTTAATAAATTATATTTATTTTGACTTTGGCTAAACTTCCTTCTAACTCTCGAACCCTGATGGATGGGAGAGCCCATCCATCACAAGCTCAAATACACTTTAAAATAACTTTATTTATCTAAAATAACATTTTATATTTATACTCGTGAAAAATAGGGCTGCTTTAGTGTCTCTCTATTTCTCTGATAAAAGTAGAGAATACGGACTAAATAAAAAAATTTAAAAAAATGTTTCTAATATTGTTTGTTTTAAGGGGACATGGTACGATTTACTCAAAATTTTTTAATTTAAGGATTTTTAAAATTTGTTTGGTTGCCTCCTATGTATGTATACTATGTTAAACAGATTTTGTGCTCAAAATTTCATAAAAAGCAAGCCATGTAATTTTTTAAGGAAAAAACTTAAAATTTGTGAAGTGCTTTTAAAATGCTACTCCTCCAACAAAAACTTACGTACATGCATGAAATTTGATTTAAAAGTACGTCAAACTATGTATAATAAAAGTTGATATGGGTTTTGCATTAACGTGATTGGTATTCATACAATACTTCTTTTTATGAATGTTTATTGAAAATTCCTTAAAAAATGTATAAATTCTGAGTTCAATTATTTTTAAATAATAAATATTGCTTTGATTCAAAAATGCATACCAACTGTTGTTACATGTACAATTAGCAAGAGGTAAAAAAATTTTCAAAGCAGTAGGTGCAATAGAAAAAAATCCTTAGCATTTTAAATGAAGACAAAATAGTTATTTCATCTTTCTGAGATAAGTCAGTTTAAAGTTTTGATTTGCGATAGAGATATGAATAAAAACGAACGTGAAAGATATCATAATTATGCGTTTTTTAAGTTTAGAGCTTTCAAATTTTTTGAGGTTATACAAAAGTATATAAAGAATAATTTAGGCAAAGAAAATTAAATTTGATTTTTTGACCAATTTTGGTCAATTGAATCGTACTGTGTCTTAAATAAAACAAAACAAGTAAAATCATATCAAAAATATTAAATTTAACTTTTAAAAGAAAAATATTAGATCCGCGTTGGGATTGTTATGCAACGTAGAGAAAAATGCTAACTTTATCGCTACGCTAACTTTTTGTGCTATTTTAAGAAGTTAATCTTTTATATACTAAGGTTAAATGTGTGTGCGGAAGAAAAGGGAAACGAAGGATTCAGCTCAGTTTTCAGTCAGAGTATTATTTTATTATAGTTCATCATTGAAGGATTAAAGTGAATTATACATAATACTTTGAGTAACAATTCAAACATGGTTTGTGGATTTCTTAAAAATCGATATTAATTGCCAAAATTCTTGAAATTTTTTCTTTGGAAAACACACACACCTTAACTTTTTATACAAAAAGAACATTAACTTGAAATATTAATATTTATTTTAAATTTAGTTTGGGAAAAAATTCTATTTCGCGAGAGGAGAAATGCATTTAATCAATGGAGGTTGATATATTTTTCGAGATAAGTTATCTCTTAAAAGGATTAGAATTTTCTGGAGTAGGTAACTGTAAATATAAAATGATGTATTGAATATTGAAAGGAGTGTATCTTTAAGAGTGAAGATAAATATTGAAGTGAAATTTGAATAGTTTTTTTTTTTTTTTTTTTGCTTTTGAAAGGGTGATGTATTGTGGGGTAAGCCTTATACACACATAAGGTAAGCCTTATACACACATTCAGGTATTAAATTTAACATAATTCAATTACCTTTGTTACATTTAATTTGTATATAATTCTAATTAATAAATGCAGCTAAATCTGTAAAATTAAATGAAATATTTAATGATAATATTGAATAATGAAATTGAATATTGAATATTGAATAATGAATTAATATAATATTGAATAATGAAATATTTAAGGTATCCAACTACGTTCGGAACCGTGATTTTAAACAGGCGCATAAATGGATAATTTTCATGATATTTAGTGTCACTTAGATTAGAATATATGTATAAAATTGTTTTAAGGACATTTTGACAAAAAATGATTTAAATACAATATTTCGGCAAAAAATTAACTTACAATAATATTTTTTTCCAAATGTTCTTCTTTTGTGAAAATTGCTTCTATTATAATAATATTTTGCCTCTATATAGCTCAGACCTCTGTACAGAGGTTCAATTATGAATTTTGAAAAATTCACATTATTTTCAGAGTTACAAACATTTGGAATAATTATCGGCGTTTTTTTCTTAAAATTTCTCCCCTCTGTTGTTGTAAAACATGGATAAACACACTTCTAAGTTATATATTTCAAAAATTCTAGTTGAGCTCTGTACACAAGTCTGAGCAATATACAGGCAAAATATTATTATAATAGAAGCATTTTTCACAAAAGGAGAATATTTTGAAAATTGGTCATTTTATGTTCATTTTTTGTCAAAATATTGCACTTAAATAATTTTTTATTGTAATACTATTCTTAAAACAATTTTATATACATTTTCTAATCTAAGTGACACTAAATATCATAAATATTATCCATTTATATGCTTTTGCAAAACCACGGTTCCGAACGTAGTCGGATACCTTAAGTATAATAATAATATTAATTGCTAAAATCATTATGTTGCTATTCATGAGTAAAATTGGTCATTGGTCCAAAATCATTACGGTAGACTCATGGGCGAGATCATTAGTCAACGTTACTTCTATCCAGGATTCCCAGTCCTGGTACCATGAAAGATTCACCGTGTAGAGCGATTGATTCGCGTTAAATCTGTCGAAGTTCAAAATTTGTACATAAGCGTGGTGTGGAGAGTAAGGTGTCAGCTCAGGTGTTGACCTCGTCATTTAACCGAGGTTCAATGTTACGAGGTCCATAATCAATAGTTTTCCCGTAGCTTCAAACGTGACAAGCAATAGCAAGGACACTTATTCTGGTGAAAACCTACCTGAAAAGGGTTAAAAACAAACGCTTTTGTAATAAAAATTAAGTTATACCACCTTTAATGTTCAATGTGAACAATTGTAGTGTGGTTTGAAAATAAATTTTGAAATCTCGCCCACACAGAACGCAAAGTTCAAAAGATTTGAAGTCAGTAAAATGTTTCATTTCATCTGTCAAAGTTTTATTAGATAAATAAAAAAATCTCTTTCATCAAACAGGAAGTATATTTGAAGGAAATTATCTGGAATGATGAGACAAAAATATCTGTATTTGACATTGAAGGAATATAGATAAAGAACTGGAAAGGATTTGCTTCTTGATTTTACTACACGTGCTGTAAAATACTAAAAAGGTGTTATAACTTTGGAAGAATATAAACTTAAACAGTGAACAATATCATAGTGAAATACTTTAATAGTTTAATGTATAAGACTTATCGCAGTGGCGTTACGTACACCCCCGTATAGCGGGGGATGGCAGGATTCTAGGGAGCCCAAAGCCTCATTGACGCCAAATACGTATTTAATCAATTGGGGCCCTTGTATTCTCCATTACGCCACTGATTTACAGCAATTGTTCCTTCTTTGAAATAAAAGAAAATAAGGAATTTTTCAATGCTTTTGTTAATATTTACTGAACAGTGTGGTTTCCATCGTTATTTATTCCCTAATCATTACCTCTAATTTAAGTCGAATTTGAGTCTCTTAATAGAATACTGTGCCCATAATGAGATGTTAACGAAGGTTACTTTATTAAACCCAAAGAAAACTCAGTTTGATTAAAAAAATATCGACCAGTAAATTATTTAAACAAAATACGCAAGAGGAAAATGGGTAATCTGAAGCAAATTATACAGCGCCATGTCAATACCAGACCACAAATTGCTTTGGAGACTCTCTAGAAAATCACAGAACAAAAATAGAAAATTCTGTCATATCCTCCAGACTCCCCAGATCTATCACCATTTGCCTGTTACTTGTTTTTCTCACTCTATCATTTATTTAATGGAAAAAAGTCAACTAAACAATGTTCGAGATATTTACCTCCAAAAGTGAGTCCTTTTTCATAAATGGAATTCACAAATTATCACGCAGGGAAGCAGTCATAAGTAGTAATAGAAAATTTATTTTTAGTAAATATTAATACATACTTTGAAAATGCATTTCTTTCCTTTCACTTCAAAAGCAGCGTAGACATTTCCTGTTGTGACTAAAAATTTAAACATTTTTATCGGAGAAACCTTTTATCTTTTAAAATAAAACTTTATTCTCTTTTTAAAATTTGAAAAGTTAATATTTTATAGTACTTTTTATGACTCATGGTCACCTATTTTGCTTATTTACGTCACAAAATATGAAAAACTTTTGACGCGATTATTTCTGATACGTATATAGTGGAGGAAAAAAATAACATTACAATATTATATTTATGAAGTATATCTTTACAGTTAATTCGAGAGTCACGCTCGTGCTTTTTTCGATGTTTATAATGATAACAATCAAGTAAGACATTTAGACAGAAGTTAATAAGTAGAGATATATTAATTAAGAACTTTTGAAACCAGAATATTTTGAAACTATCTTTAATTTCAAGAGAATTTTGAGTTATTAACTTAAGCAAAACTTCCAAAACTACAGAAATATGAATAGAAATATAAAAGGAAACATTTCTTCTTTTATAACACAATTGAAATAATATATAAAATTCTTAGAATAAGTTAAGAAAGTATATAAAAACCAATGCATTGAAAATAAAATTTAAAAAAAATTGCTTTATCTCGAATTCTTTAGTTACATATTGCATTTAAAATTTTTCTTATGAGACTGAGCTTTAAATAATCAATCTCATCTTTAAAAAATGCTGTAATGTGTATATTAAAAATTTATATAAAACACTAGAGGACCCGACAGACGTTGTCCTGTACACACATCTTAAATTCAAAAATGCCAAATTTTTATGAATAAGATTTAACAATCTGGACCGTTTTGAGTAAAATTTAAGTAAAATTCAGTAAAATTTTTCAAACACTAATTACATCTGAATGTAATAATTTAATTAACACACGATTTATTTCAACAAAATAATAATACGAAGTGACAAAATATTTTCCTGAAATGATCACAGCACAAACTGTCGGGACCAACTTGAATTATAATAAAAGTTTTTGAATATTCTATACTGCGATCGTAGTGCAGTCTGCCGGATCCAATGTAAAACATTCCAAGATCAACAATTTATAAATAAAAAATTAATTAAATAAACATTTCTAAACCGAATTATAAATCTAAACCATTCTCGAGTCCACTGGAACAGACAAAAACTTTCATCAAAATCGGTCTAGCCGTTTAGGAGGAGTTCAGTTACATACACACGCACAGAAGAATTACATATATAAAAATTATTTGAAAAGATATTAATTAAAAACGCTAAAAAGCGTGAATCGTCTGCATTTTCGTAACAATAAAGACCGGGTTTGGCCAGTTTGGCTGAAAATCAATTTTCGACGCCAACTTACGTCTTTTTCAATTCCTACTATTAGCTCACGATCTCTATACATACATATTTTATTTGTTTGTTTGTTTATTTATTTATTTCAATCGTTAATAAAATACATTTTGAAGCGCTCAATTGAGCTGAAATGTAATGTACATGATTATTTTGGATGACAATACAATAATTTAATTATGATTAATAAACATTAATTCATTAAAACTAATTATTTAATAAATAACAAATACAGCCACGTTGGCGACTTAGCGACCCTTTTGGCGACTTATGTCAAAATTTGAAAAGGTTTTTTTTCTCACGTGTTAAAGCACTCAGTCGAAAGGAAATTTTATATATACGATTGTTTTGGATGACAAAACGATACTTTAATGATAATTAATAAAAATAAATTACCACTTAATGTTGTGATTCTGTCAGATGAATATACATATTTATATTAATTGAAACTTTTTAATAAAAAGTAGCTAAAATAAATTTTTTCTTGGTTGATCTAAGTAGGAATTGATTAAAATTTTTTTTATATATTACTTGTTTATAACAATAGCGTTGTTACAACAATGCAGGTGAATGTTGAGTTGTATTTTTGAATGTTTTTAATTAATATCTTTTTAACTAATTGCGATATCGGACCGAATTGTGAATCTAAACCATTCTCGAATTTACTTGAACCCACACAAAAAATTTCATCGAAATCGGTCCTGCCTTTTAGGAGGAGTTTAGTGAAAAACACACGCACAGATTTTTATATATAAAGATACCATAACGAATAAGTAGCTTTTTTTTTAAAAAACGTTTCATCCGTCCTCAAAAGTTAATAATGAAAAATTTCCCCATAATATATAATTTATATAAACTAAATTCTGAAATTAGTGAATTATTTGCTGTTTAGAGGAGGTATTATCTCGGAAGATAGTCAGAATCCATTTCGAAATAGAATTACTGTGGATCACACGAAACTGAGGGTACTGAAATATTTTTTCATGTTAAAAGAATTTTGTGTTAAGGGGTATTGCAAAAATATAATAAAATTAAGTTTATTGGAAAACATTTTATTTACGTATATGTGTATATATGCATGCATTTGATAAAAATCAACAAAACAAAAACATTCACAAGAGCGTAATGAAATTTAATACTAAATTTTCAAGTGTTTTGAAAAACAAAGCATCCATTGAGCTTTGGGAAGATAATCTGATATTTTTCTTTGCATTGTTTTTTTAGTATCGAATTGTCAACAAATTGTTCGATGTCCCGCTTTTTTTATTCACTTCATCATTGGAATGTGCGTCTAAATAACTGCGTATACTTTTCATATTGATCCTCATTTCGGATTTTCGTCGTCGAAATCTGCATGAATGATATATTTTGAGCTTTGAATAAACTCCAAAATGTCTTTGTCTTCCATAATTAGGGCTGTACACACATTATCATAATCTACTGCAACGAATTATTCCAATGATACATTAGGACAGTCCAATTCGGCTGGTGTTTTCCGTATTTTGTTCGTTCTCAGAAGGGAAATCTTTTCACGTTAAAAATTATTTTCTTTCGTGTCAATAGAAAAAGAATGCGTGAAAATACATGAGTTCATTATTTCGTGTTAATCGTATCATCTAAAGCGTTTTCGCGTTAAACGTACTTCGCTGCATTTACTTTTCACAAGTCCAAGATAAATCAAAGCTAAACATAACATATTACATTTCTTTAAAAAGGTAATGTTTAGAATTAAATCTACGTCTAAAGTCTCGTCATTATATACATAGAAAATAATATTACAAAATTATAATGGATTAAAAACACATTCTTATATTCTGCTTCATAGATTTATCGTATCTTTGAGACCAAACGCTCTTAACGTAGGTGACGTATTTCAAAAGCCCAAAATTCCAAACTGATGCTTCACATCATTATATTCTTCTAAAAAAATTTATAAAAAAAAGAATTTATAATTTTTTTGAAGGTCATAGATCCCTATTCATCCAACTAATAAATCCCCCTTTTTTTATCTACCGAGCTTGATAACCCCCTCCTCAAAAGCCGCCTATGAATAGCTCCTATTTTTGTGGGCGTCAGTTTAGGGAGGCACATCCAGGCATCCCGATCCTGAGGAGGTGCAGACGATACTCTTTTTCTTGTTCTTCCTCCACACCTCCTTCCCCAGGAACATGCGGCGCTCCTTTCCCCGAGCTGACCTGCTTTAAATCTACTCCCAGCAGTCGTTTGCCTGCTCTCCTCGCGTGGGGCATGGCGGCTTACTCCTCGAGCCCCGAAATCGTCTGTAGGGATGGGATGGACGATTTCGTGTCCGGCACACCCGCCACCACTACAATCAGCACGATAGCGGTACAGTCCGGCAATACGAGGATCGTTATTGCCCTGTTACAAGTAAGTGATAGCTGCCTCATGCATATAGTGACGAAATGCTTTCGAAATAGCAATGCGCTTATTTAATCCCTGTCGGCTCGAGAATTTTCCCTGCTGGAATTCCCTCAAGGGGAAATTGCAAATACAGTAGCATTTTGTTGGTACTGGTTGACAGACGAGCTAGAAATGTGTTGACTTATATGAATGAACAGTTTATGAGAGATAATGAATGTTATTAATATTTTTTTCAGAAGTATTAGGTTTAGTTTTGCCCTTAAAATGCGGCTCAATTCTTTCTTTCTTTTTTTTTTTAAATAAGGCAAGAATGAATTCTTAAAATGACAATTGCTAAATCGTTGAATTGTTTTATTTATGCGCTGTGTGAAAAGTTTTGGTACAGTGTTCAAGCAAAAAAGGTACTTTTGAAAGATTAAGGAAAACAAATTAACTAAATTAGTTAAAAAAATTTAATGAATTTTTTTGTTGTGAGAGATAGTGAAAGTAAATCTGCTTAAATACAGGTTCAAAGTAACAAGCTTGTCGATCATTACTTGGCAATGCAAGTATAATTTCTCGAATTTCTAAAAATGGTACTTTGTAACATTAACATTAGATTAATTTTCGTTTTTTTTCTTCCATATTCTTGCATTTTTATTCATTACTAAGTAATTAAAAGCTTCAATACTTTTTTTAAATAAAAATTTCCTTCCCAAAACATAACTTATTATTTTAAAAAAATATTGTATCCAATACATAATGAAATTGAGTGAAAATTTTTTTTGTGTGGCACTTAGTACTTTTTAACATCTTTGATGGATAAGTCTCCATTACTTTCAGGGCGGTGAGGATGTTAAAAAAACCGCACACAATAGCAAACCTTATACAAATATGTACATAGCATTTACCAAAGGTTTATTTATAAATCTTAACTGTAACCGCAATCTGCGAGTATGGGTGAGATGCTTATTTTAAGATTTGTTTTACATTTTTTAGTAGGTTAGCTTTTCCATCAAACTTTTGAAACTGTTCCTGCATTGAATATTTTCGTATTTATATTTTAAAAAACCAAATTACTTATGTAAATATATTTCGGAGTATTGCACTTGAGAAATATTGCCGTTCCCCATAGATAAAAGTAAATAAAATTGACTCGTTTTGTAATTTTTAAATGTTATTTATTGTTTTTTTTAAATATTTTTCTCTCTATATATATAAAAAAGTTTTTTTTTTGTGAAGCTGTAATAAATTTATTTATACATAAGGTATAGTTAGTAAAAATGGGGCAAATATATAATTTGTACAATTGAACAGTTCTACAATGGGAGCCGGTACGCCGTTAGGTGGACAGGACAGGAAAAAATGTTCAGATTATGGTATATGTCAAAACTTTAAATTGCATGAATATAGATTTCCCCTTTCAAATAATTTCAGTTTTGCATGGAACTTTAAATGGCAATTTGCTAATTTAAAATTTTCTTATGAGCAACCAAGGGGGAAGGAATGGTATATTAGCTAATAATAAATTGATTACCCCCTTTTCAATTTTGTTCGTCATAATTCCCGCCTGATTTCATCCATAAATGAATATAATTTAAAGAGTTTATATTGTATAAGCAAATATATATATATATAGTAGCACACACAGGAATTTTTCAAGGGGGTCCGAGGTCGAAAGTTCACCATTCTTGTATCATGCTCCTTTTGATTTTGTCGATTTTCGGGAACAAAATACAGTAAAAAACTAATTTTTGAATAAATAATTAGCATTAATTAATAAAGTTAATCATTAATAACTAGTAATTAATTAAATTTTGCGTACTATATACTTAGAATTATAATCAATCGGAAAAAAATCAAGGGCTTTGGGGGAGGCGGACCCCCAGGACCTTCCCCCCCCTTGTGTGCGCCACTGTATGTATCTTCCGACCGAAGTATTTAAAAAAATAAAGTCCCTTAGGACTTTAGCATTAAACGTTTCTTTCTTTTTGTTACAGAATTTTATATAAAATATTAGATATGTGTTATTTCAATTGTAAAGTTGCAGGCAAATTTAGTTGTAAAATTCGTCTTCCAACGTTTTTTCTATTTGGGTTTAATTATTATTTTTTATTTTCTTTTTCGCTGAAATGGATAATGGATGATTGATGGATAGTAGTTTGATGTTCTGGGGAGAATGTCTTAAAATATACAATTCATAGAAATATTCAGACATATTTAGAAAAACAGGAAGTGTATTTGGTTCGGATTATTGCCTTATCTGGAAATATACAGTAAGGACTTATATAGTACTAAGCATATATATATCTACCTATTCTGATTGGCGATTGTGTATTTAGAACTTGAATGTAATTAATGTTGATAAAGAAATAATTTCAGGATAAAAAAATCCATTACCTAAAAAAAGACAAACGTTGTAATAATGTTTCTCCAATTAAAAATTGGGAAATGTCTATTCATGGAGGAAGTGAAATAAATGAAAATAAAATTTTTATTCAGTAAAGAATCATATATATTACTCGAATGTACTGTTTGTATCAGATGTTTATGATTCTTTTAAAAAAACAATTCGTTATCATTTTAAAGTTTTATTTATATTTCAAGAAAATCTGTCATTAAAAAAACATCTCTGAAGTTTTATTACATGTAAAATTTTTCTTAAATGTACTAAAAAATCATTTAATTAATAATATTTTGAAAAAAAAGTCCTTGGTCTAGAATTTTGAAAATATTCAAATTCCAAATGAGATATTTTAAGAAATATGAGTAAAATAAAATAGAAAGAAGAGAAAGAAAGTTATGAAACTTAATTTCATGACAGAAGTCACATAAATATATTATCCTCGACAAAAATTTTATAAAAAACCGATTTAAGTTGGGGGGAAAATGTGTGTTTAAAGCGGAATTTTTTTATTTTTTTCCCTCCACCTTTTTTAATCTGAGGTTATCCGTTTTTCAGTTCTCATTGATGGTTGTGTTAGTAAACATTGAAAAAATAAGTGATAAGATTTGTCCATCTAATATCAAGCCCAAAATAACTCAAGTGCAATGGAGAAATCGGTCAAAACAAGAGAAATCTTTCAAGATTAGAATACAAAACTTAAGACAAACGTGGTATGAATTAATTTTTACTTCATGCATACAACACATCATGCAGTATTCATAGATGATATGGATTCAGAGATTGATAAAAGTAACTTTATGCAAATATAAGACAATTAGATACACATGTTGGGATCCAAAAGTGTAACAGTTTAACAATCTCTTTTCATGTTTAAGTAACGCTAAGTACTACATTTAAAAATAAAAGTGTGGCAATTACGTAAATTTATTTTGAAATTTGTTAATGCCAGTTTTTTTTTTGTTCTTTTTTATGAATATGTATTAAAAGAATTTTTTATTGTATGTGAATTTAATTTTTATTTGAATAAATATAAAAATAGAAAAAAAAAAGATTTCGTTTTTTGTATTAAGAAATATCAGTCATATTTATTTCATTAAAAATATTTAACTGTCAGGAAAAAATATTGAAAGCAAATATTTCGAGGAAAATCGCTATGTGATTCAATTGTCGTACATATTCAGGAATGATGAATAGCATGTTTGCTAATAGTTAACTGTAATGCGTGTTTTTTAATGCATCAAAATAATCAAAATTAAAAATTAAATTAGTCTGAAACATCTGTTTTACATATCAACCCAGACATAAAAAAAGAAATTGTAGTTTCTAGTTTTTTTTTCCTTAAAAAATCAATTTAATTTATTGGAGCAAAATACATGTATAGCAGTTGTACAACTCAACACGACTTGCTAATATGGCACGTGATAAAAACTCGGCCCCTGACAGTTAACACTAAAGACGCTATGGAACAAGCATCACGAGATCATCAATTAAATTTACCGAAATTTTTCTGTTACTGTGGTTATCTCAAATCTACTGCAATAGTTATGGTATATAAAAAATTTATCCAATATATATATTCCTTTGTAAAATGAATACTAAGAATGAAAATTGAAAAAAAGATAACTCCCCATTTAGAATATCAGATTTATATATATATAATTACTCTGATAATGAATTAATTAAATCAGAACGCTCTTATTATGTACATGTTTCCGTTTATAAGAGTATAATTAGATTACTTCGTAGAATACCTAGGTATTTCATGAAATAACTATCCAAATCGGTTGAAATGTGTAATAAATTAATATAATTCCTCATTTTACCTAGTTATTCTTTAAATTAACTAATGATACTTTCAAGTGAAAAATAAACGACATCAAAACAAGTCTGATGTTTTATACATTAAATAATTTATGGTTAGTCTTTCGAAAAATACATTTCATATCACGGATAGATTAATTAAAAAGTACTAAAGAAAAACAGAATATATATACAATGTATGCAATATTTTTGCTAGATTAGTTAAATAGTAGTAAAAAATAACAGTGAGAGAGAATTTAGCTATGATAAAATTGTTACAACTTATAATTATATGAATTATTAGACTACTTGGATCGTAAAAAAATATTTCTTTTTTCTAAAACGTAAAACATGCCGTACTCAATACATTAAATATTAAACAATTTTTTTCCATAAAATAAGTAATATAATATCGTAAAATCCAATCATTTTATGTGTTTTAAAAAGTGGTTAAGTAATTCAAAAATTACCTACCGTAAAATCCAGCGTATAATGCGCATCGCCGTATAACGCGCACATATGCTTTGAAGCTGCGATTTTTAGGTATATTCACCGTATAACGCGTATCCCCTTTTTTACGAAGAAACCTGAAATATACGAGTGCAACTATCTTTTGCTGTGAAGTCATTTTTTCCAGGTATTATTCCAAGCTTTAGAGAAAAATAGTATATTTCAAGAACTATAGCTCTTTATGTTCATAAGGAATGTCATTTCTTTTAACTAAGCATCATTTCGATGTATGTAAATCAGAAGCCTGATTTTTTTCCGTGCTTATCTTCTCTTTATTCTTAAAACTATCATTTTTATACCCGGCATATAACGCGCATCCGTAAATTTCAATCATATTTTATACGATTTCAATCATAATTTAATAGATGTCATCTAAAGAAGCAAGAAGTAAGTAGAATGCAAATTTAAAAAAAAATTGTTTCATAAGGAGACACCGTTTCGTTAAAAATACAGTCGAGCCTCAATTTACGAACCTCTGTATTGCGAATTTTTCTATGTAGAGAATTTTTCCCAGGAGCCAAGAACATTTCACCGATTTTCTTCCTAAAATAACCTCCCAATAGCGAAGTGCATTTTCTATATAACGAACATTTTCTCTTGTGATTCAATTTTTTCTCTTCCTATTTTTCAGTATTTCTGGACATTTCAAGTTGTTTTTCTCTTTTAACACATTTTATGGGGAGGGTATAAATCTTGAACTGGTTTTACTAGGTGCCTAACTCACGGACTGCAATAGAATTCTGGGAGTTTGATCCAAGAAGTGCAGTCTTCAACCTTCATTGTCCAGTTCACTGGAAACACATCTTCCATATCCCCTTTCACCCTCAGTAGAGTTATATCGTGTCCTTGAACTAGTCTACGTTCATTTGTATTGTTGATCAGTCGTACTGGTAACCTCGTTTCTTGTAGCTCGAAAATGTCAAAACGTAAGTGCTTGAGCATCAAAGAAAAAAATTTAATTCGTCAGGAAGTGGTTAAAGGCGTCAAGAAACTTTCCTTGAAGTTTTTCTTTCTTTCTTTTATTTATTTATTTTTGATAGGTAAGATAATAAAATAAATATATATTAATTTACAAAAAGGTGTGAACAATTTCTTTTTTATATATAGTGTTTGTGAATTTAAAATTTGTTTTATGTAGTAAAAAAAAGAAAATTGAAAAATGAACCTCTGTATAACGAATTTTCCATATTACGTACTTCTTTTTTTGCGATTTAGTGACTTCGTTATAAAGCGGTTCAACTGTATTTATCAAAAATGATTAAAAAAAAACTTAAGCATATTTTTTTAAACCGAATATTTTTTTCTGGTTTAAGGAATTTTTTGTTTCACAACTTTTGAAAAAAAACAGGGGGAATATTGAAAATTAATTCTTTTGTTTGAAAATGAAAACATTATCATGCTTATAGGTATTTAAACCTTTAATTTTCTTACTCGGAAAGATAAAAAAAATATCTTAAAATTTTTAAGGTCATGCATTTTTTTTTAAAAAAAATATTTTATTGTATAATAATGCGAATGCCTGAATTCAATTTAAGAATTTACCAAGACAGTTTTGAGTACATTTTTCCTTTATTTTTGTTATTCATTTTCTACGATTCTCCTGATTTAATATTTTCTTTAGATTTTTGCCTTATGTTTTCTTTAGATTTTGGAAATGAAAGCCAAGTTTCCTTTAAGATTGTTTTATTATTTTTTCTTATCTATAAAATTTTTGAAGTTTCATAACAATAAGCAATTTTGTTTTCAAAGAGCTGTCATAGTTCGACCCCTTTCCCCCTCTCAACGAGAAAGTTGTCCAAGTTCAAAGTTCTTTGATTGTGTACACAGTGTTTTATTCATTTACCTTTTCTTTTTCTTCCAGACTTTTTCCTTTTGTAAACACTCTAGGAAGATCAAGAGAAATATAATATGCAATCAAAGTTGATATAACAACAACAAAAAAAAATGACTGCTTCTGCATAACTAAATAAAAATTTACCTTGGATACTTTTTTATCGTTTACTTTTTAATTCACTTGAGTATGATTGTTGAATATTTTAATCTGAAACGTATATATATATATATATCTTAACAAAATCTGGATCAGAAAAAGAGAGCATTATCAATAGTAAACTTTCCCCGTATTTGAATAACATAATAAAAGCTAACGTGAAATATGCTATTTTAATCTACTTTTATAAAATCTATTTCTTATAAATATGAATGTTGTCTTTAAAAAGGAAACATCTTAAACCAAAATAATCATATTAAAAAAAATTATTCGTAGATGCAATTTAGTTTCGAATTTTTTTTTTCATTGTTTTTCTTAAAATAGAATGCAAAATAGATGTTTTCCAAAAAATTTCAACATTTTTCATGTCAAAATTACATTTAAAAAAATAGAAAAATTATTAGAAATGTGTAGTAGAAATTTTTAAAAATATAAATAAATTTATTGTTAAATATTTTTATTTTTCGCCTCGTAATAACATGGATATTATTATTATTCCATTTTGGTGATTTTTTAAAAATAAAATTAATAATTACTTTTATTTGAATAAGTTTTTTTTTATTTTTTTGGACTGCAGTATGAATTTTTGAAGTGAAATTTCTTCTTCAAAGTGTTGTACCGATATAAATTGTGGAAAGAAAACTAGGGAAAACGGCTCAGCCAGAATTCCCTACAACTTTCCCCGTGCGTGGAAGCAACTGGTCTTCTGTGACGTTAGCCCAAGTCACTTTCTCCGTCTGCCCATGTATGGCGAGCGGATCCCCTCTTCCTCTCCCCCTTTCTTTCCTGCGTGAAAACTGCTTGTGGGTGTGTGTTTGCGTCTCACCGTATGTTTTGTTTATTCACGGAGTGCCGACGCTTCGGCTAAATCGAGCCCCTCTTATGCTTTGGCTTCCTTGGTAGTCGATTTTCGTTTTCGTTTCGCGTTCGGTTATCAAATGTTTTGAAATTCCATCGCAAACTTTTCTTTTACGTTCAAAAATTTTTTTATTGTTAAATTTTTTTCATTCATCAGATCTTTTTACAAAAAAAAAAAAAAGGCATGTCAGATAATCAACATTATGTTAAATAATTGTTTTAAAACTGGGAGGCTTCGTTCTTTCTACCCCACAGTTTTTTTTTGTTTTTTTTGCTGAAGCGTTTTTGTGGCCGCGGTATCCAAATTGGTTATGGTTTCGAACTCGTGGCCGGCGTGTCGCTGGTTCGAGTCCTTGTGTCATTGAAGGTCCGCCGTGTAGAGACAGCTGATGCACGTTGAATTTGTCGTGATTGAAAGTCCTCCTGTGTTGGCGTGGTGTGGAAGTTTAGAAAGAGGTAATCTCAGGTGTTGTCCTCGCCACTTGGCCGAAGTTCAAAATTAAGTGGTTCTTCGCCAAGCCTTGAAACTGAATTTTCACTTTACTCATTTAAACTGTCATTCTTCTGTATTTCTTGTTTCTTAATTAATAGAAATAAATTTTAAAAATTAAGTTTAGTTTTTTTCTCATTAATGAATTTTTTTTAACCTCCAAGATGGGCTATATTTCCGCGAATTTGCAAAAATGTATGGGCTATTCGTTTTAGTCATAAAGCTCAGAAGAATAGAGGGATAGGGGAAAGGGAAGCAAATTTTCGAAACTTAATAAAATATCTCAACTTTTTGTCCACCGAAGGATGTAAAATTTAACTGTATGAACCTAGAGAACTTAATGACCTAGAGATTAAAAAATGAAATATAAGCGTACGAATGAATTATATTTAAAACTGTATATTTTTTTTTCTCAAGTAAGCGTTCAGGTGTATGAGATGCCTGATTTTTAAAAAGTTTTGCTCTTTTGAGTAAAATTGTGGATTTTTTTTTATTTCCAAGCCTAATAAAAGAATTAGAAACACAAATAGCAAAATGTGTGATACCTGTAAATTTTTTCTGTACCCCCCTACATGTTTTTTTAATTAAAATTCCATTAAATACTTTTTTTAAAAAATTATTCTTTGTTGTACTTTACGTTTTATAAAGGGTGTTTTTTTTAGAGGTATAGAACTTTAAATTGCAATAAAACAACGATGACATGAATTTTTTTTATTCGAAAGATAATCTTGTGGCATTACATTTTAAATATGATTTCTGGCATAGGACTGCCACGGCTGGCTCGGATGTAGTCCAATCTGGACGTCCAATTTTCGATGACTTTTTCCAACATTTGTGGCCGTATATCGGCAATAACACGGCGAATGTTGTCTTCCAAATGGTCAAGCATTTGTGGCTTATCCGCATAGACCAATGACTTTACATAGCCCCACAGAAAATAGTCTAGCGGTGTTAAATCACAAGATCTTGGAGGCCAATTCACAGGTCCAAAACGTGAAATTAGGCGGTCACCAAACGTGTCTTTCAATAAATCGATTGTGGCACGAGCTGTGTGACATGTTGCGCCGTCTTGTTGAAACCACAGCTCCTGGACATCGTGATTGTTCAATTCAGGAATGAAAAAGTTAGTAATCATGGCTCTATACCGATCACCATTGACTGTAACGTTGTGGCCTTCATCGTTTTTGAAGAAGGATTCCACCAGCCCATAAAGCGCACCAAACAGTCAGTTTTTCTGGATGTAACGGTGTTTCGACATACACTTGTGGATTATCTTCACTCCAAATGCGGCAGTTTTGTTTGTTGACGTAGCCATTCAACCAGAACTACGCTTCATCGCTAAACAAAATTCGCTTATGAAAATAGGGAACTACGACAATCTGGGTTTGGGCCCATTCGACGAATCTACGCCTTGCTTGATGATCGTTTTGATGAATTGCCAAACCAAACTGAGAATAAATCACTTGACAGCTGTTAAATCGGTCGCCATCTTGGAAAGTAATGCCAACTTAAACTTCTATACCTGGAAAAAAAACACTCTTTATAATCGTAAGACATCTTTCAACGTTAATATGCGAGACGATGTTATTGATTATAAAATTCAAAAATGAATGCTATTTATTTTAAGCATTCATTAGAGATAATCGCCTTGCTTTTCAAGTCATATTTTTATTTCAAAAGAATTTAAAGTAATATTTTGAAAAGTTATATGATAATAATAGCATTTGATTCCCCCCCCTTTTCTTTATGTTTATTGATTGGAAATATGCTGGCGAAATTCACGTCTGCAGAATGGTTAACTACTATTCTTAGTTTCATTTACTTTGTTGTGTTATTATGGAGTTATTTTGTTAAGGTGACTGCCTATCTTGAAAATGTCGTTTTTCGTCTACATAAGGCATTTTTTTATTTCAAAATCTTATAGCCTGAACACTTTTCTTTCCAAAACAGTTTTTCTTTTTCCTTTACGCGAAATAGAAATAAAGTTATAGTGATTTTAAGAAAACATCACTCTCTGTAAAAAGGCAGTAAGGTAAAACTTTAAATGAGTTTTTCTCAAAATGTTTTCGAAAGAAACACTTTACCAGATACGTTATATCTTAAGAACCAAACCAGATAACGTTTTGAAATTTTGTGGAAATGTTTATTATACTATTTTTCATAAGGTGAACCATACGTTTTGTTGAAAGTTAAATAATTTTTTCATTTAGGGTAATTTTTATAAAGAAAAAGCTTAAAAATTATAAAAATATTAATATTATTATGTATAATTGTCTGTAATTTTTTGTACTTTAGTATCTCTCTTAGATTTTAGTTAATTTTGAATAGCATCATAATATGTATGTTGTGGATAAAGAAAATCATGATAATTGTGTTAGAAGTTTTTATACAGTGTTATCCGTTTTAGTAAAAATTTGGTAAAATTATTTCCTTAAAAACGACCAATTTTTCTAAAAGTACAATATTTATTTAAAAAATTTTATGTATTTATTTATTTAATTTTGTTTTTCTTCCTAGAAAGACTCAATTTGTTTCAAAAATTTGTTTTTATAAAAAAAATGGGTCCGAAGGTTGGCAGTCACCTTAAAACTATTCCTTTCCATTTTGTTTCTTTTTGTATCATACTAATCTTAAAAGAGTGCAACATCCATTAATTAAGTAGATCAATGAAGCGTATTGAATATTAACTTAAGAATAAAATGCTGTTTTAAGTTTTTAAAAGTAAAAGGAATGGAGAAATTAATAAATGTTTTAAGGAACTGCCTTATTTATATATAAATTTTAACTGTCAAGTTTATCATTATTCACACTGTTTTTTCTCCTTTTTATTTCCTGAAATGTTCTGAGTAGCTATTATTGGTCATTAATAACCAAAGATAATGTTCGTAATTATTAGAAATTATCTACCAACACTTTTTGAAAGATGAAATTACTCTTGGTTTCGGCGAAAATGTGAAGCAAAGTTAGAATATTTGACACTAAAAGGCATACTTATGATGAGCCTTCCCCCAACTCCCCAAGTACTGCAGCAGGTGTCATTAATCGATATTCTTCTCATAAATAAATATTTAAACCATTCTAATTAATTTTCTCTTAATGTAAAATATTCACAAGAATTACAGATTTTATCTGTGAAATAGTTTGAAATAACACAGATAAAGTATTCTGTGAAATGGAAAGTCATCATTTCGTACTGGCTTAAAGACGTATTGGACCGTGAAACAAATAAAAAGACAAATACTTTCATATCAACAGGGAAAGCAGGGAAAATATTTATATATAAGGCGGGTAAAGGTCTCAAAAGTTCCCGAAATATTTTTTTACAAAGAACGGATGTCAGTGGTTATAATTCTTTTTTAAAAATAGGAGAAATTCAGGTTTGAAATCATTAAACCATTTGGTACGCGAACTAAAGGGAGATGAAAACTCAGGTAGATTGACTGCACAGGAAAAAAAACAACAACTGAAAACTATTAAGGTAACAAATATGAAAAACTTAACGTAGAACAGGACGGCTAGGAATTGAATTCTGAAGAAAGCCGGAGCCCATTTCGGGCTGTCATGCCATTGAACAAGATCAAAATCTACCTTAAAGTAGAAATCTTGTGTTTCGGTTACTTTTTAAAAGCTTGAAGAGGATGGAACTGAACATGTTCCAAAAATGCTACATTTAAATTTAAATATATATATTTACCACATTTTGATGAATTAATTACTATATGTATTTTATTACATTACCGTTTTCAGAAAAAAAAGTATAAAGGTGAGGTTTTACAGGGCTGTTTTAAGAAGTGTAGCCTAACCCCCCTCCCCATTGTTCCTGCCGTTAGTATCTAACAAATTGGCATTTAGGCCGATTTGAGTATTAGACTTCATCCCTATCCAGGACGTCTTAAGACTCTTTCAGGCCCTGAGTCCCTACGCAAAAGAGGGGCCCTACCTAAGATCTTTTAAATTAGACAATACGAAGCATGCATTGTCAAATGCTTTTTCAAACGGAATCTGAAATAAATAAATGTGTACGAATCACAATCTCAAAAACCTAGGCACAAACTGGCTCGACTGATGACTGCATTTCGACTAAATGAGTTAGATGATTGCTTATGGTATTAGGCCTAAGCCTAAATCTGGACAGCGGTCATCACATAATAATACATCTTACCTCTTTTGCCAATTTACATACAGTTTGAAATTCTCTGTTTTTCGGAGAATATGTACGAGAATAATATTTTACCATCAAAAATATCCGGATCATGATCTTATTAAGACAGAGTAGAGAACGAAACGGGGCCCTCACCGAAGCTGAGGCCCTGGGCCCAGTTGGCCCATGCCTTATGACGTCCGTGTCCCTATCTTTTTGTTAGAATTTCAAATACTATTTAATTTCATTTTAAAAGAAAAATATATTTATATTTAGCTGTTTTTAAACATCTAACCTGACTTTCTGTTCTTTTCGTAAACGTTCCATTCATTCAAATTGCTCAATACCTTCACAAATTTTTTCCACGTTAACGAAATGTACATAACGAAATCGTTTGACATGCTAACTATTCTAAAAAAAACATATTAATCTTGAACCGGCATTGTTAAAGTTTTATCGAGCAAATCAAGAACCATAAACATGTTCATAAAAAAGCATAATTTAGACTTCCATCCACCTGCCTCTCAGCGCAGTGCCAAACCTTTTTCTCTGCATGCGATGTGACTAGATAAAAAAACAAAACAAGTGCTATGAATTTTGTTCTTATTCAGCTGCTGCCAACATGTACCTCCGCAAACTAGTTCTCTTACCGGTTTCCGGTAGGGTTCTGTTTAGTTTTCGTGAATGACATTGCGAAACGTTGCTTTTACTCTGTTTTAATAGAGTTTAAATGGGTATTTTTTACTTTCTCGTTCCACTAGTTTCTCCTCCGTTATTGAAATTCCATGGGCAATCAATAACATAAATCAGTGGGTGAAAAAAAAATTCCATTTTCCTCCTGTTACCATTTGTGCTATATTTAGAGATTACATTAACCGTTCACTATTGCAACTTTTTAAGTAATAATGAAAATAATAAAAAATTAGTATTTTGCGACGTCGTCCATTTCCCGAGTTATAAGCGTTTATATGTATATCCATATAAACAATTTTCTGAATTATTTCACTTAATAGAAGGACGTTATTTGAAATGTTAAAACGTATTGTGTGTGTTTGTTTTTATACTGCTCTTATAAAGGCTGTTTTCGCCTTAGGTTAAAAGTCCTCAGCTTAACTCGAAATACATTTTCAGGTAGAGAAATGTCCCAATTTTTGACATGCTGTAACGTAGTTTCTGTTTACACAAAACTTAGTTTTTAAAATTAAAATTTTTTTTTCAAAAAGAAGGATGGTAGGCAAAATAATAAAAATATTTATTGAAGCATGAAAGAAAGTTTAATGTATAAATTTTAAGAGTATTTTAACGTTTTTGCTGTTTGTCAGGTTTTCTAGTATGGAGAGAAAGAAATTAACTATCTACTGTAAGTGGTACATCATTAACAGAGATGATCAGAACATTGTAATATTCATTTATTCACTGGCCACTATTAAAGCAATTTGTTTCAAGTCTACTTGCAAAGAATGGGCGTGTACTTAATTTTCAACTAGTGACAGTGGCGTAACGGAGAATATTTGAGAATCGTTGGTAAAATGAGTTTGCTGACATGCTGGCCAAGACTGGTTCTGACCTTTTCTATATAACCTGATCCTCCTTTTTGTTATCAAATTGCTAAAAAAATCATCAATGCTAAATTTAAAGTTTATTTTCGAGATAAGATTCGGGACTGTGAGAGGGGGAAGGTTTGGAACTCCTAAATGCAAAATCTCATTCCTTGTGACCAGCCTAGACCTGTCGGTTTCGTGAACTTAAGAATTAAAACTGGACACCACTATGTCAAGAAACACCTGTACATATTCGGTTTAGTAGATTCTACAACTTGCCCTTCATGTAATGCAAAATATATTCGCGGAGATCATTTGGTCTCTCTTGTTTTGGACTCGGCGATGTTGCAGCTGCTATTACCGTTAAATATCATTGTAACTTTTATTGTGTACTGTATTTGCATTGACTGTCGTAGACAGATGGGGGTCGTGCCTGTATCTGTAGTGAAGGGTTAAAAAAACTTTAAGTGGTACTGCTACAAATATAAAAATAAAAAGGCTGTGTAATATAATTTTAAAATGTCCTATTTTATCGAAGACATAATTATTGGTGTTTACTCAGTATAGGGACTTCAGAGTTTAAAATTACTTAAATTATGAGTGTAACTAAGTCTAAAATGGCTTAGTTACACTCTGAGGAACTGAGTCTAAAATTATGGTCATGTATAAAAAAGAGCAATTAGAAAAAGGTGGAAACTGTGGATAGAAAACTTATGAACTGTCTGTGGGATCAGCAAACAATGGTAAACTTTATCTCCCTAAAAACAGCTGAGAAAATAATTACAGATTTAAACATCGATCGCCTCGTTAGCTCCCCTGTAGCATCATTGATTAGAGTTTTATGGTCGAATTGCAAAGCGTAAATGTCTAAATGCTACAAAATACATACAGTGATGCAGTAAGCATCAAAAATAAAGCTTTGATTTTTGGAAATATTTAATTTGCTTTGTGACTACAGAAATAGTTCATATTTGGAAACATTTCGCAGAAGCATTCTATTCTGACTTTTTGGTTCCAATTGTAGAACACAGGGATAATTTTTAATGGCGTGGAGTATTATTTCTTGACAATTTTCATTCCTTGGAAATCATTCTGAAGTTTCAAGCAATAAGCCAAAACTGTTGGAACGTACTTGAGGATCATGTTCATCCAGTGTTTCAGTCAATCTCCTTTTGTCGCTGTTTCTTGTTTTAGGTATTTAATGGTCTTGTCTATACAACAGACAACCCAGCTGCGCAAATTAGTTTAACAAAATGAAACAGTTGCTTTGGTGCTTTCATTCATCAGACCTTAGTATTACTGGAAATATATACAATTGAACGACAAGTGAAATAGTGACAAGTGACTTCCTCCAGTTTCACCGAAAGGAATTGGGAGAATTTACAATAGGAATGGTATAAAATACCAGATTCTTATGTTAGAATTCTATGCACATCCCATTCATGCTGAATTGTTGCTATCCATGTGGCAAATGCTGGATCAGCACCATATTAATAAAAATTATGACTCAGATTACAAATTTCTTCCCTTTTTATATACTGTAATATTTAATTGCATTTTGTTTAGTGAAGCACCCCCTCTCTCCAAATTAGCGCTAGGGTATAATAGACGTAATGTAAAGTGCCTTTCATATCTGAAAAAAAAGAGGATTGATTCAAATAAAATTGAGTACTATTGTAAAATGTAATGACCTCAGGGCTCAAATACAGTGATTTGAAACTCAACATTTATCATTTTATTAACCACGAAACAACTAGAATGAGAACAACATTTCAAAATAAGACGTAACATGCAGCATTCGATTCAATAAAAATAACCGGAACAAGAATTATCGTTGCTACTGTCCCATACTAAAAAATTATTTTGTCTGTGAATGTTTAAATTTTCCCATCGGATAGGGAAGATGAGGTTAAAATTCCCTTTCGTAGGGATTACCACGAATTTGAGGCACGAGTTGCCACAAACACTGTGGTACATGGCGAAGTTATAAAATATAATATTAAAGGTGGATCATTTTTCTATTTGAAAAAGCATTTTCGGCATTCTTTAACATTAGCTCTAAGTATATCATTTAGATTAAAATTTAAAAATAATGATGATTTATAGAAATAAAGCATTGTAATGGCTGAAGAACGTTACACGAGAGATGTAATTTGTCCGTTATCTCTTTTATGCTTGGTTGTACATATGTTGTACCACTAATCCTTATTCGTTCATTGCGTGCTGTTAAATAAAGCGCACCACTTGTTTGAAAGCCTCAGAAATTGATGCTAGGTGGTACATTTTCTGAACCCCCTCAGAGAGAGGGCAACTCCTAGCAGTTACTCCAGTTTCCAACATATGTTTTAAGCTCATTGTATGCAAAGGTTTTATGCAGTAGTTCATTTTTTGATCAGCTGTGAGTCTGTTGAGTGGTTTTTTTTTGGAAGTGACTGTGTTGTGTATTTTTTTAAGTGTAAATGAAAGGGATTCTTGTGTTATTTGATACAAATCAGGTAGGTACATGTATTATGTAATTAAATAAGTCAATATTATAATAATTTGTGCCTCACATGTGCATTTCTAGTATGAAAATATGAGAGTTCAAAAAATGTACTACCACGCTATTGTAGGCCATCTTCTTTACAAATACAAAATACAGTGGGTGATCGGTTAACGAACACTTTCACGATCGATTTTTGCGTTCGGATAACGAAAACTTTCAAGAAAGATTTTTTGTGTTTGGACAACGAACACATATTCGGAGGCGATCAGGGACACACCCCTGAAATTATGGATGAAATTTTGACAACTGCTAGAGATCTGAAATTGGAGGTGAACGAGGATGACACAGAAGAGCTCATAATGGGGACATGAAGATGAACTGACGACAGAAGAGCTCCAAGAAATTTTGAATGAAGAACACCAAGAAAGACATCGAAATGTGTCTCCTTCTGAACAAAAGGAAGACGAAAGAGGACCAATGCTGACATCTGCCATTAAAGATCTTTTGAAAAAGTGGGATTCTGTCAGAGCAATGGTCTTAAAATGGCACCGAAACCAAGCTGATGTCAGTAGGGTTGGGGATCTTTACAACGACAATGCTATTAATTACTTCCGGAAAATCCTGAAAAAGAGACAAAAGCAATCGACATTGGACATGTTCTTCAACGCCCCATAAGCAAAAAATGAAAAGGACTGACTAATATGCAAGACGATATGTATGTATTATTTTTTAAAAAACTTACTAAGAAATTATACATTTTTTTAAATTTAATTTTTAGGGTCTCCAGAACGAATTAATCGATTTCACATAGAAGTCTATGGTGAATCGATGATCGGTTAACGAACAATTCGAATAGCGAACATAGTCTTGAAACGGATTATGTTCGTTAACCGATCACCCACTGTACAGGGTTATCAGAAATGAATGACCCGATTACAAAATTTAATAATTCCCAAAGGAATAAACAGAAAATGATCATTAATATGTCACTGTAAAGATAAAATATGAAATTTTGAGTCTGTAATATTGTTTTTGTCAAATAGGTGGCAGCAATGTTGTAATTATTGGATAGAAGTCGAAATGGCGTCGCAGCGGGGTAAGACATTTTATGTGCTCTCGTTTGCAAAAAGTCTGTCAGTAATCACAATTCGGGGTGAATTTCGGGGAAAGTAACATAGAAATGCACCGGCATCTAAAAGTATAAGGAGATGGGATAAACAGTTCCAGGAAACTGGATGCCTGTGTAAAGGCATAAGTCGAGGGCGACCAGGTTCGCAATGATATTATTCGGGTGACTAAAGGAAGTCACATTGAACATCTGATAAAATAAATTTTGCTTTACGTCAAGAAACGTTACGTACAATTTTTTTATATATATTTTATCTTTACAATGAGATCTTAATTATCATTTTCTGTTTATTCATCTGGGAATTATTAAATTTTCTAATCGGGTCATTCATTTCTGATGACCCTGTACATTCCGCTTATTTTTTCGCAATAATGGACATGTCTATTGTGTGCCTGGTAGATTTTTACTACAAGTTACATTTCTTTAAATAATAATGATGTTTATTGTGACTGATCTGCATAAAATCCTCGAGCGCCGATCAACGTTACAATATCCATCACCTATTTTTTAAAACTTTGAACATCTATTATTTGAAAAAGTGTTTAATATTATTATGAATCAGCTTTTTTGCTCAATAATTATTGTTTTGTCAGGTTTATCTAAAATACTTGCAATTATTTCCCTCCGGTGAATTATTTTTGTCAAAAATTCAGCACATGAAAGAGTTAAGGAGGTTACCTTCGTCTCAAGTGCACATGCGTTAATCAAGAACTCAGAATAACAAAAAAGGGATAAGGAAAGGAAGAGAGAAACGAGGATATTCATCAATATTTTCATACATAAAATTTTCTAAATCAATTTTTTAAACTTATTTAAAAAAGTAATTATATTCAGAAATGAGAAAGAATTTCTTTCCGTTTTTTTTCGTCAGTTAATAACTCAGTCGTTTTTCTGTTCTTTAAAAAAATTAAATAGCCATGGAAATTGTTCTAAAATGGTATCCAAATTGACACTTTCGAGTATTAAAAAATAGAAACTATTAGATATTCTTAACCTTTTCTTTGATAAGCTTTCGAAATTAGTCGAAAATGTTTAGTATCCGGCTTAAATTACGTAAAAAAAGTAAAGCGAATTATGTATAAAAAAATGTTTTTGTAGAATTCTTCACCCTTTTTTAAACGAATAAATTCTATTCAATATAAATACTATATGCACTGCACGCATTTTACTTTCCTTCGGGACATGAAGTGAGACGCCAATTTTGGTGACCTTGGCAAACAATTTGTATTGACATGCAAGTTCACGAAAGATTGCTAATCGCTTTAAATCTGTAATGTAGATAACATCGTGTTTATATATCATCAAAGCTGTTAATAGATAAACAGTCCTTGCTCTGATGAATATATGTATACATTTTTTATAAGTTAAGCACTAATGAAGAATAATAATTATAATTAATATTTAAAATTAATTTGAAGCGTTTAGTTGATTCAAATTCAGAGTTTATTACTTCCTCTTATCGTTAAAACGTTAATCTAATTGTCTTTTATGGCTCCTGACTTAAAATAGATTCTTATCAGTTGAAAAAGAACAAATCATTTTTATCAGGAAATATTCATAATAGTACGCTTCAATAATACCACTTATTATACTCACTTTTAACACCGATTAATGTGAATTCATTTTCAAATAATCATACTTTCAAATTAAAGAAAGAAAATTATAAAATATGAGCGAATAATTTATTTATGCTAATTCGGTTTAAGAGAAAATTAGTTGTTTCATTCCTGCTTATTAACGTCTTGAATATTTAACCTACTGCTATTTTACTTGAAGCAAAATATCCCAGTAGGTTACGAGGATAGCATAAAACAATATTTAAAAAAAAGTTCTGAAAGGAATTGTAAAAGAAAAAAGTGAAAACTCAATAATGTTGAGGTCGCATCAATCTCTTGCAACACTCACACGTGACACCTGCTTATCTGAGAAGTCTTTAGGTGAACCCCACGCAGTTGACCACGAAAAGAGAGATAATTCCAACTTTTTTTCGAATAAAAACCCGCCAACGCATTTGTCAACGAGTTTATTTTCACTGCCGTTTTATTTTCCAACTGAGATATGTGGCATCGTTAAAATTAATCACCAAGTTCTTTTCTCGTTTACAAGCGTTCTCTTCTTACTCTCCAGTGTTGATTAGTTATCAAATTTCGTGTGTTATGTTTAGTATCATTATTTTCTGCTCCGTGTCTTTCATTTCTAATTAATTTTGGAAACAACAACAACAAAATTCTGAAACATATATTGTGATTTTTTTTTATACTTTGTTAAAATTTTGTATCGGTTGGACGGTTGTTATAAATCCTTCCGATTGTGAATCAAATAAAAACACGCAGTTATTAAGATGACTCCCTACCATTGAACCCAATTTTTTTATAAAACAAATTGAGTGTTTTTAAGAAGAAAAATAAAAAAAATATGTGAATACATAAATTTTTTTAAATAAATATTGTACTTTTAGAAAAATTGGCTGTTTTCAAGGAAGTTTTACCAAATTTTTACTAAAACGGATAACACTGTATAAAGATTTCTAATACAATTATCATAATTTTCTTTATACACAATATACATATTACGGTGCTCTTTAAAATGAACCAAAATCTTAGAGAAATATTAAAATACAAAAAATTTAGAGACAATTATACATAATAATATGAAAATTTTGATATTTTTTTAGTTTTTTCTTTATAAAAACTACTCCAATTAAAAAAATATTTAACCTACAACAAAACTTACGGTCCCCTTTATGAAAAATAGTAGTGGCCGCGGTAGCCGAGTGGTATAGGTATCGGACCGTGGCTTGCTTTGTCACGGGTTCGAGCCCAGTATCACTAAAGACCTGCCGTGTAGGGCAGCGATGCACGTTAAATCTGTCGAGAGCTGAAACGTCCTCCCGTTGGTGTGGTGTGGTAGTTAGGAGAGGGGGGTGCCAGCTCAGGTGTCGTCCACGTCACTTGACCATGGTTCAAAATTACGTGGTCCGTCGCCAAAAGCCCTCGTGTAACTGAAAAGTGCGATGTTAATATTCAATCAATCAATCAATGAAAAATAGTATAATAAACATTTCGACAAAATTTCAAAATGTTATCTGGTTTGCTTCTTAAGATATCATGTATCTGGTAAAGAATTTCTTTCAAAAGCATAATTTTGAGAAAAACTCATTTAAAGTTTTATCTTGCCGCCCTTTAGCATAGAGTGATGTTTTTTAAAATCACTATAACTTTACTTCTATTTCGCGTAAAGGAAAAAGAAAAACTGTTTTGGAAGGAAAAATGTTCGAACTATAAGATTTTGAAATAACAAAAAAATTGTCTTATGTAGACGAAAAACGACATTTTCAAGTTACGCAGTTAACTTAAAAAATGCAATTTAATTTCGTTATGGTATTGCTTTTGTAGATTTAATTTAGTTGCGTTAATTTCTTAAAGTGTGTAGTTTAGAAAAATTGAGACCAAAATCGTAAAATCTTTTTGTTTTTAGGTATTATATTTTTTACAACTTAGTCGCCCGATGTTGCAATATCTAGCCAAAAGTGGAAAACTATTCCGTGCATGTTCAAACACAATTATCATAACTATGACAGCATTTATATATATAGCGGCATTTTTAAATTGGAAACATTTTTTAATTTCGTTAAATTGATCGACGAAAAAAGGTAAGTACCAATCCAATAAATATATCTAATTCATTTCCAAGTAAAAAAAAAAGGTAGGGAATTTTAAATATAAAGGGTGTTTTTTTAGAGGTATAGAACTTTAAATTGCAATAAAACAACGATGTATTATTCGATTGACATGAATTTTTTTTATTCGAAAGATAATCTTGTGGCATTACATTTTAAATATGATTTCTGGTATAGTACTGCCACGGCTGACTCGGATGTAGTCCAATCTGGACGTCCAATTTTCGATGACTTTTTCCAACATTTGTGGCCGTATATAGGCAATAACACGGCGAATGTTGTCTTCCAAATGGTCAAGCGTTTGTGGCTTATCCGCATAGACCAATGACTTTACATAGCCCCACAGAAAATAGTCTAGCGGTGTTAAATCACAAGATCTTGGAGGCCAATTCACAGGTCCAAAACGTGAAATTAGGCGGTCACCAAACGTGTCTTTCAATAAATCGATTGTGGCACGAGCTGCGTGACATGTTGCGCCGTCTTGTTGGAACCGCAGCTCCTGGACATCATGATTGTTCAATTCAGGAATGAAAAAGTTAGTAATCATGGCTCTATCCCGATCACCATTGACTGTAACGTTGTGGCCTTCATCGTTTTTGAAGGATTCCACCAGCCCATAAAGCGCACCAAACAGTCAGTTTTTCTGGATGTAACGGTGTTTCGACATACACTTGTGGATTATCTTCACTCCAAATGCGGCAGTTTTGTTTGTTGGCGTAGCCATTCAACCAGAAGTGCGCTTCATCGCTAAACAAAATTCGCTTATGAAAATCGGGAACAACGTCAATCTCGTTTTGGGCCCATTCGACGAATCTACGCCTTGCTTGATGATCGTTTTGATGAATTGCCAAACCAAACTGAGAATAAATCACTTGAAAGCTGTTAAATCGGTCGCCATCTTGGAAAGTAATGCCAACCTAAACTTCTATACCTGGAAAAAGAACACTCTTTATATTTGTTAAAAATGCTCTCTAATGCCGGAAAATTTTTATACGTGTTCTCAATGATTTCAATTTGTGTCATCAATTTTTTGTATGTCGAAATCTATCATAATATTTTTTTTTATTTCCTTATATTTTAAAAAGCGTTTTCTATAGCAGCAATCTGTCGCGGAATTTGGTTTTTATGTTAAAATTTTAAATACGTTTAGAGATTTTTAGGTAAGTTACCTTATTTGACATCAAAACCAATAATTAGGAATCCGCTATTGCAACTCATTAATTTGCCTTACTGTAAGCGATGTAAGGTTATAATATATAACAATATACATGTTTTAAGAACTGGATCTGTGTATACTAATGAGAAATACTGCGTATTTGTATAAGAATTAAAATTCGACAAAAATTACCTGCACTGAATCTATTTGGAAAATTAATAAGAAATATAATTTCGATATGAGGGGTATGCTGCTAAGATACTGTGACAATTTTTATATCATAAATTCTACAACGTAACGATTGTTCATGTTGATAAGGAAAAATGTTACAATAAAGTATTCTATTACACTTTCAAAAGAGAAAGAATTGTCAACAGAAAAGATTGGTATCGAGATTATTTGTAAGTTTTACAAAACAGAATGCTTTAACATTTACATTAATTGAAGAAGATTTAATTCTTTATGATAGACGTTTTCTTTTTAAAACAATTTTTGTATACAATAGATTATATTTTAGAACTGATTATAAACTTTCAAAATTTTTGGATTTAAAGTTGTATGAAAAAAAAGTCCCACTTGAGTTTTATGCTTCTGATCTTGTCCCTCAGCTTTGAAAGTATGTTAACGTTTAAGCCGAAATTCTAAAATTTGATTTCCTCTCGGTAAAAATACTTAGCATTAAAATACTTTGCTTTTTTGATTTTAAGTATTAAATAAATAATCTTTTAAGTAATTAGTCAGGTTTTCGTTTAAATTTGTGTTTTTCAAAAAAAAAAAAAAAAAAAAAAAACCATAATGAAAATTTTTTTAAAATTAAATAAAACTTTAAAACAATGAAGCGTTTTTAAGAAAGCACAAACATCGCCCTTTTTTTAAAAAAAAATAGAACTTTAACTTTTTTAAAGTTTCTAGACAGTAATTTAATGGCACTGTTAATAAACTCTTATAATAACTGTGAATTACTTTTTATATAATTCTGGAAAAAATCATTCTTTGTAATTTCATCATCTCAAACTTTTCTTTGGAACTTAGCTCAATCATTTATCAGCAACACATCTTCAAATCGCCGAAAAATCATTAAAATTTACTGGGAAAAAAAGAGCCAAATTTATACTCACAAAAAAGTTATGGCAAAATTATATAAAACAATTTTATTTACTGAACATTTTTTTTATTTCTAACGATCTTATGAGCTCCAATGAGAAAAAAAATGACTGATATTTTGATATAAAAACATTGGATAAAAAAGAAGAAACAAATAAACCTTATTCAGGTTTTTTCGCCATCTGCTTCTTACATTACCATAGATGGGATTCAATCGTCTAAGATGGAAAGGTATTCCCGTAAGGTTATGGGGTAATTAGGTCAATAAATGACTTGCACTTTCTGGCAGGGGTTTTAAAAAGTAGCAGTAGAAATTATGAATGGAGTTTTTTACAATGGATTATAAATACTTATTGAAATTTTTAGACCGTCTATAGATTTTTTAAAATTTGATTAATTTAATATTATTATTAATTAAGTAATTATTTAATAGATTAATTAAAAAATTAACTGATTAAATCGAATTATGTGTTAATTATATGTAAATTGGGAGGAGATCATAAAGGAGAATTTTTCCTACCTCTGTCATGTTAAAAAGGATCAAGTTGGAGGAATGTTTTAAAAAAATTGATTGGTTGTACGTTTGTTTATTTTTTTGTGCCCAGTTATCGTATTGTTATTAATTAAATAAGAGAATTCAAAAAATTAATTAGTTTCTTAAATAAAATTCACATGTTAGGTGAAAAATTTTGTGTGAAAAATCTGTCATTAAAATATTTTTTTATATATTATTAAAAATGTGTCAAGTTTTGAAGCTATTATATAAGTAATGTTTCCAAAATATATATTCTTTTTGTGTTGAAATTTAGTTTTTTTGAGAAATTACTCGATTTAGAATAAAAACTAACCATTGACTAATGCATTTCAGGATCATAACTGAGATTTTAAAAATATTTCTAATTTTACTAAAGCAAATATTTAAATCGTTTTAGAAGAGCAGAAAGAGTTATGACATTAAGCTACCCTCTAAATATTGAAAAATCTTTATTTTATTTTTGTTGAATTTTTTGCAGCGACCTTTTAAGTTTGACTAATGTAAAAGTCAAATGCTCCGAGCCATCTTTTTTATCAAGAATTAAAAAAAAAATTAAGCAGATACATAGACTTTTAGTGAGTATTGCTAGAATTTCGTACATTTTAGTTTTTTCATATATAACCTAACAAAAATACAAAAAAATTTCCATCATTATGTCAAATTGAAAATCGAGGTATTTTTAAACATCAAAACTAGAGAAGTATTCACTTGTGTTACTTCACCTTTCTCTTAAATTTTTTTTGCCTTAAATTTTAGCAGCAGCTAGTTATTATTTTTTGTCTTTAAATTAGAATATAAGAAGTAAGCCTATAGTTTGCTGTCATTCATATTCTAATTTTCGGATATTTGTTAAGTCATTTTTTTTCTTTCGAAATAATTTTTTTAATCTTCAAAAGTGGTATGCGCGTAGAGTATTATTATTAAAAAAATATAAAGAAAATGTCCAAAAACATTCTTTGTAAACTAAGTATAAATTGTTTATAACCATAATAAATAAGAGTAGAATTATAAACCAATTGATTACATTAATAATTATAAAAATCTTAATTTTTATTTCTTCTAAACTGCTTTAATACGAAAACCTGTTTGAAATTTTTTTGCAAATTAAACTAACTGTTTTAAACAACCTTGACAGAATTTGTACTAAAACTCTCTACTGAGCATTGCCAGATGTTCTTTGAATTTTATTATTTTAAATTTGTCTCCTTCCCTTCTACATGTTTTATCTAATAATAACCTCACTTTCTGACATTGACAGTAATACTTTTCAGTTTTTATGCTCTTTGCTTAATTCTTAGTTTTAACTATTTTTTGGAAAAAAAATTTTTTTTTTAAACATCAACTTTTTTCTACCGTCTGGATTAGTATTATTTATTTTTCTCACAGACATGATGTATAAATTCCATGTGTCGTTGAAGAAACCTCAAAAATTTTCTCCACTACCTATTCTAAATTCAGCTTCTTAACCCCTTTCACGTGCGCCGTTAAAAACAAAAACGATGACATATTTTCTTCCAGAGGGCAATTATCCTCGTCTCAAGGTTCTATCCTAATTTTCATTTCCGCCGTGCTAGTTAGAGAAAATTTGGAGTCTTAATCTAGCTGTATATAACTATTTCGGAAATCTTGATTCGTTTATATTGTGCAGAAGAAGCATTTTTATCTTCTTCGTGTCAATCCACTCTCGGGCGGCCCTCGCGGTGTATCGTACATCCAGTGGCGTAACGTGCACCCCCGCAACCCCCGCATCGCGAGGGGGCCCAGCGTTCTAAAGGGGCCCAAAGCCTGACTGACGCAAGTGCCTACCCTTTGTAAAATTCAACATGGGGGCCCCAAACCTGACTTTGCAGGGGGGTCCAAAAGTTCTCCGTTACGCCACTGCGTACACCCCTGCATCGCAGGGTGGGGGGCTGGATTTTTGGGGACCCAAAGCTTATGTTATGTTATGGTTTATAAATCCTCTGAAAGATCCGGCTTGGGGCCCCAAACTTGACTTTGCAAGAGGTCCCTAATATTCTCCGTTACGCCACTGAGACTAATCTTATGGTTAAACTTGGACATTCCAAAACAATTATTCTTTGCCTACTGCATTAAACATCAATCAGTATTTTTAAAGTAAAACCCAGTGGTGGCGTATCGCTCTTCCACATCACAGGTCCGGGGTTCAAATTCTGAGCTGGACAAGGTCGACTCAGCCTTTCATCTTTTCAGTGGGTCGATGAACGATACCGAGTTTGCTTGGGAACTATACACTGGTGGTTTTTCACGACAGATGGAACACCTGACCGTAGCATCTGCTCATACACCTTAGCGCCCAAGGTCTCGCAATCTGAGATGGGCACAGTAAGCCTTGGCCCTCATGGGCTGTTGCGGCGCTGAGTTTAGTTTATTTGTAAAACAACCAAAAATTTGACTTTGAACTTGATCCGACGGGAGGAGCTTGTATTTGCATAATAAATTATATTACCTTCAGTAAAACTCAAATGTGTAAAAATTAAAAATGGCATTTTTTTAAATAAGAGATCATATCTCGGTCAAAATATCCGGGTTCAACATATAATATTTTCTTTATAATGTTCCATTCTGAAATTTCTTGTATGATGAGATGAATCCTGACTTGGCTGTTGTCACTTGATACACGACTTTTCCACTAGCTAATTTTCGGTAAGGATGGAATAACGTATTGGTTTAGTCTGTTGCAACACTGTCGCGTTTGAAACTTACCTTTTATTAGAAACATAAAAACAAGAATTTCTTCTCATGCTTCAGATAATTTTTTGAAATAAGTTTATAACGGAGAGAAGATATTTAAATTTCTTTTAAATGGCTTTGTCTGTCGCTTATGCTTGTGTATAATATAGTAAAAATTATATTTCTGCATTTTGCTTTTTTTAAATTCCTGTTAAACATTTTTTTAGTTCACAATTTTTGTTGTTTACAAAACATTAATATAGGATAACATTGTTACCCATACAATTTTGTTTTAAAATTTCATATTCTTATTCAATGCTAAACGCGAATAGATTTTAAATTTATTATTTGAATGTGTGTTATTAAAAATTAAATTTGTATATTTTCTGTGAGTAATTTCGTCTAGGTTCTGATTCTTAAAAACCACATTATAAGTTACATTAAGGTATCCGACTACGTTCGGAACTGTGATTTTAAAAAAGCGCATAAATGGATAATTTTCATGATATTTAGTGTCACTTAGATTATATATAATGCATGTATAAAATTTTTTTAAGGACATTTTTACAAAAAAATTATTTAAATACAATATTTTGGCAAAAAATTAACTTAGAATAACCTTTTTTCAAAATATTCTCCTTTTATAAAAAATGCTTCCGAAATAATAATATTTTGCTTATGTAAAGTAAAGACTTCTCCAGAGAGTCTGAGCTATTTTTTTTAAAGAAATTCACATTATTTTCAGAGTTACAACCAATTGAAATAATTATCGGCGTTTTTTTCTTAAAATTTCTCCCCTCTGTTGTCGTAAAACATGGATAAACCCACTTCTAAGTTATACGTTCCAAAAATTCTAGTTGAACCTCTGTACAGAAGTCTGAGCTATATACAGGCAAAATATTATTATAATAGAAGCATTTTTCACAAAAGGAGAATATTTGGAAAATTGGTTATTTTATGTTCATTTTTTGTCAAAATATTGTACTTAGATAATTTTTTATTGTAATAATATTCTTAAAACAATTTTATATACATTTTCTAATAAAAGGTACACTAAATATCATAAATATTATCCATTCATACGCTTTTGCAAAATCACGGTTCCGAACGCGCGCGTGCGTAGTCGGATACCTTAAAAGGATAATAATAACATTAAGGAATCTCTCTTTGGTCTGAATGCAACCTGCCATTTTTCTCAAAAAATCTCTAAAGAATAAGTAAATAAAACTCTCTCCAAATAACACAATTACAGATTCTGTAACTGACAGCAATAATAAAGTTTACTTTATATCCCCCCCCCTCCATGAAAAAATAACTCTTTTAATAGCGACAGTAACAAAGTTCCTTTCGTCGTGGTCATTCTATGTCAGTGATGTGCAAACGTTATTGGAAGTGGCCCAAGAAAAACAGAGAGAGAGAGAGAAATGTGGAGAGCTATTATAATTTACAATAAAACAGAAAAAGACTAAAAAATAGTATATTTTTATAATTACTTCAGTTGATTTGAGTTTAATTTACGTTGCAAGGCGAAGAATCCCGAGGGCTATTGCCAATGGACCTTTTAATTTTCAATCACAATCACGTGAAGAAGATGGTACCTGAGATTATACTTCCTTGCCTAAACCTCCATACCACTCCCGAAAAGAAGACTTTAGGAGAGGACAGCAGATTAAACGTTCTACACGCCTATTCTTTTAAGATTCGAACTCATGATTAAACACAAATAAGATTAACCACGAGCTCGAGAGCGCGACCCTTCGATTATTACGACCACGAAAATTGTTGGAAATTTTAATAACATGAGTATAGTCTTTAAAGCATGAAAAAGTTTTCGGTTAAATTTTTTTTTTACTTTAACCTCTACGTTGTGTAGATCGGCAATGTGGAAACTATGAATTTTTGTAAAGATTATATCTGGCCCGGCTTAGAGTTTAAAACAACAGTACAATATTTAAAAAAATAATTTGAAGACATGTTTTTTTGGACATATGTGGGACTTTTAATAGGATTTTGCACATTTCCAATTCCTACTGTTAACTCACGATCTCTGTTTATTTATTTATTTATCATGGTGGAATTTTCAATCGTTTATAAAATACATTTTAAAGCGCTTAATTGAGCTGAAATTTTATATACATAATTATTTTGGATGACAATACAATAATATAATTATAATTAATAAAAATTAATTGATTAAAACTAATTATTTAAAAAAATTACAAATTCAGCCACGTTGGCATCATTTTTGGCGACTTAGCGACCCTTTTGGCGACTTGTGTTAAAACTTAAAAAGGTTTTTTTTTTCTCACGTGTTAAATCATTCAGTTAAATTTTGAAATTTTATATACATGATTGTTTTGGATGACAATACGATACTTTAATGATAATTAATACAAATTAATTACCACTTTCTGTTATGATTCTGTCATATGTATACACATATTTATATTAATTGTAACTATTTAATATAAAGTAGCTAAAATAAAATTTTTTTTTGTTGATCCAAGTAGAAATTGACTTAAATTTTTTTTGTTACTTGTTTCCCTAGATAAAATATAGCTTTCAAAATATATGTATTAGTTACTGACTTTTCCCTTCTTTAAGACGCACTTTTATTGGTCTTGGATGGGGGTACACATCTTATGTAAAACACAAACTTTTAAATTACCATGTTATTTTTCACCATCATACGTTAATGATGGCATTTGTGAGAGAAAGAATATGATGTTAGCGATATAGATTTGCAACTTTCTAGGAGGCTAGCGCACCAATAAAGACTGCTTATTATTTTTATTATATTAATTATTTATTATAAGTTTTAGATATTTTCCTAGAAATCTGCATTATATATATAAATAAATTTCAATACACCGAAAAATGCGGAAAAACAACACGTGCAAAGGAGGGAAAAAATGGAAATCGTTCCCAAATTCTTATATGTATATAGTTATTAATTTTTTTCTTTTATATTGTTTAAATTTAGAAAACTGAAAAAACATTAGATTGTTATTAAATAGTTGTTATTGAATAATTTTCCGTCGCAATAGAACAATTGAAAAATATTGTTTTAAATTTTATCTCTCAAGATATTACGTTTCTGGAGAAATAAGTCGAAGTATAATGTTGCATACGTATCATTTTCACCAGTCTGTTCATTACTGGTGCATGCAAACCTCATGGGGATTCCTAATCTTTGAAACATACGAAAAGCGAGCGATACCATCTGCGGAGTTTCAAATTACTCTAGGAACCCTACTAGATCCCCACTGCCCATTAGTGCTGAAACTATGCTCCGAGTTCTGTCAGTCTTATTTCACTGACAAAAGCGGATGAAAGTAAGATGAAAAAAAAAATCGTGACGCCAGGTTTCCGCGTTCATTTATTAAAGTCACGGTTCATTCACGATTCCGCAACTGGGAAAGATATGAATGAAAGAAAAAGAGGAAAGAGCTAAATTAAATACGCACACAATTATACATCTTGCTCATTTCAATTAATGTATTGGAATTAGTTAATCAATCTTCCATTGTCTGCCATGTAAAGTGGACGATTTCGGTTAATTTGCCGATTAAGGCTAGCTGTAATTGCGGTTCGGGTAATCCGAACAAAGGTTCAAGGTCATGTTGATGTCAATTATTTTGAATGAATTATGAATATCTTGGGCGGAGGAGTTAACCTTGCAACCACCATTTAAATTAAAATTATTGGTGTCTAATATAATTCTGGGAAAAATATGCAATTGTTGTGTGGCAACTTTGTGACGAAATAGCTCTGTCTCCAATAAGAAACATATTTACTCAATATCTTTTAATCTTTAACTGGTGTGTCGAGTCTTAATCAGTGGCGTAAGGTACACCCCCACAATCCCCGCATCGCGGAAAGGGCAGGATTCTAGGAGGCCCACAGTCTGATTGACACTAAGTACGTATTTGAGTACCTGAGTACCAAATACCTGACTTTGCAGGGGGGGGATAATATTCTCCATTACGCCACTGGTCTTAATAATTATTCAATGTCAAAATAAAATAAATATTTTGAGCTGTTTAACTTAACCCTACTCTAATGAGGGAGATAATAGTTCTTTTTGTCTTCTGGCTTCTCTTGAACTTAGATTACTTACAAGATTTGATTCTAGCAGATGCATTATGAATCTCTTTTGGTAAGGTTGCTTCGGCTTCAGTAGAGCTACTTGATGTTCTCCAATTCTTCTATTGCTCTTTATCTCGTTCTATTATATTGTTTCATGGCCAAGGTAGCCTAGTAGCCGGCACGTTAAATTGGAATCATTTTTAAGGGACGTTAAAAAATTTCAAGTTATTTCTCTGAGAGTACAATTAAATATATATTTTTTACTTGAATCAGAGTGATTACTTTTAGTTCATATGACTTTCGTATTTAGAAAAAGACGATGCAATTTGTGATTGAAGAATTAAAATTAAAGACAGTTTTGTGAATAATAAATAATGTAACGAGACAGGAGGGAGAAATCGAATGAATAAATTGCGACAAAACATGCAGCAATTTACAATGTTAATGATGTTGAAGCAGTCAGCAAGTGCCAAATGAAATAAATGATCTATCTTTAGTTGGGAATACGTCTCAACTTCTGAAATGATATTTATGAGAATAGTCAAACGCAGATTTAAGTAATTCAAAGTAATAAATTTTGAATTAATTTTCTTAGAACTATTTAAATACTGAAATGGTAATAAACTTAAAAAGTATATTTTTTTTTTTTACCTGTGACAGTTAAAAATAGCAGTTCGATAAACACTCTATTAGATGAATAATCATTCAATCAACTTTGATGAAACTAAACCACAACTGACTAAAGAGATGACAGATTAAACGTGCATCAGCTCCTTGTATGCGATAGATCTTCAGCGGCATTTGGGATCGAACCACTCGACAACGGCAGCCACGAATTGGCGAATCGTGACCTATCCGCTACCTCGGTCATCTTGCTATTCAATGATATTTACACAAGAATTTTTAATGAATAATATAAAAATATTTTTGTTTTTTATTGATTTTATGCAATGTAGTGTTTCCTATTTTTTTAAAAAAAATTTAACTACGTTTTGGCGTGTTGGTTACCGTTATATTCACAAAGTTTTGTTGTTTAGATTGAACTTCTCTTTTACTTCTTTTTAACTCCTCATTAATTATTTTTGTTGAAAATATCGGTACGTAATTTTATGATAGAATACAAAATTTCTCGAAACTTTTAAAAAATCTTATAATTCTACCAAAAACAAAACCAGGGTAATAATTTTCTCTTTTTTTTATAAACTATTAAATTTAAAGTATTCTAAAAAGTGCAGTTGAAATTCTGTCCATACGTCGTGAAAGATTCAGTTTCAAGTTATTTCGCAATCTCTTATAAACGTTCATAAAAATTGTTCAATTACTGCTAAGTTTTGTCTTTCAAATTAAAATCATGATCTGATTTCTTTTTATATTAACGTCTCACTCTTAAGTTTGACTCTGATTTTCGGTTACTAACCTTGCAATTCTGAACCACGGTCAAGTGAAGAGAAACGTTGCGTTATTACGGCTATCTTCGGCTAATGTTTTAAGAATAGGGCCGAATGCGGAATATTTTTTCAGACATAAAAGTACTAATACATTAATATTATATTCTGGCTACACTATCCTGTAGAGAATCACTTATTTTATCATACTACTCATTTTTATCCGAGTTGACACATTTTTTGTTTTATAAAATGTGTATTGCATTTTCCCCCCTATACTGTAATGCTAAATGAGCTATCCCTTCACATGTTAAAAGGAAAAACTAATTATTTATGAAATATTTTGAGCGGTTAAAAACACTATATTATAAACAAATGCATGAGTTACAATGTCACAAATTTTTATAAAAGTTGAGGCATTTTTTCTGTCCGAAAATGTGCTTTGCGTCAAGTTCACGCTCTCGTAGATATGGCGAAAACAGTCTTATTATATTCACGTATAATTTAGGCATAAAAACGATGTTATCACTGGAGCGTAGGTAATCCTGAGGGGACCCTGTATCAAAATTTCTTGGGTGGGCCCTTTTCTAGGCCCCTTTTAATGTTTCGCTATTTTTTGCTTACATATGTTGGGGTCTCTGTAGCTTGGGGGCCCCGTATCATTGAGACGGTGATCACTTACGTTCTTGGTTATCATGTAAATTACATACAGTTATTATTTTAGTGGATGAAAATTTACAAAAGAGTGAAAATCGACGATCATTTAACGCTAACAATTTTTATACTATTAAATTTTGGTAAAAAAGTTAATCTGTTTCTACTGTGTGATATGTTGTCATACTCCTTTAAGAACTGAATAGAACTCTCTAAATATAACATCCGTGAGACCGAGATCATATTCCAGTAGTTAAAGCACTTCCGCATATTATTTAAAAAAACATCTCTTCTTTTTTGTGACACAATATCCCTCATAACGACCACAATAACAGCAGAAAGCAACATTCAATTCGGAGCAATGGCCGTTACGTAACATTCCAGCCATTGGAAACAAATGGGTTCTCTCTTTCGCGAGCAAGATGCGGTTAGGAAAAGATCCTGAAGTTTTATTTATAGCTCCAGATGATCGGTGGTGGAGGAGAGATGTAGAGGTACCGAGAGATTGACTTGCTTAAAAAAAAAAGTAGCAGGAAACTAATGTGCTAAGGTAGGCGAAAAACCCCTCCGCCAAGAGAGGGTAGAGGTTAATTTTAGAACTGGAGGAGGCTGAAGAGACTGTCAGTGTACTCCTTTCATTCAGGCTTTATCGGTTTGGAAAATTTCATTGGTGAACGTAAATAGATCAAATATAAGAACCGGTATCTTTTGATTCTCTTGAACTTGAACTCTGTAAATAATCACGTGTAGGCAGTGGTACACACAGGAATTTTTCAAGGGGGGGAGGTCCAGGTTTGAAAGTTCACCATTCTTGTATCATGCTCCTTTTGATTTTGTTGATTTTCGAGAACAAAACACAGTAAAAAACTAATTTTTGAATAAATAATTAGCATTAATTAATAAAATTAATCATTAAAAACAAGTAATTAATTAAATGTTACGTACTGTAGAATTATAATCAATCTGGTTAAGGGCTTTTGAAGGAAGAGTATATTTTCAGGTAGTTTCTAGAATTAATGGTGATATACATATTTAGTTGAACCTCTATATAACGAACCTCTATATTGAGAATTTTTCTATATACCGAACTTTTTCCAGGAACCTTGAACATTTCACGATTTTCTTCCTAAAATAGCCTCTCTATAGCGAAGTGCATTTTCTATACAACGAACTTTTTTTTTTGTGATTCAATTTTTGTTCTCCATTTTTTAAAGTATTTCTGAAAAAATTTCAAGTTATTCTTTCTTTAACACATTTTATGGTGGTCATAAATCTTGAACTGGTTTTATTAGATCCTAGCTCGCCGAGAGCAATAGAGTTCTGGACGTTTTATTCAAGAAGTGTAGCCTTAAACCCCCATTGCCCAGTTCACTAGAAACATCTTCGATATCCTCTTTCACCCTCAGTCCCCTTGTCCCCGTGTTCTAATTGTAAAATAATGTATGTTTAATATTACTTGTATGCTTTAATTTATAAAATGTTCTTTAAATTCATTAATTTTAGTATAAAATTATTTTCTTAATATTGAAAATATAGTGAATTCTTCGACATTCTTTTTTCGTGTTTTCCTTGCAGTTTTTCTTTCTTTCTTTCTTTTTTGATGGGTTATATATATAAAAAAACATATATTAATTTAAAAAAGGTGTGAATAATTACTTTTTTAATAAATAGTGTTTATGAATTTAAAATTTGTTTTATGTGGTTTATAAAGTATACTAAAATATGAACCTCTATGTAACGAATTTTCCATATAACGAACTTTTTTCCGGGATTTAGGGACTTAGTTATGTAGAGGTCCGACTGTATGTGTAAAATATTTCTCACCTGATTTAAGACATTTTTCTCTCGGGTGGAATTGATTGATATTTCTTTTTATCTTAATCTGATATTTCTTTGTATTTTTAGATGCATTTTTATTGATTTAAAACAGGTAGAAGAGGCGGCATATATATAAAGAGTGTTTTTTGTTCCCTCTGAAGACCTCAGCTTTTATAGTTTTTTTCAACCGGAAGCTTTTAGAATCAAATGATTTTCGGTAAAGACTTCTGATTGAGATCAAAATACGCGGATGTTGCGAGATTACATAGTTTAGTTTTAATTAACGTATACAGCAGTTTCTTAGGAGTCTAAGTTGTGGTTATTTCCCATTATGCGAGTAAACTGAAAATTAATTATCACGCGAAGTCTTGGAGGGCTTAAGACCGTTATGAATTAAATAAAATCTCTCGAGAGAAAAGAGAAAATTTAAGTGAATTCATTCATTCATTCATTCATTCACTCACTCACTCACTCACTCACTCTCTCTCTCACACACACACGTAGCATAAGCTGCTTATAATTATTTTCGTTTTAGGGTACGCAATATTTATAAAGTTTGGAGATCACTCTGCCCAGTTGCGTAACGTACACCTCGCATCGTGGGGGAGGGGGCAGGATTCTAGGGGGCCCAAAGCCGGATTGGCGCCAATAACGTATTGTATAAAATGTATAAAATTGTTACATGTATAAAATTGTTTTAAGGACATTGTGACAAAAAAAATTATTTCAATTAATTATTTCGGCAGAAAATTAACTTAGAATAACCTTTTTTCAAAATGTTCTACTTTTGTGAAAAATGCTTTTATTTTAATAACATTTTTCCTGTATATAGTCCAGACCTCTGTACAGAGGCTCAACTAGATTTTTTAAAATATATAACGTAGAAGTGGGTTTATCCATGTTTTACGACAACAGAGGGGAGAAATTTTAAGAAAAAAACGCCGATAATTATTTCAATTGGTTGTAACTCTGAAAATAATATAAAATTATCAAAAATTAGTTCAGACTCTCTCGAGAAGTCTTTACTTTATGTGAGCAAAATATTATTTTAGAAGCATTTTTTGAAAAAGGAAAACATTTTGAATAAAAAGCTTATTCTAAATTAATTTTTTTCCAAAATATTGTATTTAAATAATTTTTTTTGTCAAAATGTCCTTAAAACAATTTTATACATGTATTCTAATCTAAGTGACACTAAATATCGTGAAAGTTATCCATTTATGGGCTTTTTTAAAATCACGGTTCCGAACGTAGTCGGATACCTTAAGGCAATGCCCTATAATACCCGGAAATTATCAAATATTTCTAAAGAGCATCAAGAACAACCATACGCTATCCTCTCTAGTTCACATACGACTGTATACATCCAAGGGTTTATGATCAAGGCCAGAACCTCACAGGGATAGAAACGAGAACCAATTGGCCCGCATTAAACGCTGTTTTTGCCACTGTGACATGTACCAAACGATTGATTTCGACACTGTATGAGTAATAGCTTACAGTTAATAATATTGTATGAAAAATTAAACGAGATATGTTAAAAATTTCCTATTTGTATTCTCAAAATTATTCTTATTCAGTAATCTAACAACAATCTTATCTTAATCTCGTTAAAGGCTGTGGGACAATCAAGTCGTTCATTCGATTCCTGAAGCCACTAAAGACCCATCGTGTAGCAGGGCTAATGCACGTTATATTTGTCGAGACTAAAAATCTCCATATTGGTGTGTGGTGTGAAATTTTGGAGGGAGTGGTACCTTCTCATGCGTCTTCCTCGTCTCTTGACTTTGATTCAAAATTACGAGATCTGTTGCCACTAATTCTTGTGACGTTTTTAAGTGTTTGATTAATGAATAATCAATCAGTCTGTTACTGTCGGAAATAGTGCTGGTTGTTGATTGGCGACGGACCTCGTAATTTGGGAGCGTTGGAACGCCTCCTTTGAAAAGGTACGAAACTTGCCATTTCTAAAAAGCAAAATGATAAATCTAAATTTTACCAGTTACTAACAAAATTATACGAGGGTTGGGGCAAAAGTCCTGCAACTGTTTTTTTTTGAAGATACCAGTGTGGTTGGAAAATGTGACATATACAGACGAAAGGACAAGGTGTTAACTACATGTGTGGACAATGAATAGCACTGAAATATCGTAACACACTAATTTATTACGGTAGAATACAGGGCAATATGGTATTCACGGTGCAAAAGAATGAGAACACAGTACACAGTACACCCACCGTTCTACTGTACGGTATGGTAAGGCATTATTTCTAAGAGCTTCCACTAATTCACTGTGATATTCCATCGCATTTTTCCCTCGGAGAACGGCTATTTTGATGTAAGAACGCTGCTCAACACGGGTTACTTCTACCACACGATACTCACCAACTGACTGATTTCACAGCCATCGCTGCGCTACTACCAGCTATCACAGAGTAATCTGTTCTTTTTTATACACACTATGCCTGTAGAATTTCCACACGACAGATATACGTTTGTGATCCAGTCACATATATACAAGAAAAAAATAGTTGCCATGACTTATGCCCCAACACTCGTAGTAATACAAGTTGATTTAAAGTTTTAATATAATGTTGATATTTAACCCGCAAACAGGAAAGATTCTACATAATTAACTCGAGCCGCTTTTTATTATAAGAACTAAAAAACTTATAATAACTACAACTTTGTTATAATAACTACAACTGACTGCCCCAAACATCAAAAGTGCCCTCTAGGGATCACTAAACATAAGTACAGTCCAAGTGAGGAAAGAACGCGGTCTTTATGAAAAACCGTCCATGTTCTTTGCCCATTATTTTTGTAAATTATCTGTGTAACTTTTGTCCAACACCTAACTTAAATTAATAAATAATCGTTAGACTACAGGAAAATTAAATGAACCCAACCACAAATTTACCACTTTTAGTTAAAATTTTTACGTCCTACGCTCTGCACACTCAATATATGGGTATATATGACTACTATTAGTTCTTGAAAGCATAATAAAAGCGCCTGATGTTAAATAGACAAATTACAATTTTAAGATCGATGAGCAATTAACCAAATTTTAGCATTAAAGTCAACGCAGAGAACACTTAAAATTTTTTTTTCAATCCGTCCAGACAACCCTTTACACTGTTAACTCTACTCGTACTATAACGAACAATGTAGCAACCTCACAAAATTAAAATGATACGGTTCTCCACTTGTCACCCGAATCCAGAATTAGCAGCTAGTGCTTCAACCGTTCACGTTATCCAAAATTAGTTGCCGGTACTTCAGCTGTCATTTAATCCCGAATTAGCTACTGTGTTGTTACAGTTGAGGAACAACACATTCTATTCTGTTGACATATACATAGTTGCATAAAAATAGAAAAAATGTTCTGTATGTTCCATAAGGTTTTTGTAAAATAAAAAAAAGCAAAAATAAATAATTAAAAAAAATAATGTACTAAATAGTCTGTTAATCCGTAGCCCCATTAGACATAAAAAATAATGAAAATAAATTTTTTACCATCAAAATGGGATTTTATAAATTACAATTTTTAATGAAAAAAATTTATTCACTGAAAAAATAAAATTAATTTGAGAAATTTAAATCCTGTGAAAATTTTCATTTACATGTGCAAAAATTTCAAAAATGATATGAAAAATCTATACAAAACTTGCTATACGTTTTTAGCATGGTTAAAATGGCGTTATTATTTTATTTATTTTACACTGAGTCTAAATATATTGTATAACGAAATATTCAGGTGACTTTTGAAAAAAATTTAATTTAGATAAAATATTTTAAAAATAAAAAACATAACAACAACAAAAACCAACCATCATTGTATATTGAAAATGGCAAAGACTGTATTTTTATTACGTCCATGAATAAAATATACGTTTGTTTTGGAAAAACATTTCTTCATTTTGATATCGTAAATACATTCATTAGATCGTTCAGAAATACATTCATTATTTTTCGTATAGGCTACTTTAATAAAAGGATTCCTACATATGATAATAAGTGGTTATTCGAAAATTTGTTTGGTAAAAAACCTGTTTTGAAATTACTTTTACCAAAAGAAATAAACAATTATATATTTCATTTGAAATTTTTCTCCTTATTATAAACATATTCCACCTTTTTCTTTTAATTCTGTTATTTGTGTTTTTGGTTATTTTAAAAATGCTTCTTCTATAATTCATTTTTTTCAGTTATGTTTTAAGATATTTGCTTTAAGTAAAAGCTAACTTCTTTATAGCTTAGTAAAAATAAATTGCTTTTGTAATCCTTTTTTTTCTGAATATCTAAATAAATAACAAGTATTAAAATTATTTAAAAGATTCGTCTCTTGATATATTTATTTTGGAATTTGTATAATATTTCATTGGAATTTTTAATTCTTTTGTCTTAGTAAAGTTTATATACTGCTGTGCATGGATGAACTTAAATAATGATGAAGATTAAAATCCTCACTTGAAAGTTCATTGATAATTTGAAAAAAGATAATCCGAACAAAATAAAAATAACAAAATTTAAAAAAGGAAAGAAAAAAGCTTGGCAAGTAGCAGTTTAACTAAGCAAAATTTTGCATAAAACGATTTTAGCCACAAGTGGTAAAATTTGAAGGGAAAAAAATCAAATTAGAATGAAACATAAAATTATATATTTTGTTTGTCAAACGGTCGAATTTATTTTTCTTATTCTGACTACGCATAACTTTCGACTACGAATATATATTTCCTTTGTAATATTACAGTATTGGCGATCCCAGCAAATAATTTTCACCAAGTCTGCTGTTTTATGCATAATATTAAAGCAGGAAAGTCGCTTGATCCTAACATGCCAAAGAGAAAGCCAAACTGTGAAGAAGCAGTTCTTGAGATAAGCATGATAATCTCACAATTGTCGCAAAATTCTTACTGATTATTCGTAAAATTCTTATTGAATTCCTGATTACGTATAAGTTATAATACATCAATGGATTCATAAAAAAATCGCCTAATTCTTTTCCGAGTTTTACTGTAATTTAATACAAATGATAAGATAAATTTATAACTGTGATAATATATTATTGAATATTTATTTCAATGTTTAGTGAAAGCACGCGTTTGGAAAGCGTTCAGATACAATTGGTTGGCAAGAACACCAATTGCCCCTTGGTAGCTAAAATATTTTCAATGCATCGTTCATGTCTATTAATTCGTGGTATAAAATATGGGTAATTATGTATTATACCGTCTTTCAATTACACCAAATCAAAAGATTTCGTCAAATGCTGTCATTTTATGCTTTAACAATATTGCTCTACATGCGTGGTTTTACTCTATTGACTATATTGCACAGAATTTGGCAACGTCTTTTCATTTGTCTAATTGTCTACAGCGGGGGTGTCTAACCCAAATGACCTTGTGGGCCTCTTCGGAAAAACATTATAATCTCGCGGGCTGCACATAAAAATATGTACCTTTATATCAGATTTGGAAACACAAAAAACATTTATTGGAGTGAAAATTTAAAACAAAATGAATTATTATTATTGTTTTCATTATTTTTCATGTACACAGACATATATAATATAATAATGTTTATATAATATAATAATCAAATAATGTTTAAAATATTACAGTGTTACCATTTTCTTGAAAATTACAGAGTTCCTTTTGAATTGCTCTTTCGTTATTCATTTTTGAAATTTTATTAGGCTGTCATTCTCAAACGATTTAGTATACATTGCCTTTTATCTTAACCGTCCTGAATAATTTTTTTAAACTTTAAAAAACATCTCTGACTGCCTCTTGCTTTTTGGGCACTGCAAACAGAAAAGGAGGAGGAGAAATGAAAATCGCACTCACAGAGAATCATGTACATTCCATAGTAAAGGATATGCATAATGCAATTCGGAGTTTATTAAAGTAAAATCAAACTTAACTGTTTGATAAAATATAAATCTATTTTAATCTAAAGGACGTTTCTATTATTAAAAAGGATTTATTTTTAAACAAGAACAGTTAACAGGCAAATACATTGTATATATATGTGGGAGACAACAAGGGGTCCAAGACGTTTGTCTTTCTTCTATTTTATTTTAAAACTTAATAAAAATTAATTAAAAATGTAGCTATTCTAACAGATAAGTTTGACAATGATATGCAGAAGGTAACGCCTGCTCGCGCACCTCTGTCGTTCTCTTCTCTTCTCTTAAAAGTTCACAGGTTTTTAGTTTTGATTTGCTGCGCCTGCGCGCGAAGACTGTGCTTTGCTTTTGACTGCATGCCACAATCGGCCAGCCTGACTGTACGCTGACCGCAGCGGTACTTCCCTTTTTTTTCCTTTTTCATCGAGACCAGAGGAGAATCTGAAACATACAAAAAAAAAACGGAACAGACAAGGACTATACAACAAATACATAGAGATTTAACATATCATAATTTTTTCTGAACTAGACAGTTTCTCCATCATGTGAAGGCACCTCTTCGACATCCGGAAGGTTCCACAGGAAAACGTGTTTCACAGGCATGGTATGATTCTGAGATGATGATAGTACGCTAGGATGAACGGAATCATTTATTCTGCTATCTTGGTCTTTATCAGATCCATCAGGCATAAGAACGTCTTTTTAATGAGTTCTTTGGTTGAACGCATCGATATTTTCCTCTCTAGAGTTCTGGACGTCTGTTCAAAACGATTTCTCTTTTTCCTCCGTTTCCACTGCCAGGGCTCAAAGATTTTTCGAGCAACACAAACCGTCGATGTTTACTCTTCATAGGTAAAGGGGTAGGAGATCGGGAGATAAATTCCACGGAACTCGTTTTCATGGCACCACTGACTTTCTTACACAATACTGTATCAGAACATTTTTCTCTTACAATACTCAATTTTAACTTAGTACTCTTAATTTTATTACATTTATAATCCTTAATTAGAGAACTCAGAAGCATTTCTAGTATTAAAGTTTTAACATGTAACAAATCATAACTAGAGTTTTTTTATCACATTTGAAAAGAAACAGCACTAGGATAAGCATAAGCACCTAAAGAGGATTCACTTTCATTCAATAAAACATCGCTCTTTGCGTGGCCTAGTTTCTTTATTTCAGCATATAGACTGGGATGTATAATAAATTCTTCGGTCAGGTCGGTGATATTGCCGTTCGAACATAGACCGGGAGAGAGTTGATTAAGAGAAATATTTATGGGTTTAACTTCTACCATTCGCTGTTCGCCAAAACATGAACTTAATGTTATTATTTCTTCGGAAGGTGTTTGCACTCTAATTAGTGAGGAATTTAAAACTGGGATCTGGCAACCTGAATCGATCAAGGCTGTTACGGGCTGATTTTCCACAAAATTGTGTACATATTGAAGATTTGCGAATTCATCGCTATTTTGTTTTTCGCTCTCGACTTTCAAAGTATTCACGTTTATTCTATTATGGATGTGGACGTTAGATTCTTTAGGTTTAAAACGCTTCACACAGTCTCTTGCGCAATGAGATGAATCACCGCATATAAAGCAATTTTTATTTTCTCTTTCAAGATATTGGGGATAATTCTCTTTAATCTTTGGTTTAAAGTTTCGTGATCTATTTTAAAGGGGTCTTGGGTATATCCATAAGTAATAGGAATTTCTTTATGTGATCCGCTTCTAGATGAAATATAAATATCGCACTCTTTAGCTAAATCAATAGGCCTGAACCAATCTTCTGCTTCTCGAATGCCAATATGAGTTGCAGTTTCCTTTATTTAAAGTTTCGAACTGTTTCTCTTCGACTTTAGCTGCAGGATTTAAACTTAATGCTTTATTTTTAGCCGTTTGAAGTTCGACTTCTTTTTCTAATTTTGCTAACTGTAGTTTAGCAAGTTCAATTTTCTGTTTTTCTAAATCCCTTTCGTTTCGCGATACCCTCTCATCTATACAGTTTTTAATTAAAGTTTTAACGAAATCTGGATCACTTTCAAATGTACTACTGTTCTCAATTTTAGTCTTTAGTTTAACTATGGTGTCCGTACTCTCCACAGTACCGTCTAGATCCTCAACAACTCTTATGAGATCCTCTTTAGCGTTTTTATACATTTTAGAAAAATATGGAAAGATCCTACCTTTTTTTTCTGGCTCCCTTGTTGCTCGCACACGTACGATGTATCCAATAATTGAAGAAAAACGTTGATTTCACTGATTTCACCTCTTCGTAGGTAATATAGTTGAAATTGTTCGAATTGACACCTCTTCGCAGGTTATATCTTGAAATTGTAGTTCCGGCCTCTACACAGGCGGATTATTCACACTGAGTTAGTTCCAACCTCTACACAGGCAGGGTTCGTTGAAAAATACACCTCTACACAGGAGTTCAACCTCTACACAGGCGGAATATTTATGCTGAGTTCAAACCTCTACACAGGTTGAACGAAGTTTCAAAAAATGGCGGCGCGTCTCCTTCACGGAAGCTGCCGTTTTTTTTCACTGTCCAAACTTTGGTCAAAATCGAAATTTTTTCGATCCCGGCCTCTACACAGGCGGAGTATTCATGCTGAGTTCAAACCTCTACACAGGTTGAACGAAGTTTCCAAATGGCGGAGCGTCTCCTTCACGGACGCTTTTGTTCATTGTCCAGACTTTGGTTCAAAATCGAAATTTTTTTCGATAGCCCCCATAATTTGTAGGAGACAACAAGGGGTCCAAGACGTTTGTCTTTCTTCTATTTTATTTTTAAAACTTAATAAAAATTAATTAAAAATGTAGCTATTCTAACAGATAAGTTTGACAATATGATATGCAGAAGGTAACGCCTGCTCGCGCAAACTGTGCTTTGCTTTTGGCTGCATGCCACATACACATATATATATATATATAAATATATGTAAATTAAATAAATTTCAAAATGAAAAATCTTTAAAAACCTGATATTTAAAAAAAATTTTTTATAAAGAGTCGGCGGGCCGCAATTTACGTACTGGCGGGCCGCGTGTTGGACACCCCTGGTCTACGGTGTAATATATAAGTACCAAAATATGTTTGAATATTATTTGAAAATATCTATTATATATATAATTTTTTTTCTCATCGATTTTTTTTCCTTCTCACTTTTATTTTAGAGTAAAGAATGGATCCAATTAAAAATTCAAGAAATGTTTCCCGCTATGACAGATATTGGCACAAACCTTCGAGAGGCGACAGAACTATATCAACAACACGAAAAAGTCTTAGAAAAATTACAGGTGAGACACTTTTCTCTATGCATGGTATTCGATATCTTTTCGAAACCAGTTTTTCTTGCTCATAATCTTACAAATATCTTCTGCGCAAGCCGCGATAAAAGAGATTTTTATTTTTTTATTTTTAACTCATTGCAAAAAGACTTTACACTATTAAACTTAAATTTGAGCAAAACTTATTTAACTATAAAGCATCTCTCTCTCTCTAAAAATGAAACACTAAATCAATTACCAATACTTCTTACAATATAGAAGACAAATAAAAAGCAGAGCGTTATTTATTATTATTATTTTGGTAAGAACTTTTTTCTCATTTTCTTTCACTAATTTTATAACTGTAGGAACAGTTACGATACAACAGAAAACGTACGTTGCTATAAAGAACAAATTATGCATTACATTACAAGTCGATATTTTTTAAGACTATAGAAACAAATTACTCATTAAACAACCACACAATATTATAGATACTGTGGTATAAGATTCTATTAAAAGGCTTCGTAAAAGATATAATTTTTTTTACAAGTGATATGACAAAAGCAATTACTATATTTTGATTGTTAACATTTAGGAGTTTCATTTAATCTCTAAAATGACCACGGTGGTCAAGTGGTTATGGTCACGAAGTCGTGTGGCCGTAGAACTCTCGAGTTTGAATACTGGTGCAACTGAAGAAACCGCTGTCTTGAGGCTTATAGGTGTGCGTTAAATCTGTCATGGCTTAAAATCCGCTTTGGCGTGGGGTGCCAGCTTAGGTATCATCCTTATCACTTGACCATGGTTCAATATTACGCCAATATCCCTCCGTCGCCAATAGCCCTCATGTCGCTGTAGAGTGACCGTTAATAAATACCACTCACTCACTCAGCGTGGAATTGTGGACTGAAGCATTTTTAAATGTAAATATCTAAAAGTGTGACGGGCTCACGCGTCGTTTCAGTAACATGTCCTTTGGGTTCTTTGGGGCCAAAATTAATGGCAACTGTTTTCCAACCAAAACCAAGAAGTGAAGCGTGAAGGAAATATGCAAATTAGGAAACTTTTAAATATCAGAAGTTAGAGTAAGCTGGGTGGCAATTTGAAGAATGTTATGATTCAAGCGTAAAGAGGTTTTGGAAAGATTAAGTGATAGCCAAAAGAAGTTATTCGTGACAGAGAGCCATTAGGTCAAGGTGCATACCATTGCATTCCAGTAAATCCGCGACTTCCAGAAAAATTGTATTGATCGGTCGACATTAAGGTAGGAGTGAGTATTTAATATTAGGATCAGTGATAGTGTTGGAATTGAGTTTAGGTGAGTTAATTATTGATAGTGGTCCGGGTTACGTTATTTCGGTATTATATATATATTGTGTGTTTAGCCACCGTAGATTCTCTCACATATATAATTATTATCTAATTTGTTAGACGTTTAAGTTAAGATCTTAATAAAGTCAAATTAAGATCATGGCTGCTTCTAGTTCTTCCGTTTTTACTACACCTCTAGCTCACGCTGATAATCAAGAAGGGCACCCGAGGGAGGCGCCCTTACAAAAGTCTTGGTAGTTAACAATATTTTTGTTAGTGTGTTCAGTAATTCATATTTTTAATAATAATTTTGAAATTTTTCATTATAAAAGCTGTAAAATAACAATTCATCGTTAATTAAATTGAATTAAAATAAACTATTATTCGAGCTGTGTGGGACTAGTATATCTTGAAATGTAGTTGAGAATAATATAATATTTATGAATAGAAAAAAAAAAAACTACATTTTTTTTACATTGAATTTCAAATGATTTTTTCGCGATGTTTTTTTCCTAAATAATTGTTTAAAATTCTGTGTTTTAGCCTTATTTTTTCTGATCAAAGTAACAGAAAGTTGAATAACAAAGAAATGAGAATAAATGTAAATTCCGTAATGTTTAACAGACTCAACCGGCAATACTATAAAAATAGTATCAATAGTAAAATAATAAAGAATAAATTGATGCGAATATTTAAATGTAGTATTTAAAAATATGATTCATATATAAATTTAGTTTTATGAAGATAATTTCGAAGGGAGACTTTAAACGACTTTACATTTCATTGCAGGGTAAAAATAAATGTCTTTTTTTAACAATGAAGAACAGCGACAGAAATTCAGCTACAGCTGCTGATTGTCTTTTAATAGTTGTTTTGAGAAAGTTCCTATGTAATCCTTTTCGTAGACAACTGTCTACAAAAATTTAAGGCGAAATTAATTTTATATATGACATCTTTTAACTATTGTTCATTTTGAAGAAATACTTTCATAACAAATTAGACTAATAATCCTACGATGAAATCGAGAGTTTATGACTTTGTTTTTTACTAAGAAATTTTGCTGATCTAAAAACATATCATGAACAAGGATAGTTTTAATGATAAGTGATATAAATCTAGAAGCTTTAATTTATAATTTTTTGGACAGCTGTTTGATTCGGTCCGCTCTTTATTCAAATGACGAAGTCTACACCTCAGTTAGTACCCTTTTTAAAACATTACGCCACAGTGAGAGAACTTAGAATTCTAACAGATTGAACTTATATCGGCCCCTACATTTAACGCATCTAGAAAAACAAGCCACAAACCAGCCATTTAGGAGCCCGTTTGTCTGCCATAACCAGGCTTCTGCAGCCCCAAGTTATAGATCAATTCAATGACATTGTGTCCTTTATGATGGAATACTATCATTTAGTTGGACAGTGGATTTTATTAATTTTTTGACGGCAACTAAATCGAAATAACACAAATCAAATTTTCAAAACGAAATTTTTTTTTACGTAGCTTCTAACGCGATTTCCAGTAAAAAATAGTGAACTTACGTGTTGCATGCAAAATACCAACACTACGCCCCTTAACACTTTAAACTCAACTTGAATTCTCGTTATCTCCTGATTGATTGATTGTTTATAAACATAACTCTATGACAGTGTGAACAGTCAGAAAATAACAGACAGAAAATGCTCTTTATATTTGAGCCAATATAAAGAGTGTTTTTTTTCCAGGTATAGAAGTTTAAGTTGGTATTACTTTCCAAGATGGCGACCGATTTAACAGCTGTCAAGTGATTTATTCTCAGTTTGGTTTGACAATTCATCAAAACGATCATCAAGCAAGGCGTAGATTCGTCGAATGGGCCCAAAACGAGATTGCCGTTGTTCCCGATTTTCATAAGCGAATTTTGTTTAGCGATGAAGCGCACTTCTGGTTGAATGGCTACGTCAACAAACAAAACTGCCGCATTTGGAGTGAAGCTAATCCACAAGTGTATGTCGAAACACCGTTACATCCAGAAAAACTGACTGTTTGGTGCGCTTTATGGGCTGGTGGAATCCTTCTTCAAAAACGATGAAGGCCACAACGTTACAGTCAATGGTGATCGGTATAGAGCCATGATTACTAACTTTTCATTCCTGAATTGAACAATCATGATGTCCAGGAGCTGTGGTTCCAACAAGACGACGCAACAATAATAATTCAATAAATCGATTGTGGCACAGCTCGTGCCACAATCGATTTATTGAAAGACACGTTTGGTGACCGCCTAATTTCACGTTTTGGACCTGTGAATTGGCCTCCAAGATCTTGTGATTTAACACCGCTAGACTATTTTCTGTGGGGCTATGTAAAGTCATTGGTCTATGCGGATAAGCCACAAACACTTGACCATTTGGAAGACAACATTCGCCGTGTTATTGCCGATATACGGCCACAAATGTTGGAAAAAGTCATCGAAAATTGGACGTCCTGATTGGACTACATCCGAGTCAGCTGTGGCAGTCCTATGCCAGAAATCATATTTAAAATGTAATGCCACAAGACTATCTTTCGAATAAAAAAAATTCATGTCAATCGAATAATACATCGTTGTTTTATTGCAATTTAAAATTCTATACCTCTAAAAAACACCCTTTATATTTGCGAGCAGTTTCTCTCCCATGAAGATCAGCAAGTGTAATTATAGATGCGTTTCCGACGTTAATTTGTAGGCTGTCCAACAAAAAATTTCACTTCTGATAAAAAAAAAGAAAAAAAATTAAGAAAAAAAGTAATTGAGTACATTTGTCTCACTACACTGATTCTAAAATTAAAGCTTGCAGCTATTGATATGAATTAGCACATTAAATCAATTGAATAAGCTGTCACTTTTTAAAAACTTATATTTTTTGGTTTTTATGGTACAATTTATACCTTTTCTAATATACAAAGTTAACAAATAAATGTAATCATTTTAAAAAGGTGCTGCCTTCCAATATTCTCCGCTCCAACAATGCGGCCTTCAAGCCAAAAAGTTGGCCCGCCCTGCACTATGAAGTTTCACGAGAGCAATGGGCTCAATTCATGAAGTCACATGATAGAAACAAACACGTGTTTTCCATTGAATTCAAAACAAACATTAAACTAACTGTACGTGTTGTTCTATTTGTAAAACTCGGATTTCATATTTGGGTAAAGATGTTTAAATGTTAGAAAAAAATATTTCTTCAAAAAAATTTTTTTTTAATAAAAAAAAAATCATATTTTATGTTTATACTTTTAAATAAAATGCATTTTGTACACATATGATCTTTTTAAGAGAAAGTTTCTGCAAAGAGCAAAACTTGGGAACACGGGAGCGCGTGAGCTGATTAGCTGGAAACACTAGGTAGTTTTTATCGTGTGACTATGACGTCGCACGAGTTTTTGAATTGATTGGCTAGAATCACGTGGTTTTTTTCACTATCATGTGACTATGGCATTACATGAATTGAGCCCATCGGTGTCGGATCTCGAAATTTGAAGTCATGGTTAAGTGATGAGAATTACAGCTGAGCTGTTATCTCTTCAAATGTTCACACCATGCCAATGTGTGAACTTTTAGCTTCAGCAGATATAACGGGCATCAGCCCTTCTACCTCGGTTCTTAAGAGGTACTAAGACTTGAACCCACAACTTGGTAAATGTACCGAAATTTCTTGAAAAAGCTTCTTTCCACTTTCATGCAGTAGGTCAGTGGTCCTATTTTGAATTATAGCCCACGATGCTGAAAATGAGGGATTTGTTCGAGGACTAGTTTTACTAAAGACAGTTAGTTATCCGGAATAAAATAAATTTTCATGCTCTTGTTTACTTCAGTTAGGGTTCCAATTTCTTATGGAGTGTGAAGGTTAGGAGAATAAGATACAAGATCAGGTGTTGTCATCGTCATTTATTTATGTTTCAAGATGGCGAGATTCCTCGCCAATAGGCCTTGCATTGTTCTAGAGCAGGGGTGGGCAGACTTTTCCAGGCTACGGGCTACTTCTAATTTTTTCAAGGTGTTGAGGTCCACCCAGGGGCGTAGTTGCAGTGAGCTAAAAAAGAAAGTTTACAATACAGTGGGGTCTCCATTTTACGAACCTCTATTTTCCGAATTTCTCTATTTAGTGAACTTTTTCCTGGAATCAAGAACATTTTACGATTGTCTTCGTAAAATAACCTCCAAATAGCGAGGAGCAATTTCAATATTCAACGAAATTTTCTCTTTTGTTACGATTTTTTTCCTCCGTATTTTTTAAAATACCGTATTTACTCGAATCTAAGCCGCACTGTTTTCCAAATGTTAATGCTACTGATGCTATCAGGTGCGGTTTCGATACGAAGGAAAAATTTTTTTTAGATGTGGTATTTAGAGCAATTACAGCTTCATGCATGTATTTATAATACTGATAAATTTAATTATTCACTCCTTATTAGTTTTCCTTTTAAATTTATTTTAATTTCGTAAAATTGGATATGAATAAACCATTTTAGAATATTTTTCAATTTTCGCAAAATCTTATTCAGAATTTGGGGCGCGGCTCAGAATCGATGGTGGCTTAAATTCGAATAAATATGATATTTTTAGATCTTTGTATGATGTAATGGTTATTAGGTCTTAGTGAAGGCGGTCACCCCAAAATGTCTTGGCGGTCCATCATTCGATCGCGATCGACTTATCCCGGTTCTAGAGCATTCTCAACCTTTTTTTTTTGTTGTGGTACACTTTTACAATTTCAAAATTAGACGGCACACTAACAATAAAATAAGTTTAAAACAATTTTACTGATCTGTAATACACTGAGTAAAATAGTTTATGGTAACAATTTTCAATGTTAAGTACATAAAATAATATGTACTAATAATATACTTAAGTAATCAATTGCAAATTAATTATAAGAACGCATTTAATGATAATTTCGTTTATGTTTGATAAGGTGACCAGTTTTTTAACAATGAAAAGAAGGACGAAAAATTTAAGAAAAAGTTACAACGTAAATATATATGAAACATTTTATTAATTCAAACAAAAATACGCTGATTACGCTTAAATTCCTCTTACTTATTTACTTAAACGAGTATTTACCCATTGAATGATTTTTTTTGTCAATATATCATTTTCTAACACATTGGAAATTTTGGAGAAAGAAATATCCTTCATACCGAATTTTACGGTAAGCACTGTGCAGCTAATATATTAATATTCAATCTTGATTTCTCACTGGTTCAAAAATCATTACCAACTGAAAAAAAAACTTTCAACTGCTGTATTAGTTCCAGGGCAGCACAACGTAAATTCAATAAGAATAACTAAATTTTCATATGGAACGTGTTCATTTTTGAAGTGGTTTAAGTATTTTCACCCATCTTTTTATCAATTTCAATCTTTTATTGATTTCCCAGTCGTTCTAATTTATTATAATTTAAATATAAATTCAGCCTACTTTCTTATTCAAACAGACAACTGTCATCGATTTTAATACCAGGCATTTCTTTCGATAAAAACTCAACACAAGTTTCTATATCTTCCCACCTTATCTGCAATGAAGTAAAAAAATACCATTGAAAACATTTCCTGTGTTTCAGACCATTCTTCGACATATCGGAAATATGTTTGGTTCGTCTCTGATTACAGAGATTAACAGATCAGTTTTAAAATATTGAAAAGGAGGGGAAGTAGGAGGACACTTTTCGAGGAAGAACAGAACCTATAAAAGGAGGACTGTCCTCCCTAAAGGAGGACGGGTGGTCACCTTATGTTTGATCGTAAAAATTATAATGTCACTCTCATTTCGTCATCTACATTTAAAAGTCTCGATCTTTTTTCTTCTTTTTCATTTTTATATTTGTTAATGCTGAAAAGTTATTATTTATAAAGTTAGTTTATTTCTATAAAATGGTCGAATGATTCAGTTCCAGATTTTATTTATTTTTCTTGAAGTATAATGAATAATTTTAAAGGAATTTGGCGGCACACAAAAGTGCCGCGGCACAGTGGTTGAGAATCACTGTTCTGGAACGATGTTGATTTAAATCAGACCAAATAAATCCATATTTTTTCCATTGTTTATTAAAAGTTAGTTTTCAAGGACAAGCGTGTCTGGATTTAAATATGGCATTTAAAATCGTTTTTAGTTATATATAAAACAGAGGCATGTTTTTGAGATTTTTTCTGAATGCAGTTTTCAATGATTATTTTGTCTTTTAAGGCTGTTTTTGGTTATTGTTAAAGAATAGAACCCGAATTTGGAACATTTTTTCAGATATAAAAGAAATGAAAAATTAATATTATATTCTAGCTTCACACTATCCTTTAAAGAGCAGTATTTTTTTCATACTTCCCATTTTTAACCGAGTTGATTCATTTTTTCTGGCATAAAATGTGTTTAGTGTTTTTTTTCCTATATCGTAATGTGAAATGGGCTACGCCTTCACGTATTAAAATAAAAAAGAAAATATTCAATGAATTTTTGAAATTTTTAAAAACACTATATTGTTAACACAGGTATGAGCTTGCAAATTTCCATGGAAATGGAGGCATTTTTCTGTCTGAAAATGTGCTTCGCGTTTAGTTAAAGCTCTTGTATTTTTACCGAAGACTGCCTTCAGAATATTAAAATGTGAATTTCTCTTTCAATAAAGGAGTTTTTAAGCATGAGAAGTTTCAGAAGAGAAGGAATGTAATTTGAGTACTTTTATGGTATAAATTGTACTAGGCATTTATTATAATTTGTAGAATTCACGTCTTTTTAATTACAAAATTTTCATATATTATAATCTGTTCGAAAAATAATGGTGTGCTATTTTGAGTGATTTAATAATGGATTAGGATAGTTAAAACTTTCTTTCATTACCTATGGATTACCAGACTATCTGATTCGTCATTTTTAAATATACTTTGATTAGGGTAAGAGAAATCTTAGTTGTGTTCATGGCTCTGCAATCGTAAAAAGAATTTACCATTACATAATTTATAGAATTTATAGCTTGAAATGAAACATAAATATTGTTTCAATGAATTGTTTATGTGTCAAATTATTGTTTATTTAATATTCACCCTTTTCCATACATTAAATAGAATTTTTTTTAATAAAATGGTCATCTGACAGATCAAAACTGATACTGTAGAATATTGTTCTAGAAACACATTAAGATCTGTATTAAAATTTCTCTAGAACATCTTTTATTAAAAATATAATATAAAGTAATTGCAGAGACATGTTTCTCTCATTGGAAACTTTCTTCAATAGTTCCAAACATTTGTAGTGAGTGATTGAATATTACCGTCGCACTGAGCTAGCTACACGAGGGCTTTTGACGACATACCTCATAATTTTGAACCGTGGTCTGGTGACTAGGACGACACCTGAGCTGGCACCCCTCGCTCCTAACTACCACACCACGGGAGGAGGTTTATGCTCTCATCAGGTTTAACGTGCATCGCCCCCCTACACGGCGGGTCTTCAGTGGTACTGGGCTCGAACTCATGACAAGCATGCAATGAGTGCGATACCTTGACCACTAGGCTATCGCGGCCCCCAAAATTTGTTTTTTGAAGTATATGCATAAAATGTTCAGTTCATAGAAGTTTTAAGAAAATAAGTTAATTGTGTGCTTGAATATTCTGAAAGACTATGAAAGAAGAGTTTTGGAATTTTAAAATACATATAATAGAGAAATGAGCTGAGGTGAGAATTATTAAAATCTACCGTAATGTTTAGCGAGATACAGTGAGAGATGCATTTGTGCTGCATTGTAATAAAATTGAGGCTCTTATGGTTTGAATTATTTATTTTTAAAAGAGGCGAAGAAAAAAATGAATCTAGGGCGGGGTAATGACGCAGGATAGTATCCTTGAGGACAGTATAATTACAAGTCATTCAATTCCTTTCCCCTCTCCTTACACCTTGTGTTCTCTGCAACACACAATGCCGAGAAACAGTCTACCTGTGTAAGAAGCAAAACGTGTCAAATATGGAAAAGAAAGACATCATCAAATTACGTTCTCGGCAATTGTTTGAAGTGTTCGAATAAAGTCATGGAGTGTTCAGCTATTTCCTCAATATCCTAAGTGGCTTGTTCTTGGGTACTTAACTCATTTGAGAGATCCTTGAATGGAATGATTCTTCTCATTTAAGGCTCATTAACGAAGGGAAGATTGGTTGTAATTTCTTCAATTGACGTGTCGGGCAGAAAACAGCTGCTAACGGAACCTTTGTTTTGGCACGTTTGTTTGCGCGGTAGACATGTCTGTGGGAAAAAAAAAGTTGAAGTAGAAGTATATTGTCTCTTTGTGTCGATTGTTATGAATGGAAGTTTGGAATATACATAAATCTTTTGATAAATTCTGTTTTGTTTTTTATTAGCTTTTATTCGATTCGTTATTGTATTCTATGCGGGAAAAATATTAGAATAATAATGAATTTGAAAAGTTGCATGCTGTTTCTGTTCCCTTTCTAAAGATTTTTTTTTTTAATTGGAGGAAATGATAGAAGAAAATAAAGTTCCAAGATTCTATACAATTCATAGTTATATCTGAAATATAAATATATTAATGATAAATATCTTATAAGTCACAGAAATTTCGAAAATTGAATAATTCTCATGTTATTCAATGTCTGGAGTTAAGTCTCGGCTCTTTAATTTATTGAATAATCACTTTTTTTTCTTTTTAAATAAATTAAAAATTTATCAAAAGAATATGTAAAATTATCTATATGGATTGAAATGTTTTTTTTTTAGAATTTCAAAACCTATCTATAAGAAAAGGTTGTTCTCTGGTATATAGATAAAGGGACAAATAAAATAAAAGTTTAATTTTTATGTTAAGTACTGCCACACAAAACGAATAAAAAAAATAGGAGAGCTTGAAACATTATTAAAACTATGATAGAGTTAAAGGGGCAAAGGGAAGCATTTTCTTTATCCTCTGCTTCTGAAACTCTTTTAATTTTCTTTTTTTCATGATTTTCAACAATCTAGCCTTTTTTTTAATCTCAAGATGCTTTCGTTGGGCTACACGAATCCTATACGAATCAAACTTTTGAAGCATGACACACAGTTATAACCTGGTTCAATACCGCAATGTTTTAAGATAATTTTGCTACTTGACCCATACTGAACTGTGCAATAGCCATATTAACCACTGATTTTAGAGTTTTCATTTCTACAAATTTAGATTTTGGAATCATTGATCATAAGGTGTTATTAACCAACTCATTGGAGTTCTGAGTTTTTCCGTGTAGATTTTTTAATAAATACACTGTTAGCCACCGTAAATGCAACACCCTGAAGGAAGCATGCAAATGACATGAAATTTACAACATGCATTAGCGGAGGTGAGATATGCAAATGATTAGAATTTCAGCGCAGACACACATCACGCGCGCCTGTGGCGCCATCTCAAAGCGCTATTTAAGGCTTGGAGATTTCGACGATTTCAAGTTCGGCAATTGTGTTTTTCTTGTGGTTTTTTCAAAGAACGATCAGTTATGTCTCGTAGAAAACAGCGAGTAGCTTTTGATCAAGTATCCGAGTTCGACAGAGGAAGGATAGTGGCCTACCTAGATTGTGGATTATCTTTCAGGGAAATAGGTAGTCGTGTTGGACGAAACAAAACAACTGTAATGCGGATATATGACCGTTGGATGTAGGAGGGAACGACGAATCGACGTGGTCGATCGCATCCACCTCAGTGCGCCACTTTGCGTGAGGGCAGGCAAATTGTGCGCATGGCAGTGACGGATCGCCCAGTCACATCACGAACCGTAGCACAGCACATTGAGTCTGCAACGCATCATTCAGTGTCTGCGCGTACCATTCGACGCCGTTTACAGCAGAGTGTTCTATCCTCAAGAAGTCCATTGCTTGATCTACCCTTGACGCAGAACCACAGACATCTCCGCCGCCAATGGTTAGATGAAAGAAGGATGTGGGTGGCAGAATAGAATGAAGTTGTCTTTACTGACGAGTCACGCATCTGTCTGCAACACCACGATGTTCGAATTCGATTCTGGAGACATCGTGGAGAGAGGATGCTGAACAGCTGCGTTATGCACCGCCACACTGGTCCTGCAACGGGTATTATGGTATTGGGAGGTATTGGATATCACTCTCGCACTCCTCTAGCACGCATTGCCGGTACTTTAAACAGCCAGCGCTACATCTCCGAGGTGCTGGAGCCAGTTGTCCTTCCTTACCTTCAGGGCTTGGCCACAGCCATATTTCAACAGGATAATGTGTGACCACACATGACACGCATTGTTCAAAGGTTCTTCATCAATCAACAGATTGAATTGCTTCCCTGGCCAGTTAGCCCTCCGCATCTTTCACCAATAGAAAACATGTGGTCCATGGTTGCTCAACGATTGACCCAGATTATAACCCCAGCTGCCACACCAGATCAACTTTGGCAACGTGTGGAAGCTGCTTGATCTGCTGTATCCCAAGAACACATCCAAAGTCTTTTTGAATCAATGCCGAGGCGTATGGCAGCGGTGATTTCCAACAATGGCGCCTAATCTGGCTACTGATTCTGGCAGGAACTATACTTGACAGAGGCCTTTAAATTTAATCATTTGATACTAGATGAACATGTTATCTACAAAATAAATTTTGTTGTGCTATCTCTTGTCTTTCTTGGTGTTGCATTTACGGTGGCCAGCAGTGTAGTATGAGTTAGATCTCTAAAAATTGGCTTCATTTCATTCACTCACATTATAATATGGCACGTGTGTATGTGTTTTATGATCATAGTGCTTTTAGTTATATTCTGTTTCTGCCTTTTAAAACTTGCACCATGAATTTATTCCCATAGAACACAATTCATGTTGAGGGCTCTCGTTTGAAGACAGATGATGAAAATAAACATTTAAAAGAGCAGTTTTCACGCTGTGTAAATCATTGATATTTTTCAATTCCTACTATAAGCTTACACACTCTCTCTCTATATATATTTATTTATCTTGGTGGAATTTTCAATGGTTAATAAAATACATTTTAAAGCGCTTAATTGAACTGAAATTTTATATACATGATTATTTTGGATGACAATACAATAATTTAATTCTACTTAATAAAAATTAACTGATTAAAACTAATTATTTAAAGAATTACAAATACAGCCACGTTGGCATCATTTTCGGTGACTTAGTGACCCTTTTGGCTACTTGTGTCAAACCTTCAAAAGGTTTTTTCTCACTTTTAAAGCATTCATTTGAACTGAAATTTTATATACACTATTGTTTTGGATGACAATACGATACTTTAATGATAATTAATAAAAATTAATTACCACTTAATATTGTGATTCTGTCATATGTATATACATATTTATATTAATTGTAACTATTTAATAAAAAGTAGCTGAAATGAAAAATTTCTTTGTTGATCTAAGTGTAGAAATTGACTTAATTTTTTTTTAATATTACTTGTTTCTAATAACGTAACTCAGTAGCGCAAAAGCCCATGAGAGCCAAGGCCGACTGTGCCCAACTCAGTATACGTGACCTTGGGCTTTGAAGTGCATGAGCAGATGTTCCAGTCAGGAGGTCAGTCTGAACCTGGGACCTGTGGTGGGGAAGTAGGATGCACTAACCACTCAGCCTCTGGGCTTTTATTATTTCTCATAGTCATAGAATAAAATTTTGAGTTTTTGATATTAAAATGTCGGCGAGTAGGTTACGACCACTTAGGTTTTTACCATCATTTAACTTTTTCCTCTTTTTTTTTTGTCTTTTAAAATCCAATAGACGTATACCTATACGCTTTCGCATATGCCCAACACACTCCAGAATTTTCCACTTGAATAACATATGAATTCGCACTGTCATCTTGTGGTCTTAGCAGAGGTCATTTGATGCGCGTCAAGGAGTAGATTCATTAAAAAAAATAAATAAAAATGTTTCTAATTATCATATTTCCTCATATCACATATCGTTTTAAACAGAAATGTTTGAACTTTTAAAAAATACAAAAAAGTGAAAGTCTGTATTTTTTTCAAAAATTCAAGTGCCAGATTTTTTAATAAAAATAATATGAAAAGGATAGCTGTATCAAACTTTAAACATAATCTTAACTATTTTTAGTAATTTTTCCGGTCTCGAAATTAATATAAAAACTTTGAAATATTTTTAGTTTCAATTACTTTCAAAACGCCGTAGAAGATATTTCAGAGAAAGAACTAGGCTTGGAATTTTAAAAACCGATTTTATGAATTATAAATAGAAGAGAGTGTAAAATACATGTTTTATTTTTGAAAATTAGAGTGGATAGAGTATCGTTTTTTTCCCTCGGAAATTAATTATAATTTTTTGGAAAATGTGCATTGCTTATCAAATTTTTGTTTTCTTATAATAACATTAAGAAATACTTAAAATTATTCTAGTTAAAAAATAGAGGAATTTTAAACTCTTAAAATATTTTTAAAAAATCAACTCACGTGTTCTTGTTGAATGACGAGGTTGTGATTTTCCTCCGATGCCAGTTTTTTTGCGAAATTTGAATGCTTTACATGTTCGAGACCTTCTTTAGTTGAAAGTTAGGTAAATCACATTCAGTGAATGGGTACATTTTTAAATGATGCCATTTTAATTTCCCAATTTTTACGTTTATAACGTATTTTAGCATTGATTTCTATTTAAAAATTCAATAATTTTAATTCGATCTTTAAAGAATTTAATTTAATTATTTATTATTTAAATAATTATATATCGATATATATATATATGCAAACACCGAAGAACCATAACAATGAGCTAGTCTGTAGACGAAACTACACAACACGCATGGCTTATGCTAAAAGTATATAAACGGTCTTTCCACACATAGAGCTCTTGGGGCATAATGAGGAAAGCATCTGATTTATTAGATTTCGGCAGTAGTCCAATAGTTGTAGCTCGATGCCTGAGAACAGTGCTTTTAGGTGGTTGTTCACGTACAGCCGTTGTAAGTACTGATCGAAAGCTGTGTATAGATCACTATCTGGTGTCCGACATCAAAAATTATCTCAGTACCCGAAGCTATGCAGTGTTAGAAAATCGATATATTAAAAAATATGTATTACAAATGTTCTTTTTTCCTTCTGCAGACCAAACAAAGTCCAGTGGAGGAGCTATTACGACAAGCAGACGACTTAATTTCAACACAAAAACCCAGAGGAGAGGTTTATTCAGCGATGGCAGAAAATTTGGGGTTGGCTTGGAAAGACCTCAATGCCCAGTTGGAACAAAGACGACAAATACTTGAGCAAGCTGTTGCTTACTACACTAAAGCAGAACAAGTAAGTATTTGCTATTGGATAGTGAGATCATTTAGCAATATATGAATCGGATGGAATGATGTGTGAAAAATAGATCACTAAGCTAATTAATACATCGACGATCTTCATTTTATATTTACATAAATAGGTTTCTAAAATATGCGAAAGGACAAAGGTTTAAAAAAGTATTATTTAATGAGATGTATGCTGTATGGTAGACGAGTAATTTGGATACCGAGCTCGTCGCTGGCGAGGTTTTCATTGACGTAATCGTATAGAGGAGCCAATTTCACCCCAGAACTATCGTGCAGAAGAGTTAGTGCACATCAAGTCTCTCGGGGCTCACAGTCCTAACGTTTACATGAAGCGGATATGGAGGGCTTCGTCAAATGTCGACTTCGTCAGCTGGCAGAGACTCAAAATTACGTGGTAGATTGAGAACCTTCAAAAACCATTCAAACTTGAGATTGGGAATGCTACTGATCGATTATTTATTTGCATTGCACTTCGAAACAACACAGGGTCATTGGTATTGAACCTCATAATTTTGAACAAAGTTTAAGTCACACCTGAGCTGGCGTCCCAACTCTTCCAACTTCTACTTCACGTCAATGTGAGGACTTTGAACTTGACGGATTTAGCGTACATCAGTACTTCTATAAGGTGGGTCTTCAATAACCCAAGAATCGACTGTAACAATACATTTTAAAAGTTCACGATCACGACCAATTGGCTACCATGGCCATAGTTTGGCGAGAGCTAGGATATTCTGGCAATGAGGTAATAATCTTCACGTAATCAATCGCTTAATCGATTATTCTGAAACAAAAGAGATTCTCTTCAACTTAGTCTGTAATTCAGAACAAGAAACAGATTTAGATGATGTCAAGATTTATTGCGAAGTTTGGAAAAAGTCTTCCAACGTTGCTGTTTTAAATATGAAATGATTATATTGTCCCTTGTAGCTGATTAGCTTTATTGCTCTTCCTATCTGTTTTTAAATCTTTGTTCTTTCTCTCAAACTTTAGTTAATCTTTGATTGTACTTTCTTTTGTATTATAGTTTAGATATTCATTTACTTTTTCACATTTATTTATGAAAACAATAATCATCATGCACATATTTCTTTGCTTCGTTTCAGTTTTCTGAGACCTTAGATGTGATAAAGAAAAGTGTCTCGGAAACTTTTTTGCCCAACACAGTGGAGTCAACGACATCTACTTTGAAAAGAGTTACTGAAGAAAGAAAAAGTACATGCATTTTTTTAAAAATATCTGTACATAATTTCGCTTAAAGTTTCCTTTTTTTCCTGATAATGGAGCAATTTTAGGATACGATATATTTATGGAATCGCTCTTTTTATTTTTTAAAAATAAATGGCTGTTCAATATTTATTAGATGAAGGTGCATGAAATATAAATGAGAATACTTTTCAGATCTTTTGAAAAATGTTGCTGAAACAACACCACGCAATGGTATTTTTCTATGTCTTCCTTCTATATGATTGCTCAATTATGTAGAGTAGTGGCTCTTAAGCTGTGGTCCGTGGAACCCTGGGGGTCCCCAGCATCTTAAGGAGAGTCCACGATAGTCTCTCATTTAATATTAAAATTTCCCTCTTCTAGACTCTGAAAGGCCTAACGGAAAAATTTAAAAATGTGTTATCCTAGATTAGACACTCAATTGCCTCCATTGAAGAAATTCTAGAACAAGCATTTCGATCAAGAACATTGACTCGGTTTTTTTATTGTTTGCAACAACATAGCCATTAGTACAACGCAATATTTTCAAATAAATAAATACAAAAAATAGTAGAAACACATCTGTGCAAAGATTAAGAACTAAATTCATAGCGTACCAATAGGATAACAATTGCATCCAGGAAGGGGTGTTCAAAATCTTGTGGAAGGAGGGTCCACGATGTCAGGCTGATACATAAAGGGGAGCCACGGTGATCGAAAGTTTAAGAGCTGCTGGTGTAGCGAGTTGAATTTAAAAAATAAAATTTTATATGATAAAAAGAAATGACGTCGTAGTCGCATGAGGACTATAAAATTACCCCAATCAGTTCACATAAATCAATGCGACGTCATTGTCATATGATAAATGCAATTGCGCGTTTTTGATTTTTGAGAGATTCTTCTGATTTTTGGGAGACAACTCTCTTTTAAAATGTGCACAAAAATGTCATCAAAAATAGTAACGTACATAGGTAAACAAAATATACTTGATTCAAAAGTACATGTATATAATGGAAGAATATTTTTTTAAAAATTCTGTATAACATTTTGAAGAATCCTAATACTTAAACACCTTTTACCCAATTATCAAATTTTACAAGAACAAATACAAGTATAATGACAGTTTTGAATTCAATGGAGATCACGTGATGGAATTTATCATGTGACCATCATGAATTTAGTTCTTTGGAAGTCTATGAAGTCAATTCAACACATTCGTCATAACTAAAAGCTCATGCCAAATTTGTATTTCATTTGCCTCACACAGCGGTTCAAAATTTCTGTTCTTGTCATCCTTTGATTTTCGAGTCGTAGCCTCTGTTCAGTTGCTGTCCGCGTCACTTGACTGTACTTCAAAAATAAGTGGACCTTCACGAATAGCCCTAGTGTGTGTTGTTTTGCTGGACGACGTTAATAGACTCATCTCTTGATTAACATTCTGAATTCGAGCCGTTCACCGCGATTTCAAGAAATCACAACTTATTCCGAATAATGAATTACACGCTGCCATAATTTGTGTCTATATTGCTATTGATTTTGGGTTAGCTGTTATTTTTATATGAATTTCTCGAATTTCCAATTGGATTTGGTCGCGGTCGGTAATTTTGAGCCAACATTTTAAATTTCTTCTGCCGTTTTAATACATTTACGTGTTTTAGACTTGTATATACTGCCATTGCCGAAAACTGATGCCAATCCGTGCCAAATTTCATCTAATATATCTAATCTTTAAAAATTTAATAAAAGTTTGCTCTACGACTGCAGTATGAACTCTTATTCATTGTGCTAACGATTAAGCTAATGAACAAATGAAAACCCAATCGATGAGAAGCGATTATTTAAAATTTTTAGATTATTTGTCATGGCTGCTATTGCAATGTATATGAAAATCAGGGAAGTGGCTGCCTCCGCAGCAGCCGTATCAATGGTACGGGCCCCAATATGTGTAACTACAGTCCCATTAACAGGACTCTACTATATCTAAAGAGGCCGCGAAGGAATTTTGATACAGGGCATACTCAGAACTAGATACACCAGTGCTTCTCAAAATTTCAATATTTGCGACCCAATATTCAATCATAATTTTCATCGCGCCCCCTTATACAATATAACAATGTATTGAATTGAATAGTACTGTACTTTGACTCTAAAACTACGATATGACTTTTACTTCTAAGTACCACTGGTGTACATAAACGTCTCACTCAGCCAAAGCGTTAATATCCCCGGACGTATATATACGTCTTTCCCAAGTACGATATCTTCTGTGCACTTTTACCCATAAAATTATTCCGAAGGCTTTGGAATGCATTAAAAGGACCTTGACAACAATGTTTGCGAAGGATTTACTTATTTCAGATTATTTGCTTCTTTATTCTTTCCCCCCTACCCCAATACATCACATACGCGCCTACGTGGAAAACGGTTGGCACTGGGGAGCGAATCGCGTAACTTTTAATAGGCAGTTAAGGGGTTAATTATGAACCATACAAATGATCAAGATAAGTGTTAATATTTGTATATAATTTTATATATGACCAACCCATGGGGGTCGCTGGTAATTATTAAACTTGTTCTTAACTTAGTATTGTTAAATTAATTATAAAATACATTGTGCAACACCGATACATTTATAAGCGTAAAATATCACTGTAAATGTGTATTTCATTTTTTATTATACCAGAATGTATTTTGTTTGTTAAATAATCTTTTGTCTTTGACTTTTCAATATTCTCACCCCCTTGTAGAGTTGTCACGCCTCCCAAGGGGGCGCCCCACAGTTTGAGAAACACTGAGCTACGCGCCAATGATGAAAATCATCTGTGTCGCTATTAAAAAAAAATGTCGTTTATAATTAATTCTGTATCTTAATTAACTTAAGAGACTTTCGCGTCACATGCGTAATTAGAATTTGGTCATTTCTGTTTTTTTATAGACAACAGAAAAATTTTTAATCGATTTCTTGTGGAATTGGCTAAAAATATCACAACACATCCATACGTTCATACACTTACTTAATTTTGATAATTTACACTAAATATCTCTTTTCGTACACGATGCACTTCAAAAGAAATGTTTGTACAAAAGTGTTTTGTTAACTTTTTAAATGGTTATTTTATGTTTATAAATTTATGAACTGAAATCCTTTTACACACATGTATTTGTTGTTTGATAAGGATGTTCCTGAATGTCTTTCATGCAAGGTCTCGTACTTTGTTAATCACATTTTAATAGATTTTCCAGCCATCAGGCAACTTTTTTTTCATTCATCTATTTTATCCTTATCTAACTTAGAGAGAGAGAGAGAGAGTTTGCTTTTATCTTCAAATTAAATTTTTCTGTTTGACTGTTACTAGTAAAACTGTGTTTTAATCACAATTTTTTTAATTATACTTTTTCATTCTTTTTATATTTTAACAAATGTTTGGCGCAGTTTAACCAGAATTGGCTCTCTTGCACTATTAAATTTCACGCTCAGTCACTGTAATTGAGATTATGTGAAGATACGGTTTTGAGATGCAGGGTTCTTTTTCTTTTAAAAATCGCAACCCCCTCCGGCCCTTTTTTCTTCTTTTTGGAATTTCAGAGTTTCGTATATCCAATTTTAAAAACATTAAACAAAAGCACATTAATTCTGTTTTTTTTTATATAAAACTTTTAATATGCATTTTAAGAGATATTTTGATAAACTTTTTCTTCAGGATGTTTTAAAGTATGTCGTTTTGAGATTATTTCAAATTTTTATGAAATTCCTTATATTTATAATATTTTCAAGGGTTATTGTTTTTCTGTTTTTTAAAAATAAATAGCGTTTGCATGAATGCACTCTTTCCTTAATAAGTAATGGAAGGTTTTCAACTCTGCATTCCAAAAAATTAATCATAAAACCAGTTTTATAAATCTATTTTTGCTACTTTCTTTTATATAAGCATGTTTACAGATTCGGAGTTTTGGTAAACAATATTTCTATAATTGCAAGGAAGCTATGGAATACATATATGTTTTCTTTTAATAAAATATTTAAAAAAAATTATCATATATGCTTTTCAAGAAATAGCTTCGAAAATTGATTTGATAATAAACTTTTTCATGCTACATTCTTCAAGTATTTTTATGTACTCTTTTTAGGCAAATAATATTCATATATTAATGAGAAAGAATCCGCTTGGATATTTTTTGTAAAAAAAAAAAACACACTGAGAGGTAAAATATAACCCAAAGAATATATTTCTTGTTTTTTAAAAGACTTATAAATGCAAATGCATATTTTAATTTTTATATTCATATATATCTTATATTCACAGTTTAATAATATGTTATATTTATTATTTAATGCAATACTAACATTAATTCTTTTCGGTATATGGAGAAAAGATAATTAACTTATCGAATAGCTTCCAACATTGCCAAATTCTGCGATCAAATAGAATTGGGTTTGATTGAATATTAACGTCGCACTGTTCAGCTGCACGAGGGCTTTTGGTGACGGACCACGTAATTTTGAACCATGGTCAAGCAAATAGAATTGGGATGAATAAAGTAAAAGTACTAATTTAATAACTATGATTATACGGAATAAATAAAAGCTTTTTTTTATCAAGACGCTTAAGTGGCAACAACAAACATGTTGTAACGATAAAAGAAAATTTATCTCTGAGAAAATAAATTTCTTAATACGTTTTTTCAGTAAAATATTTGAAGGCTGCGTTAGCCAACTGGTTAAGGTCACAAATGTCATGGGTTTGAGCCCTAGTGCCACTAAAGGTCCATCGTGTTGGGGGATGTCGTGGCTAAAATTCCTCTTGTTGGCGTGTTGTGGTAGTTTGGAGATGGGGTACCATCTCGGGTGTCATCCTCGCCATTTCACCGAGGTTCAAAATTACGTGGTCCGCTGCTAATAGCTCAAATAGTGGTTTTACCTTTCATTTGTAAATATGTTATGTATGTTTTGAATTTATTTTTAATTTGATTTATGTGGTTATATGTGTATTCTGTTTTTTTCTTTGGTTTGTGTGCTTTGTGGTTCGGTAAAAAATGTAAAATCAGATTTTTTTTTCAATAAAGACTGAAGCAAAGATGATATATAATTATAAACTGTACAAATTTTTGAAATAGGTGTTAATTTTTGTATATAATTTTATATATGACAAGCCCATGGGGGTATTGGTAACTATTAATGTTGTTCTTAATTTAGTATTGTTAAATGAATTATAAAATACATTGTGTGCATTATTGATACATTTATAAGTGTATTATATCTGTGTAAACGCGTATTTTATTTTTTATTTTGGCAGAATGCATTTTGTTTGTTTACTTTCAGTAACTTAATCATTAATTTTTTGTTTTCGACTTTTCAATATGCCCGCGACCCCTCGTACAGTTATTACGCCCCCAGGGGGCGTGACCGACAGTTTGAGAAACGCTGGCTTAAGGAGTAAACTCCAGTCGTGTGTCGGAGCCGACACAGTTTTTTTATTTATAAAGTTAGTTTATTTCTATAAAACGGCCGAATGATTCAGTTCCAGATTTTATTTATCTTTCTTAGAGTATAATTAATAGTTTTAAAAGAATTTGGCGGCACACAAAAGTGCCGCGTCCCAGTGGTTGAGAATCACTGTTTTGGAGTGATGTTGGTTTAAATTAAACCCCAAATAAATAAATATATATTTTCTATTGCTTATTAAAAGTTAGTTTTCAAGGACCAGCATGTCTGGATTTAAAAATAGCCTTTAAAATCGTTTTTAGTTATGAAAAAGAAGCGAGGGTGATTGTTTTCCGGGGAACCGGATTGTATCTCCAAATCCCTTTCGGGGGAGTTCGGTTCCCCTGGGTATTCTGTCAATAGCTCTCGTTTTGCCTTATAGTCCGACGCTTAATAAACGTGACTTGCCAAATAAGATGTTTTAAGTTCATATTATTATCTTAAATAGATGTATTTTAAAAAACCATTTTCTTCCACCGTAGCCGTTCTTTCGTGCTCCATGCGTCTGCTGACCGAAGGACAGTTGCTGTTAGAAAGGCTGTGCGAAGTGGCCACTCACAGCATGGGTGACTCCCGACCCCTGCATATGCAACATGCAGCTCGTCAGACATCATCTGCCGTCGAAATCCACATGGAATCCCTGCAAGACCGATGGAGGCAACTGGAAAGCCTCTGGAATCAAAAGAAGCAGCAACTTGAACAGTGTCTTCTACGGTGTCGTCTGGAACTCCAGATGAAAGAGGTAGGTTCTTTGTTCCGTCTTTCGAACATTCGGCCACGACATGGCCTTACGCTGGTACCCTAGCGTACCCAGGAACGTCTTTAGGCATGGGCCAACTGGATCCGGGCTCAGGCCTTCGCCCTTGGTGGCGATTCGTTCTCGACTATGTCTTAATAAGATCAGGATCCGGATAATTTTAATGGTCAAATATTATTCCGGTGTATATTCTCCGTATATATTCCGTGTTTATTCTCCGAAAATCAGGGAATTTCAAATTGTATGTAAATTGGCAAAAGTGGTAAGACTGTATTATTATGTGATGCTCGTTGTCCATGTAAATGCCAAGACCTAATACCATAAGCAATCATTCAACTTATTTAGTTGAAATGCAGTTATCGACCGGGTCGGTTTGTACCAAGGTTTTTGAGATTGTGAGTCGTTCATATTTATATTTATTTGTTTAAAATTACCTTTTGAACGAGTATTTGATAGTATATGCTATATACAGTTTGCTTTTAAAGGTATCAGGTAGGGCCTACTCTTGAATAGGGTCCCAGGGCCTCAACAAATCTTCTATGTGCCCAGAGCCTCAAAGAGTCGTAAGACGTCTCTATGCGTACCTTTTAAAAAAAGCAGAAAGTAGTATTCCCCGTATTCTGATTGGGAAGAAAAGAAAATGGGCGGATTATTACATGAAGATGATTAGGGAAAAGCTTGAAGGGTGTTTGAGTAAAGAATCTATAAATTTAATTTAATTTGTTGGCGCTCTCTCTCTCTCTCTCTCTGACTGAGTGGAATCCATTTTAACCTCTCATCCAATCAGGATACTAGCTCTTATATTTTTTTCATCCCAGTTGTAAAATTAATTCTCTCACTATCTCACCAATACGTACTTTGTGATTTTTTTATATCAATTTTACCTTATAAGCTTTTAATTTTTTAAATTAAATTTTATTCTTATCTAAACTTTATAAAATCAGGTTATTTAATTTACATGGCTACGGTGAACTGGGTAAATTTTGTTGATGCTGGTTGTTGATGATCATCATCCCCTCTTTAGCCGGGGGGTGTTTCTGATAAATTTCACTTTATCGGGTTGGGTATTAATACAAAGTAAATCTTTCCCATTCATAGAATTTTTGTCAGACCTGTAGATGAGGCAGTATTCCTGGCGGGAAAAAATGCAATTACAGGATAATACAGTGGTCTTAATTGCGAGCTTATGGAGTTGAGTGTTGCTTCTGCCGAATCGTGAATCCAAGTCCTGATGTCATTTAAAACTTGTTGTGTAAAGTAATTAACGCTTATGATCACTGGTTTTGCGATCGATGACGCTTAAGTAGATTATTAAGATTCAACGTGCGAAAAAATGAGGAAAAGTGAATACCAAACGGAACTGTGAACCTTGAAGTCCTCACGTGGTGTGATTAAATGTAAGAGGAAAAGGTACCAGCTCAAGTGCTATCCTTGTCACTAGAGGGTGATTAAAAATGATATTAGTTCGTGACTGTCACCTAAAAGATAAAATGGTGTGTTTCTCTCTGAAGTTATAGCTGACACCAATCACGTACTTGTTAATTCAGTATACAACTTCAAATTCAATAATTAAATCAGAGATTCCCAAACTTTTTTGCCTCATAGACCTCCTTGCCATGTTTTTCGGTTTGAGGTAGACCCCTGCTTAAGTAATATTGAATTTTTGCGAATTTATCAACTTAAATGTGTTTATGACAGCTGGTACAGAGCTACTTACATTTAAAGATTTAAATTTATTGCTGTAGTGAAGTATATATATGAGTTTTAAATTTAAGAAACACATGTTAATTAAATTAAAATTTAATTGATTCTTAAAATAACTGATTAACAGACAAATGTTTATAATGGCAGAGATTAATCTGGTGCTTCAATAACAAATTTCCAACATTTGTCATCAATCTTACAGGTGTAATCCTAAATTTCCTTGGTTAGTCGCGTCCAGTGGACAACCGTTACTGAAACTCCTTCACACTTGAAAAAGCAATTAAAAACTTTCTCACGATATTCCATAATTCGAGACAAATAACTGGTATGTCTTTTTTAAGCCAAAAATGCCTGATATCCTTTTCTAAACTTCACTTTAAGATCTCCGTTATTGCCTATTATGCTTATGTGACATTTTTTTCAATGTGACGATATGAATTAATTGCCTTCTGTAGTAATTACCATAGTCAAAGCATTCTCAAGACTAGTTTCAAAATCTGAATGAAGGAAATTTAAATGTTGAACGTAGATTAAGACGTCATTTTCCTGGAAGATTGTAGCCAATTGAGAAACTGGGAAAATATTATACTCCTTTAGCTTAATTCTGACAAGAAACGCTGAAATGATGGTCCTTGTTTTAATAAAATTTATGCTGTCACCTTATAACTGTAAATTAACCTTGTTAAATTTAGTAAATAAATCTGTTAAATGTAAAATCTGGTTTCCATTTGATTAAATTTTCTTTTAAAATTGAAGTCATGTTCTGGTTTAATGAGAACTACTATCATAGACCACCCATTAACACCTCATGGACCCCCAAATTATTTTTTTGCTGTCGTGGACCCCTTGCAGGTCGTCATAGACCCCTGGAGGTCTATATAGACTACTTTGTAAATCCCTGGGTAAGTGGCGTAATGGAGAATATTAGGCCTCCTCTGCAAACTCAGGTTTTGGGCCCCAAGCCCTAGTGTCAGTCAAGCTTTGGGCCCCCTACAGTCCCTGACCCCCGCATTGCGGGGTTTGCAGGGGTGTACGTTACGCCACTGCACTGGGTTAAGATATTCTAAAATTGAGATTCTCCTAAAGCTTCTTCAAAAGAAAAACCTATATTTCTTTTTTGCTCTCTCCTTTATAATGAAAATATTTTTTAAGGCTAGCGTAATTTTTCTCTACGGGGGCTTGTATTATTTACAAAGATGTGTATCTTAAATAAGTAAATTTGTTGTAAATTGCTAAAATTGGCAACAGTAAGATGGATGACCTGGTTGGACACACTATTGAGCGTGTCATGTGATAGAGACGTCACATGTCATTCTGTAATCATGCCACAGTCTTCGTTTTGTACTTGCGTTTTGCTACCTCAAAGTTTAAAAAAGAATATTTGCATTCTGGTTAGTTGTATTTCTCCCTGAAAGCTGATTTTCTAAAAACCATTTCCATGATAAAATGCACATATTTTGCACCATTTCTATGAATTTGCGAAACCTTGAAGTATTTATATGTACGAACATGTAATTTAAAAAAATGAAAAAAATTTTTCCCGGAGAGGTCTAAACACTATTGTTCGAGCATGCGCAGTGGGCGCCGCGCGGCGGTGATTAAGTGTATTAAGCGAAACGCGAATTAAGAGTTTTCAGAGTGTGTGTGGGAGATCGGACGAGCGAGAGCGCGGAATTACGGTGCCCATCGCAAGCGTTCCGACATACTCCCTGAGCAACCGAGTGTGAAATTAAAAGAGTTGTGTCAACATCCTCGTCTGGTTTCCTGAGACAAAAACGCATAGGGACCACGCCCCAATAACTATTTTAGTTTTTTGTTGTTGTTGTTTTCAGAATTTCGAGCGAGACTGAAAAGGGGGGAGTTGACACTAATCATCATATATTACTGTTCAAAATCTTATTTCCCCACTTGTTTTCTTTCTGCTTTAACTACCTCCTCCTTTTTTCCCCTCTTTTTTGAAAAAAAAAGAAGAAAAGAAATGAGATTGATTAGAAAGAGAAGAGAGATAGAGAATAGAAAAATAAACTATACTTAGGGGAAAAAAACAACTCGCGCGCGTAATTGCTTCCTTTTTAACAATCATAACATCCGTTGAACGAAATGCATTTTCCGAGAAATAATGATCTCTTTTACTATTTTTTTTTAAAAAAAACCTTGCGCAACATATATTTACCTTTAAATAGGCCATTATAATGCACACCTTTTCTTTCAAGCTGCATTTTTTAATTTTTAGGTATATTCAGCGTAAAACGCGGGACCCCCTTTTTTACGAAGAAATCTGAAATATGTATGTGCAATGATCTTATGTTTTGAAGTCATTAATTCGGGGTATTATTTTAAACTGTTGAAAAAGTGTAGTATATACTTTTAGAACCGCAACCCTTTAAATTCATAAGGAATGTCTCTTTTCTTTTAAAAAAGAAGTATTTCGATATATGTAGTCTAATTTTTTTCTATGCTAACATATCATTTCTATGCTCGTCTCTTTTAAAGATCTCATTTCTATGCCCGGAACCCTTAAATTTCTATCATATTTTTCGGTAAATGTATGGATCGGATAAAATGGAGTTTGAGGTAAATGTAAAATATGAAATGACGTATCTTATGACTGCCGCTGAGATGTTTCTATTAATTCAATCATGCATTTAAATACAAACACTTTTGTATGAGTGGTATTTTTCTATATACGTTTAACAAATTATTTTCGCCATTACGTTGAATCACTTCTGTTATTTTGAAGTTAAAAAATAATTAATATGAAAAGTGGAGAGAGATAAAATGTAACTTGAAAGGAAATATTTCGACATTAATTTTTTTTGCTTGCATTTTAGAACAGCTTAGAACTATGTAGTACTTTAAATTAAAAATTTGCTGCATTAAAGAAATATTAATACTTATATTATTTAATAATAGTTATACATAATTGATCTTATTTATTCCTCGAAACGCATAAATGCTAATGACTTTCTTCCGTAGAAATTTTCTTTGAATTATTTTCATTCAGAATACTAGAATTCTGAAGTATAATATTTTCAATAATAATTTATTGCCAGTAATGATTTATTGTTTGCTTTGGTAACTTCTATCCTCACTACCAGTTTTGACCATCATTTCTATTGTACCTTATACAGTTCCAAGATTCCCTAGATAGCGAAAAAGAAACTGAATTCTTCTTTAAAAAGAATAATACAAATCTTTATTTTTTATGACTCTCGTTTATAAATTTCTTTAGTTTTAAAATACGCGAAATGAAATATATATATATATATCTAATTTTTTTTAATCTTATCCTCAGGTGGAAGATTGGCTTCATTCAAGAGGAATCGAATACGGTTCCGAACATAATCTTGGCGATTCTTTGGCTTGTTCGGAAATACTTTTGCATGAACATCACAAAATTGAACATGAATGCAAGGTAAGAATAGATGGCAATTTTCCTCTTGTAGTACGTTACCTTAATTCTGTGAGAATCATCAGAGGAGAGATTATGATTTTTTAGTGTTGAATATTTATTTCCTGGTCTTTTATCGTCCTCATTATATGTCACTATTATTCATCTTAGCGATTTAAGCGCAGATAAAAACGACCCAGACTGTCATTCTGCCAATTTTCTATTTGTAATGTTAAAGAATTTCGAATTGATTACGTGGAGAAATAAAATTTGTAAGATACTTTTGGTTGCTATACTTTTAATTTTCCTTCAGTTTATTTGTATTTGTCACATTTACTTGTTAGCCAGTTAGTTTGAAATTTGTTATATATTGTAAATGTACGAAAAAAAAGCACATACAATTTATGTATACCTTTTTGAGTGTACTGTACTAAAAATATGCGCTACTGTAATTTAAACACGAGTAAGAAATTTTCGAATTAAAAGAATTAGAAAACACGATTATAACCTGGACCCTAATATTTATACACTAATTAGACTTAAATTTAAGTACCCGAAAGATTTTTAAATTGTGTTCACTTATATTATATGAGTACAAAATTTTGAGACCGAAATATATGAAAATCTGAGGGTCCGTCTAAGCTTAATGTGCCCTCCTTTCAAACGTGACGTTTTCAACTTTTAGTTAAAAATTGATTGAGAAAAAAAGTACAATATTTAAACATGATATCCCCCTCATTGAGGAGTTATTTTTTATATTAGAAAAACGTTATTTACAATCTTTTTTAATTGAGAGGACCAAATGTCTGTTTATGAAATTTTTGTATGGAATGTGTTTTTGCGGGTGTCCCCCCAGGTGTCTCCTTCGCCCCCCCTGGACAGTACTTTTCTAATACAAAGCCTGACTAGTACATTTCATCATTTTACTGAAACAGATAAAATCGCTTACTTTCATCATGGGAATGACCTTGAAGAGATGTTATTTTAACATCTGCCGTCAATTGACCCGTTATGGATGATGTGAAATCCCTAAGCGTTGGGAGGGGGGAGGGGGAGACACCTGGAGGTCGAGTCCTTGTACTTACAAGCCATACAGGTAGTACTATCGATCCCCTAAATATCAACACCATACCTTTAAATAAATGGCTGACTTGTTCATTTCATCATTTCACTAAAACAGTTCGGGGATTTGATCAAATCACTTACTTACATAAGGGAAATGACCTCAAAGAGACGTTATTTTAACATGTTGCGTGAATTAATCCTCTCCCTTAGGGATTTGATGAAAGTCCCAATTTCATCATTTTCCTGCGACATAGTCATACTCTTCTCGGACACCTTATGTATAAATCAATAGAGTACTTAAACGGTTGTATAAGTTTTATTTCTTCGAATGTACGAAAGGTTTAAAGAATAATGTTGTTTCAAAAAGCGAGGCTTTTTATTCATAAGACAAGTGTAACGTAACAGCGAATGTTAAGGGCGTGTAAAAAAGAGAGAGTCCTCTCTGAACTATGATGTAATGGAACCGCGAATTTTTATTTTCTGAGGTGAGATTCGGTATCAATTATGCAGTCTCCACGAACAACGAATTTGCGTGTAGACAATGGAAAAGCGGGTTTAAGTTATTTATTCCTCTTTATTCATGTTGCAGATAAGGTGAGGCGAGAGAAGTATTACACAATGAAATTTCCTAGCGAATTGTAATTCTTTATTATTCTCAGAACATCTCATCTGTTTCTGAATGTGGCAATGGGTATTGAATTTCTCAGTCGATATTTTTTGTCTTTTCTGCTTTATTACCTAGGCTTCACAATTAACACACCCACATAACTTTTTTTCTCCCTTCTTGGCATTAGACTACAAGGCTTATTTTTCGTGTATAGTGGTATATAAAACTTGTAATACCATCTGAAAAGAACCGTAAACGTGCAAAATAGGGTAAAAACGGTGGAAAAATTTTAAACAATGTTAGTGAAACTTAACTTTATACACATTTTAAAATCTGTTGTATAAAAATGATGATAAGGAGATGAATTGGATAAGTAATTGATTGATTAATACACACGCAGGAAAATGCCGGGAATATATTATATAAAAGCTATTACGGAAGCTATTAACGAATATTTTCCCTCTAGTCGGAGAGCGGAAGTCCATTGGGTATAATATTAATTTTTCTGATTCATTTTTATTTTAGAAAACAACTTTTAATAAATAAATTTTTTTTTAAAAAAAAAAGGGAAAATATATATATATATAGAGAGAGAGAGATTTAGTTTTAAATTTTTTTTTTATTTATTTCTAGAGTTACTCCCATATTTGAATCAATAATCTCCACGATGCCTTACAGCGCGATATTAATAAACAATCCATCAACTCTCATATTTGTTTATCGTGGTGATATCCAGGGTCCAGTAGAGAGAACATTAAATAATCGCAATAAAATCAATTTAATTTTTCGGGTTTTCAGAACAATAACTGACTTTAAATAAATTATTTTCAGCCTTTTATAAATGAAGTATTTTGGATTAAAACTTATTAACGTAGCCAGATAATACATATACCGCTGCTCAAAACTGTAATAGTGGTGGTTAGAAAATGTATCCTAACTGTTTAAATAATCATTTAAAAAAACCCGAAATTTTATTTCGAAAACCATTTAATAAACACATTCAAATGAAACATTGCTGTCATTTACAGATAAGAAATGGTTCACAATCTTAACGATTGTCAGAATAACTTCAGATTTGACTGAATATACTTGAAAGGGGAAACGGTACGACATAAGATAAAAAAATTAATTGCCGTTTTAGTTGTTGCTTTTCATGCGGTTTTTAGCCATAGAACAATTAAAAACCGATGTTTCCCATCCAATGTAATGTGCCGTGGTGGGGGAGCATTTCAGTAAAAGAGCAACAGGTATCGAATGATTTAGAAGTCATTTTTTCCATTAAAAAGTCGAAACAATCATGCACATTGAACCGTACAGTTGGTTTAATGTGCCACTTTTGTCAAAGCCGTCGTAATTCGATTCAAAATGCCATTTATAGCAGAATCCATTTTCGTTATGCTACTTACAGCGCTATCTACTCACACACCCCGGAACTTTTCTCTTATGCCATATCGTTTGCCCCTTTCCAAGTATATTTAGTTCAAATTTGAAGTCATTCTGACCTGTGATTCTTTTTTTACAGCATTTTGAAAGTAGAGTTTCAATTATAAGCATCTTGTATAGATATATAGATTAGTAAAAGCTTTTAAAGTTCATGAATTTTACTCGGTATCCTCATTATAATCAGTTAACTGCAATAAGCATGTTTTCTTTAAATTCCATTCATTACACACATAATTTAGTTTGAATTAATGGATAAAAATAATTACTCGCATTAAATTTCATCCTTACTTAACTCAGGCAATTTTCTTAAGAAACATGAAATTCTTCCTAACAACGCCGTCAACATTTTCTTATTTATGATATCGCGAGGGAAATTAATAGATAAAAAAGGCATAGAAACGTGCGGGGTTAACTGAGTTTTCAAGATAAATAGCCTTTCTCGTAATGGTTTCCAATAATAAGAATGAGCAATGAACTATTTTACATATATATATGCTGTGATTCAAAACACCTTTGCGAAATAGGTGGCGCGTTGTAACCTTCAGACTAGCCGTTTTCGTGACCTATAGTTGTTTGAATACGTTTAAGTGGGGAGGAGAGGAGTACTTGCTAGAACAGTATTACGCAATTGATGCTTATGAAATTTTATTTATTGACGGTTTGTTAAGAAAATTACTGATATGTTAGGAGAATAATAGGGACAGGATTTATTCCCCTACTTTTCAATGATGAAGATTTTATCTGCCTTCTTGTACAAATTTAAATCTAAGCCTTTGTTGGGAGATATTTTATTTTGGCCCTGTATATTAATCAACATTTTTTTTCTCAATAGTTTCTCACAAATAAAACATTTCATAGATATTTATTTATTTCAGTTTTTAATAATGAATGTAGATAGCTAAAAAAAGTTTCTGAATAATTAATTTTATTTTATTTATATAAAATGGGTTGGCTTTTTAAAGGAGAAAAATAGTGAATATAGAGCAGGGGTATTCAACCTTTTTCCCTGCCTGGCGACTTACCTATGACAATTATTTCCCGCGGGCCGCAACATGAGAATAATGGATAAAAACTGTACAACAGTGTTACCCAACCTTTTGATGGCCGCGGACCGATAAAAGTTTGATAATTACACCGCGTCCCGCTAAGTGAGGGGGACGTTGATTGTTTACATTTTAGACTTTTGATTGAATGATTTTAGAGTTTAATTGTATTTAACCCTTTATGTACCGCATTATGATTTACTGCAGTTTTTTTTCATGGAATAAATTTTTTTGGATCACCATATTGAAAATTAAGGGATAAACACAAACAAAAGACTGAACTTTGGAAAATTTAATCCGTTAGAGCTAATTAATTAATTAAAGATATTACACTGTAACATTAATTATATACACTGTTCACTTAAAATAAATAGTCAAATCGTTTTCTAAGGTCTTCATTAACATACGAAAAAAATAAGACACTTAAATTTTGACAATAACTATTTTTTCGGGACAAAAATGATCTTCGCAATCCATTGAAAACGTCGTCGGCTGAAAACGCAATTTCTGCTATAAAACTATTCGCCCCTTCCCCGTTAAAATACTCATCATAGAACCCTTGCTGCCATATATCTTGAAAGAGTGGATTTCAAAGAATATTCCTGCTAAGTATCGTCAGAATATTCGTAAAAATGTTTATTCTATGTAATTTTACCGTGAGTGGTACTTATAGGCCCCGTCGGTACATAAAGGGTTTAACATAACTTCAGAATAAAAAACTGTTAAACTAAAAAAGAATTGTAAAGTAATTTAACATGGAATTTAAATTGATTTCCATGAAAAGTCGCAAAACCCCGAAAGAAATGCACCGCAGTAAATAAAATAGAAATAATTCAACGTTCTTCGTGCGGCCCGGTGCTATTTACTCCACGGACCGGGGGTTGGAGACCACTGCTCTACAAGACCAAAGCAACGTTGGACCTAGCAAACTGACCAAAATAGTAAAATTAAAATTTTTTAGTTTTTATTTTAACACTATATTAGATTTTTATCTAACACACATAAAAAATATTTACTTTTATGAATTTTTTGCTGAGTTGTGGAGTAATTTCGATTTCCTTTCGTCAATGACCAAGCCCCTTGTTTAATTCTACATTAAAAAAAGGATATTGATAGCAAAATTGATAGGTTTTATTGTTTGATCGGTAGAATTTAGCGCTAATTTTTTGTACATTGTTCTTAAATAACTGAATTTCTTAGTGCAATAAGCCCTGACCGGGCCACTCAGAAAAGGCTTGAGGCTCGCAGGTTAAGTATCACTGATATAGAGTATAGAATGAAGGATTTGAATTGTGTGCTTAACATACAGGAATAAAATGACTCCAAGTTTTCGAATATACGTGATACTCAATATTGATGAAAAAAGTAAATATCTTAAAATATAATGTAATAAAAACAATTTTTTAAACATATAAAATCATATTCAGGTTAAAAGTACGTGGGATTTGTAAATGCATTTTTTATAAAGGTTTTTAATATAACATGTATAAAATAATTATATTTAATTTTTCATTGTGTCAAAATCTTTGAAATTTGCAACATAAGAATTGGTTACAAAGAAGAAAAATAATGCAATTATGAGTTTCAAGTTCTGGCATGGATTATAATTGAATTATTAACATAAATCTCGATAAAAAAACATTTTTTTTCTAAAAGTGGAAAATAGCTTTTAAATATAAGAAACGATAAAATAAATTTTGACCTTTACTGGAATAAAAGGTACAAACATAAGTAAATGCAAGAATTATATACAAGTTAAAATTAAAAAAGTGTGGCATTTATTTTTGGAAATATATTTTATTTATAAGAGGCTATAATGAAAAACTGTTTGAAAATAAAATTCTTAAATTAAAAATGTTGACAAATTAAAGTAGATGTACTTTTGATGGCGAATGAGAAATTTAAATTTAACTTAAAATGGCATGAATGGGACATTCTCTGAAAAGAAGAAAACATTAAAAAAAAAAATCTCGTTGAGTTCGCGTTCAAAGGAAAAAATTTGTAAAAAGTTACCAGAACATTAATCTTTAAGTTTCAAATCCAAACGAAATAGATTTGAATTAAATAGATATTTGCATAGATTTAGAAATTTGCGTAAAAAATGTAAACGCGTAAAGAAGATTATTTACAAAATAAATAAATTAATTAATTGAAAATAAAAAATAATCAAGCATTTATTATAATCTTGGTATACTTTCATATAATTACTCTATTTCTTAAATTAAGTTTTATAGAACTAAAGTTGAGTGGAAAAGATGACAAAATTCCCAGCCTTTTGCCTAAAGATAGCTTTTGACACTCTTTATCGTTCTCTTTCTCTCTTTGATGTTCTTTTAAACTGAAATTAAGAAAATGTAGGTTTATACCACTCTGGTTATCAATATCCATCATCTCCATGTCTTCCTGAGCAATCCAGTAATAATATATCGTGACCAGCAATGAGTCGCGATTCTTGGCAACCCTGATAAATATTTCAAAGATATTCATTTGTAAACAGTTTGTAACATTTTAAATTCCGCTTGTACTGAATTTATTGGAAGACTCAGAGACATTTTAAGGCATGAGCCAACTAAGCCCAGGGCCTTGACCTCAAGGAAGGGGAACTCGTCACGTTCTCGATCGGGTTTCAATAAGATCATAATCTGAATAATTTTAATCGTTCAATGTTATTTCTGGATATGTTCTCCGTAAAACGGAGAATTTCGAACTAAATGCGAGCTGACAACAGTGGCAAGATGGCATGTCCGTCGTCTTGTCTAGGCTTAGACTTGCCACCATACATCATCATTTGGGCGAAAGGAAGTAGTTGGTTATGTAGGAGGCATGTTATATATTGTCTATTTATAAAAGTCGAAGTGGGACCTACTTTTCCATAGGGCCTTAAGAATTCTTAAGGCATTATTGGGAAGACATAATTCTTTTCTAATCTTATTTTTTTAACACACTGCGTTTCATATTGTTGAATTTTTTTTAATATGTGGTGGCTGACTCTGTAGCATTTCTATGTATATATTTTATATTGTATCTAGCAACCCTACTGGTTCAGTTTCGAGCAGTTACTCCGAGACTATGAGCCACAGAGAGTTTTGCCATTCTCGAGATTAATAAATGTGTGTTTTATATTATCCTCTGGTGTTAACTTAAACACAAAAGGCACTAAAAATAACAGACCAAGTCACTATCATAATGGATCACGTCCGGGTCACCAATGAAGGAAGGAAGATTAGATCTGAGTACCTTCCTTTCCGTACGCAAGTACTTTATAGATCATGCCAAAACGATCGTCAATGCGTGATTTTTGGTACTAGTTTATACAGATATCACACCGCTACACACACTACCACACACACACATATATAATCTTGTTAAAATTTTCAATCGTTAATAAAATACTCGTTTTTGATCTACTCAAGTTCAAATACATTTTTTTTAAATTTGTAGGGGATGGCACTTGATGTTAATACAGTTTTTTCAAATATTAATTCATTAATTAAGGTATAATTACTAACAAACAAAAATAATAGCCCAACACCAAATAGAAAAATCGCTCGTTGTTTCTCTGTAGCGCAATGGGTAGCACGTTGGACTTCTAATCGAAAAATCGTGGGTTCGAATCCCACCTGGGATGGCCTAATTTTTGAAAATGTGACTTCTTTTTACTATACTATTTTATTGGAATAATTAAATTTAATTAATGAATAAACAGTAACACAAAAATAATAGTCCAACAACTTGTATAGAAAGGAAAATGGAAAATTGCAAGGAAAATCCCGTTCTATTTTGCCACTTAATATTGTGATTCTGTCATATGTATATACATATTTGTATCAATTGTAATTATTTAAAGAAAAGTAACTAAAATAAAATTTTTCTTTGTTGACCTAAATAGGAATTAATTTAATTTTTTATAATACTTGTTTATATATTCCAGTTTAGCAAATATTTCTCAGTTTTAATTTCGTCGCACTATCCATTAGTTTAAAAGAGACCGAATCTAGAGTTTATATTTACTAAGTATTTATGCAAAAAAAAGGAGTAAAATACATATATCTTTAGCATGTAATTCAAATCATTTTAAATGGTGAGTTAAAAGTATGTGTTTTGATCTCTCATCATAATAATTTTTTAATACTTTTTTAGGAAAAGCAGGAGAATTGTCTGAGGCTCGTAAAATCTGCCGAGGATTTACTCCAGAAGGGAAATTACGCCGGTGAAGAACTCAGAAGCAAGTCATATATTTTATTGTCAGAATGTGCAGAACTGATATCTTCATTAGACCAACGAAAACAACTTTTGATGGATTCAGTCAATTTCTTCACCAAAGCGCAAACGGTATGTTGCGAATTTATTTTATTTCTGCCATCAACGCCTCAAATCAATCTGTTAAAACCGGCCGATTCGAGAGAATTCCTTTTGCATTTTTTATATAAGTGTCGCCATAGTCAAAAAGATAAATCATGTAATTCGCTAATGAAATCTTTTTGAATCTATTAAATTGGTTCTGTTTATTTTGACATCAGTGGGAGGTATTTAGCCTGTTAAAACTGAAGGAAAAAAAATTCCAATTAAGATTAACTAGAGTGAACATTTTATTGCTTCATTTTCTTTGGAAAGTACGACTGCCCTTTGATTCAAATCTCTCCAGAAGGCTTCTTTGGTTGTGTTGTTTTATTTACTCTGTATGGAAGCCGGAAATAGCTCTGGCGATAAACCCCTTTGCTGCTTGATGTCGTCAGTTTCCAAGGCTTTAATTGCTGCCAAGATGCTGAAAACAGTTTCGAGTGATTCACCAAATTGCAGTGGGGTCTTTGACCTTTATAAAATCAATATTTTTGAATCTTTCCAGTTCAAATGATATTTTCTTAGTTTTGAATAAAAATGGCTTTAAACTTTTTAAAAATTTAATAAACTAAATAATTTTTACTTGGTTCTCATAATGGTTCTGAGTAAAAACCAGCCACATATTTATGTGGCTGTTTTTTTTAATCTGTTATTTAAAAATAAAATACGAATAATTTCAATACTTTTACAAGAGCAAATTCGCTGTTTTTGACTTTCTGGTTTTTTTAAGTATGAATACCAGGTGTCCGAAAAGTATGGGTACATTTTCAAATTTTAATTAAAAAATAAACACAAAATTGTTCACCTACGGATTTTTATGTTCCATTAAGTTTTTTTACAATGTCTTTTACTGTGCGATTTCAATATGCGCACCCATGAGTCACGCGCAAAACATTGAGTTTACCCGAGTAACTTCATCTCAACTTCTGCTAGGGCGGCTAGATTTTTTTTTGACAATACGCTACATATCGTCGTAAATCTTTCTTGTCATTTATAAATTGTGGATCTTGAAGATAGACTTCGTTATAGATAGTCCGAAATTTACGCTGTACATGTGTTGCAAATTTAAATTCGATAAACCATACTACAACTTGCGCTTTGTCTTGTCATGAAATCATTTTGAAACAAGAATGTTGCAAAATGGAGACGTTAAACTATCTAGATTGCATTTCATTAAACAGAAACTATAGTCCCTTCTTTCATCTTCTTTTCAAGTACTAGAGACGGTTACCGGCCAAGGCTGTTCCAGTCAGCTTAGACCAGGGATTCTCAACCTTTTTTTCTGCTGGGCCGCATACATATGTTAGTTGTTTCACGCGGGCCGCAACATGAGAATTAATGGGGAGGGGGCTTTAAGACCAAGATAACATAGAAAATTTAAAATGTGGAAATGGATCAAAATATTAAAACTCCTTTTTTGCTTTTTTTAGTTATTGCTTTTTATATTTTTTATTTTTGTCATTAAATTTTTGTAAATTGGAAGCATTTAAGAATCACTCTTTCACAATTTCTGCACCAATAAACGGTTTCATATGATTACCAATAATATAACAAATTTCGTACGGTGCCAATGTTACCGCTGTGACATTACCACCGACAAAACACTTTTTTGCTGTTGTAAAGATTATTCAAGAAATACTATTTATCACCTCTTGAAAGAGATCTTCGAGGAAAAGTGTCATTGAATGTGACATCCCTGTTTAATTGTATTTTTTAAATACAACACTTTTGTGACAAATCAAACAATTACTGAACCATGCATGTTTTTCACTACAAAATAGTTAACTTCCCAATCGTCTTGAAGCGATATATTTTCTTCAAATATTTTTCACTTGCAAGATATGAAAGATAGTTCAGAATTAGTTCCACTGATAAAATGGTCACTACGCCACTGTTCTCTATCGTCACTAATCAGAAAAAAAATCAATTCGCACTCATACAACATCGACAGCAAAAAGCAAAAATGATATATTTGATTTTTAAACAAAGAATTCCGCGCCAAATTTTCATAAATAAATGAATTTCCCAAAGCAATGGGACATGATCGGACCACAGGTTGAATATCGCTGGCTTAGACGATCTTGATCTATCTGATGCTATTTTCTTCCATCGGTTAACTCCCACTTCGTTCAACCACTTTTCTGCTTTATCCATCCTCCTTGTTCTTGGTCTTCCTCTTTTCCTTTTTCTCTCTGGAGTTTGGAAAGTTTTTTTCTTAAAAGGATTTTCATCGCTATATCGAAATACATGTCTCAGCCACCTTATTTGGGAAGCCTTGATCACTTTGACTATGTTGAGTGTTCTGCCTTTCGATTGAATTTCAAGGTTATATCGTATACTCCAGATTATGTTTTCTCTAACTGCCCCAAAAATTTTTCGTAAGGTTTTTCTTTCGAAAGTCGTCAATTTCTCTTCGTCTTCTTTGTTAACTGTCCAGCATTCGCTGCCGTAAAAAACAATTGGTTTTACTAGAGTCTCGTATAACTGTATATTTGTTTTGATATTCTGTACGGGTGCATAAAAAAACCGTAAGCGAAAATATATATATAAGTTTATTTTTAATTAACTTTTAAAAGTAGTCATAACTTTCGGACACCCTATATATGTATAAATAAACCTACGTTTTCTTACAGTAAAAATACATATAATTTATTTTTCATTTTAAAATTTTTATATTAAATTTTATTAATTTGAACTTTTACAAGGGAGAGAATTAAAGCACTTTGAAATGGGGGGAAAATAATGCTACTCTAGAATATTTATTATTTTTTATATTTTATATTTAATAGGCTGAAACGAAACTGGACCAAATCGAAATTCAACTATCAACCAGCGATTCTACTTCTTTGTGGTCCACTGTGGAGGAATGCGTCAACGTTGCCATCCAGTGTGGACGCCAGATATTGAGTAGCACAGGCATGACCGAACCTGGTGCCCAGGGAGTGGCAAGAAAGGTAAAATATTTTTTATTTATTTCGTCCGTCCTCTGTTCTGAAAAAATTATTACATTGAATTAAATTATAAAGTAAATTATTTTTAAAGGCACAAAGCATAAATTTTTTCCCTTAAAAAAATTAAAATTTTTATTTTTGAATGTGTTTGTTTGTTTCTTATTAGAAACTAACCTTCTATTCTTTAAAAAAAATATTCAGTTTTTTATATTAGTGTATTTAACTACTTTCAGAACCATGATTTTGCATAAGCGAATAAGGGAATGAATGTTAAGAAAAATATTATAATAAAAAATTATTTAAATGCAATTTTTTTGGCCAAAAAGGAAGAAAAAAATGACATATTTTCAAAACATTCTTCTTTTTTGAAAAATGCTTCTATAATAATAAAATGTCGCCTATATACAGAACTCTACAAAACCTGAACTAGAAGTTCTGAAAAATTCTCATTATTTTTAGTTACCATTAGTTAAAATGATAACCGTAGTTTTTTGTTAAAAATTCTCTAATGTGATGTATTAAAACGTGAATCAATCCACTTCTAAATTATGTATTTCAAAAATTCTAGTTCAGACTCCGTAGGAAAGTTTTAGCTATATTTAGGCAAAATATTATTAAAGAAGCATTTTTGTGCTTTGAAAATATGTAATTTTTTCCTCATTTTTTGCCAAAAAGTTGCATTTAAATATTTTTCTACTGTAAGAATATTCTAAAAAATCCGATTTATATACACTGCTGGAAAATTGCTAAGGACGGATCACAAATTGCTATGTAGCATAACATTAAGCGAGACATGAGGCCTAGTAGAATAAAATATAGTTGCCACACTGTTCAGACATTAGAATAAAGAATATTTATTGTTCTGGAAAGTACAAAAGCTGTGAAACATCTGAAAGAAAAAAAAATGTTCATTTGATCTGCGTACGGAGAAATGGAACAATGCATCTAAAAGTCAGCAGGCACCTTAAAGAAAGGTATCAGTACGGGATATGTCCACCGTGGAGTGTGATACAACATTCCACACGACGTACCATACTTTGCACAACATTATCCAGCAGCTGTTGAGGCAATTTATCCCATCCCTCTGTGAGTGCACGGATGAGGGTGTTCTTGTTTGTCGGAGGATAGTTTCGACCAGCAACTTGCCACCCCAAATCATCCCACACATTTTCAATGGGGTTTAGATCTGGAGAACGCGCTGGCCATACGAGAAAACAATCCTGAACAGCGAGTGTTCGATGACATGTTGCGTTGTCGTCCATAAAAACAAATTTATCACCGACAGCACCACGGAAAAGACGAACATGAAAAAGTAGAACTTCATCAATGTATCGTTGGCCCGTCATAGTCCCATTCGCAACTACATGTAGGCGCGTGCAGCCATTGATCATGATGCCGGCCCACACCATGATACTGCATGTCGGATATCGGTCCTTTTCCTGGATATTTTCTGGACGATAAGCAGTACCACTCTCGCACCAGATCAGTTGGCGTCTACAATCCGATGACAGACTGAACCTACTCTCATCTGAAAATAGTACGCATGTCCAGTCCTGTTCAGTCCAATTGTGATGCTCACGGCACCATTGCAAACGGGCAGTACAGTGCTGTCTGGTCAATGGGACACACACAACAGGTCTGCGTGCGTATAGTCCTCCTACCCTCAAACGTCTGGCAACAGTTTTTCGGAGGATCTGCTTTCCTGAGGCAGCAAGAAACTGATTTGCCACCTGCTGAGCTGTGGTGCGCCTGTTCCTTTTTGCTGATAGGACGATATATCTGTCTTCTGCAGGCGTCCTACTTCTAACACGACCTCCCCTTGCCGTCTTACAATTCCAGGAGTTTTAAATGACTTCCACAGCCGTGAAACAACGCTGTGAGCGATGTCGAACTCCCTGGCAACATCTGTTATTTTTCGCCCTTCTTCGATCTTTCCAATAATTCGGCCACGCATAAAATCATTTATGTGCTGTCGGGAAGACATGACAAAAATTTTAAGTTCGTCTATTAAATCTTTCCTGTAAAACTTTGACTTGAAACAACAACTGTCCACACGCGTCAAAACCTTTAAATCTCTTATGAACGCTATCACGTGATGAACAGACGTGGAAAAAAAATTTGCATACTCATACTTCTTCTTACTAATATCCCGCACTTATTCTAATTTTCCACATTTTGCTTCCTTTCATTTTGTGGTTGCTATGGATGATAGTGTTATCCGTCCTTAGCAATTGTCCAGCAGTGTATATATATATATATATATATATATATATATATTTGCATTCAGGTGACACTCGATATCAAAAAAAAAAAAAAATTATTCATCTGTGCGCTTTTTCAAAATTACGGATCCGAACATAGTCTGATATCTTAAGGATTTTTTTTAACGAAATGTAATGTTAACTCTGCATTCTTGAAATCGAATTGTCATAAAGTAATCTCCCTTGCTTGAACTAAGCCATTACCTTTAAGTCTATACGAAATAAGTTATTTTCTGGATTATTAAGTAGATTGATTCTTGTTCTTAATTTCATCTTCTTTTAATAGTAAATTTATAATTTTCTGACAAAATTTCTTTTGTATATTAATCATAAAATTTTGAATTTAAAATACTCAGTTACTTTCAAATGTGAACTAACTTTTTCTTCTTAATTTATGCTTTCTCAAGAAGAGACAAAGGTAAACTTTTCTTAAATCCAATCTACTGTATTGATAAGCACGAAAATGCAACTTTTTTTCTGAATTTAAAACACTTTTGCAGGTGGAAGAGTTGGAAAGAAAGAAGAGAAAACTGTCGGATGTATGCAAAGCAAAGGAATCGGTGGCTTCGGAAAAATCTGCCGCTTTCAGAAAGTTCTGCGAAAAATACGACGAAGTAATTTTTTTTAGGTTTCGAAATAAAGTTTTATATTTTAAATGTTAACTGTTACTTTTTTGAGGCCGGAAATATTCAGTTGAAATCTTATGGATTGATGCGCAGGTGTTTCTGTAACTTCTTACCTTTGTATTTTGTTAGCTTAAGACTGTGATTCTCTGAATCTTTTTTCTGTTGTGGTACACTTTAAACAATTTCAATATTAAGCAGCATACTAACAATAAAATAAGTTTAAAAGAATTTTACTTATCCATAATACGCTTTGTTAAATAGTTTATGATTATAATTTTCAATGTTCATTAAAGTACTAAGTTCGAAAAAGACAATAGAATGTTTATGGAGCAATTAATTACAAATTAATTATAAGAATACGATTAATACGAAATTTGAACTTGATTTTTTTTAATAATTTCGTTTATATATTTGGTCGTAAAAATGATAATGCCACTCTCATTTCGTCATCTACATTTAAAAGTATCGATCTCTTTTCTGAGTTTTTAAAGTTTTTTCTAAAATATATTTTTAAAATTTTTTTAGTGTCGAAATGATTGATCACAATAACTCAAACTTTGATATTGGATTTAAAGATTTTGAATAATTTTATTTTTTTTCACTTGTAAAATTCATTGATACATAAAGTATACTAAAAATGTATCAAAGCACATAATACAAGGACTATTATTAGTGATAAAAGAAATATATATCTAATTCTTTTTCGAGAGTTAACTATTGTGATACATCTATAATTTAAAAAAAAATGCAGCACATTAGAGTAATGCAGTTAGCTTCAAAACGGTTATTATTACAATTTTTTAATGAATTAGTAATTAATTTTACCTTACAATTTTTATTCCATTTTAATATTTATTTTTTTACGCAGCTTATAAAATGGCTGAGCAACAACGCTCAATTCTTTGTTCAACATAATAGAGATTTGGGAACAACGCAAACAGTTGCTAAAGCCTTCCTGGATCAGCATGAATCTCTACAAAATGATTTAAGGGTACGTAAGAAACAATTAAATTTCGTAATAATAATAGGTATGTGTAATCATTTTTTGTTGGTGGCAATTTCTTAATTATATCTGGCTTATAAAATAGCCCTGAAAAATTGTTTTGTAGAAGAACGTATGAGAATTTTTTTTATTGAACTGTTAAATTAGTGTTTCATGTTGATGATAATCAAATGTTTCATAAAATACCATCTTGAGCAAGCGTACATTTTCACATTTTCTTAAGACACATTGCCTCAAAAGTGGGAGGCTATTGTTTTAATTGCCTATAGATCTGTCAGTTTATCAACTGATCTTTTTTCAGTTTTGTTTATGTTTCAAACTAAGGCCGACTTTCTCCGATTATGAATATAATTTTAAATGTTTACTAAACCATTGAAACATTTCTTTCTAACGTACTGATATATACACTGAGTGGTCAAATTATTATGACCCCTTGACACTTATAAGGAGATTGGTTCCAACTTTGTGTTGTTGCGACTAGAGAGCGAGACAGCTATTAGAATGTGATGCAGGAATGCTGAAGCATCATTTAAATTGTGTTGTCTGCGATGAAATTACGATGGGGGGGAAACGTGATTTAGCTGAATTTGAAAGCGAGATTATTGTAAGCAACGAAGCGTTAAAACCGGTATTAGTAAAACGTCCTCCCTTGTGGAATGTCCGAGAGAAGCAATTGTTTATGTTTACAGACAGTGAATTACCAAGCAAAAAACCAGGTTTCAACGTCAAGCTTGTGGTTGTCACATGCTACTGTATGCTCGCTCGGAAAAGAGGATGTTGTCCAATTTAACAGAAGAGAAACCATGCTTCAAATTGCGCGGAATCTTAATCAAAGAGCAACTGGGAACGTCTCTGAAACGCTGTTTACTGTTCATTACACCGTATGAGCTATGGCAGCCAATGACCTGTCGGCTCTGAACAGTGGAGACATCTCCAATTCGCAAAGGAGCGCAAGGATTGGACAGTAAATGGCTGGAAAAGGGTCATGTTGTCCGATGATTCGCGTTTTGAACTATACCATGCAGATGGCAGGAGGCGAATATGAAAAAAGAACGAAAGCATGGACCCCACCCGCATTTCCCCTACTTTTCAAACTGGTGGAGCAATATTATAGCTCGGAGATTTTTTTGTTTTGGCATTCTATGGACTTTTTGATTCATGTGAAAGAACAACTGAATGTCCACTGTTATTTAAGTGTTACCAAGGATCAAATACATCATGTTATGTTAATGATGTATCCTGACAGGGATGGATAACTTTCATCAGGACAATGCTCCCTATCATACAGAAGCATTTTTCTCAGACGGTTCGAAAACTTTGAGAGACATCTTGCTTGGTTGGAATCCACAATAACCAGTTCTCAATATAATTGAGAATTTGTGAGATGAGATCGAACGAGGCATCAGGTTCCCATATTATCCAATCTGAAGGCATTGGAAAGTGCAGTTGATTGGATATAGTTTCAGATTCCTCACACAACCTACCTACATCTCATAGCGCCCATGCCCATGCTAATCCATGCAGTATTAAGGGTAAAAAAGATGGTTCAATATTGTATTGAAGAGGTGGTCATAATAATTTGGCCAATCAGTGTATATCTGTATTAGTTTATTTATTTATGTTAATTGTTATTTATTTTAGATGAAAGGCATGGAAATAGAAGCTCTTTTGAGGACAGTCCCTAATCTTGTCCGGGCTGGTGGAGAAGAAGCAGAAGTAGTACACAGCAAATCCGAAAACCTGAAACAACAATGGTCTAATCTCAGGACAATCCTCGACAAAAGAATAGTGCTCGCCCAGAAATATTTAGCCTTCCTTAAACTCTCTTCAAGGGTACGTATTGTTACTTTCAACAGTTCCATCGATATAGTTCTTTAAATCCTTCCAAAATCTACAAATGGGGGTGCCAGCTTAGGTGGCGTCTTCGTAACTTGACCATGGTTTAAAATTACGAGTCCGTCGCCAATAGCTCTCGTGTGACCTTAAAGTGCGACGTTAATAAACACTCACTCATATGTTTAAGTAATAATTCAATTTTTTAAATATATTTCAGAGTTTATAAAATTAAAGAGGCCTTATAATTTCTTAAAAGACTACTTGACAGTTTTCCTATGTATTAACAAGTCAATTTTATTTGTGAATAATATGAATACCAGATTATACAGAATTCTGAACTTCGGCTGAGATTTCAGAATCTGAGAATATAACTACATTGTTTAAGTCAGCGATGGGGAAAGTTCAGTCCGCTGTTCAGATCCGATCCATCCAGAGTTTCTATCAGGCCTTCTGCGTATTTTGAAACAGTAGAATAAAAATGTTTAATTTTAGTGTTTAAAAATTTATTCAAGAGCATGACTTATTTTTTTCGTGTACTAGAATTTTCATAGAAGTTCAACCAACGTCAGTGGCTTAACGGAAATATTAGCCACCCCCCTTCCCTTCAAACTCAGGTTTTGGGTCACAAGCCCAAATACATACTTTGCGTCAGTCAATTTTTGGGCCCTTAGGGTCCCTGCCCCCCCCTGCAATGCGGGGGTGTACGTAACGCCAGTGACCAATGCTCTCTTGATGATATCACCCCTAAGCATTGTGACTTCATAATTCTTATTTTTCACTTCATAAAATTTAAATTAATCCTTAGCGGAAGCGGCCACGACTTCCTGTTACGAGTAGACGTTATTACTTTTTTCTTTCTATTTTATATTTACGAGTACATGAACTACACCATTTCTGTGAAAGGGAAATGTTTAAGCTGTAAATTATTTTTTAAAATTAGCATTCTATCACTGAACCAAAACGAGGCCTCTTATTTTTTTTTTCTAAAAAGAACAGTAAACTCTCAATTTTATTTCAATATTTTCAGTGCCAAATTAAATGTATTATTTTTTATGGCAAGCTACAATCACAAATTTTTTTTACCAATGGTGAAACTTAATATTTTAACTCAAATTATATTGATATTGCAACTCGTGGCTTTCTTAACCCGCGGTGGCGTAACTATGGATACCGACTATCAACCGTGTCAGGTGTTTGTAAAAACTTTTTGCTCACGAAAATATTTTTAGTGCACTCCTAAAATGGTTTATCCATCTTTGGTTAAAGTAACGACAGCATCTTAACATGAATTTAAATGAAATCACACACACTTTTTTAAAACAAATAAACTATAATTTATAATTGATGTTACACTGCTTTCAACTATGTTTTATTAGTAATAGATAAAAACATTTTTTTCTGAATTTTATAATTCTTTCTACATGTTATTATTTGAATGTTTCAGGTGTCAAAAGAAACGGACGAATTGGAATCCCTGGTGAATCAAACTATTGCGTCACCGGAACAATCGAAAATTCGACAAATTGAAGAAAAACAGTTAGCTCTTCGTCAAGAAATTTTACAAGTCATCAACAATGGGAAAAATTTCTTGCAAGACGCTCGAAAAGTAGGCTTAGAATATTTTAAATTCCTTTTCTTTTGTGATAAGAGTAAAATAAAATGTGTATCATTTATTTTAAACTTTTTCTTTTCATTCTTTTTTCAATTCGCACTACTATAGTTCACACTCTCCCTATATATATATATAGTCGCGGATCCTCTATATAACGAAGTCACTAAATCCCGGAAAAAAGTTCGTTATATGGGAAATTCGTTACGTATAGTTGTTCATCTTTTAATATACTTTATAAACCACATAGAACAAATTTCAAATTTATAAACACTATATATTAAAAAAAGTAACTATCACACCTTTTTTAATTAATATATGTTTTTTTTATATATATTACCCATCAAAAAAGAAAGAAAAACTGCAAGAAAAACACGAAAAAAGAATGTCGAAGAATTCACTGTATTTTCAATATTAAGAAAATAATTTTAAACTAAAATTAATGAATTCAAAGAACATTTTATAATTTAAAGCATGCAAATAATATTAAACATACATTATTTTGTAATCAGAACACGGGGACATGGGGACTGAGGGTGAAAGAGGACATCGAAGATGTTTCTAGTGAACTGGGCAATGGTGGTTAAAGGTTGCACTTCTTGGATGAAACGTCCAGAATTCTATTGCTCTAGACGAGTTAGCATGTAATGAAAGCAGTTCAAGATTTATGACCACTATAAAATGCATTAAAGAGAGAATAACTTGAAATTTTTTTCTGAAATACTTTAAAAAAAACGGAGAACAAAAATTGAATCACAAAAGAAAAAGTTCGTTGTATAGAAAATGCACTTCGCTATAGAGAGGTTATTTTACGAAGAAAATCGTGAAATGTTCAAGGTTCCAGGAAAAAGTTCCCTATATAGAAAAATTCGCAATATAGAGGTTCATTATATCGAGATTCGACTGTATATATATATCTTGTTCCCATTTTCAATCGTTAATAAAACAGTTTCTATTCGTCCATTCAAGTTCAAATACATTTTCTAAAACTTGTAGTGGGCGACACTTGATGTTAATACAGTTTTTTCAAATATTAATTCATTAAAAAATGAATAATTAGTAACAAACAAAAATAATAGCCCAACATCATATATAAAAAGGAAAAACGCCCGTTGTGTCCCTGAAGCGCAATGGACTTCTAATCCAAATGTCGTGGTTTCAAATCCCAACTGGGAGAATCCTACCTAATTTCTGAGAATATGATTTCTTTTTACTATACTATTTTATTGGAATAATTAAATTTATTTAATGAATAAATAGTAACAAAAACAAAAATAATTTTCCAACACCTCATTTAGAAAAGAAAATGGGAAAATCGCTGTCTATTTTGCCATTTAATATTGTGATTCTGTTATTTGTATATACATATTTATATTAATTGTAATTATTTAATAAAAAGTAAAATAAAAGTTTTCTTTGTTTACCTAAGAAGGAATTGACTTACATTTTTTTACATTGTTTTATTTGATAATGAAAAGTGTAAATATATATATGTAAATGGTTGCAGCTTCATTTTACTTGTTTTCTGAAGAAATTAGTGTTATATATATATATATATATATATATATATATATATATATATATACACTCCAAGAGGTAAGAATATTGTGAAAAAGAATTCTTACCTCTTGGAGTATACCTTACATTCGTCACGAGGATTTGAACATAAAAATATGGGAATTATGAATTTAATTTTATGAAATAAAAAAGCACATCAAGTGTATCTCAACAAATAAGTAAATGTGATAAGTAAAGAATTAGGTAAAACACCTAAAAAAACTTCTTTTTTAAGCCTATTTAGTGTAACTCTTATGCTATTATTCAGAAATAATTTAATTAATGAATACAATAAAGTATAATAGGGAAATTAATAATAGAAGAACAATTAAGGCTTGCTCTTTTAAGTTTGATAGCAAGATCGACTGCAAGAAAGGATTGGTGAAAAACGTATTTCCAATTTCTATATTATATTTCTGCTGATTTTTTTTTTGACTGAAGAAACTAGGAGTTACGTACATTTCTGAGTGAGAAAAAGCAGAACATAATTTAATATCTTTATTTACAACAGAATTTATATATCTATGATGTTGTATAAATTTCCGTCCAACTTCTCAAGTATTTCCTTATTGAAATAAAATCCCAATATTGCACAATCATAGACACTACAACATACTTAAAGAAAAAGCTTTTAATTTGAATCTTTTCTTTTCTCCTGTCTGTATTGCTTTTTTGTGAACATATTGCTCTATATTTTTCTTAAGTATTCAATTCGATATTTCGCTTATGATTTACTAATTTCACATAATTCTTAAAATCGTTTCAGAATTTTTTCTTATAAATTACATTGTTTTTCATTGATAAATTACATTTATTTATACGTATTTAATAGAATTGAGTCTTCAAGAATAGTCCAGTTAAATATTAAATTTCAATCCCTTGTTTTGGTTAAACATTTTGTTTTCTGACTTCAGGAAGGATTTATATTTAAAGGTTTTACGGAAACTTTTTCCGAAAATAAATTTGTGAATATATATATATTTTTTTTATTTTTATCTTGGTTATAAACTCATTCCTAAATATAAAAGATCTTTGAATTGCAAAAAGTGCTAGGAAAATTTATTTTAGGATTTTTATGAAAATAGGAATGTTTATTCCTTGGGAATTTATATGTTAACAATAATTACATGTAAATTTATGGGATTTTTTTGCATAAAAATATTGTTACGCAACAAAAATTTTGTTATGCATAGATATTACATATCTTTTTTTCCCATGCTAAAAATAAGTCATGATTTTAATTTTTTATATTCTGATCAATCAATAAGATTGTATCTAAGAAAATTAAGTTGTATTATTGCATGTAAACTTTATTATTTTCAGTAGATTAAGATTATTTAATTTTTTGCAACATGAAAATTTTTATATGCATTACGTCAGAACTAAACTTAAGATGTGTAAGCATATCACTTTTTGATGACCATAGAATGTAAGACAAGTGAATTAATGTTATGTATCCTTTTTAAAAAATAAACTCTTATCTTAATATGCATTAATTTTTATTTCTCAGGTGGATGACATGCATTTGAACATGACGCAACCATGTGTGACCGTTGAAGAAATCCTAAATCGATTAGAGCTACGCAATGTTTCTCTCAATACACAGTGGTTGAATTTCCAAAATGAGATCACAGCTACTAAAGAGACGCTGATGCAGTGGGATAATATCATCAAAGATGCAAATAGGGTAATTACAAACTGCATTTCACAATATTAATTTTATTGGAATTTTTTACTTTTTACTGACGCTGAGTAGATGAACGAAGTGAATTGAGAACAAAACTCTTTCTCTTATAAGATAGTAAAATGTTTTGTTTAAAAACACTTCTTGTGCTTCCGTGTTGTTTTCTTAATTTTAATCCATTTTTAATTATTTCTAATTTAGGAATACGTTTAACTTGGGAATATTTTTTGAATGATTTCAGGTTTTGAAAAATGCCCTAGAAATTGAAAAGAAGTTGTACCCTATCATCCCTCAAGAGCTTAAAAAAGTAGAAGCCATTATATCATTCCTTGAAAAACAAATGTTAGATGTCCTACCTCAGATTAAGGTAAGTTTGAATTCGTCAAATATATATATATATATATATATGTCGCAGGGAAATGGCGAGATTAGGAATTTCATCAAATACCTAAGAGAGATGATCACTTGACGGGAGATGTTAAAATAACGTCTCTTCAAGGTCATTTCCCTGGTGAAAGTAAGTGATTTTATCAAATCCCTGAACTGTTTCAGTGAAATGATGAAACGAACAAATCAGGATTTGCATTGGCAATATGCTATACTGGGGGGGAGACACCTGTGGGGGGGAGGGGGGTCCAATCCTTATACTTCTTAACCATACAGGTAGTAAAGGGTGTTTTTTTTTAGAGGTATAAAACTTTAAATTGCAATAAAACAACGATGACTGACATGAATTTTTTTTTATTCGAAAGATAATCTTGTGGCATTACATTTTAAATATGATTAAGCAAGGCGAAGATTCGTCGAATGGGCCCAAAACGAAATTGCCGTTGTTCCCGATTTTCATAAGCGAATTTTGTTTAGCGATGAAGCGCACTTCTGGTTGAATGGCTACGTCAACAAACAAAACTGCCGCATTGGGAGTGAAGCTAATCCACAAGTGTATGTCGAAACACCGTTACATCCAGAAAAACTGACTGTTTGGTGCGCTTTATGGGCTGGTGGAATCCTTCTTCAAAAACGACGAAGGCCACAACGTTACAGTCAATGGTGATCGGTATAGAGCCATGATTACTAACTTTTTCATTCCTGAATTGAACAATCGTGATGTTCAGGAGCTGTGGTTCCAACAAGACGGCGCAACATGTCACACAGCTCGTGCCACAATCGATTTGGTGACCGCCTAATTTCGCGTTTTGGACCTGTGAATTGGCTTCCAAGATCTTGTGATTTAACACCGTTAGACTTTTTTCTGTGGGGCTATGTAAAGTCATTGGTCTATGCGGATAAGCCACAAACGCTTGACCATTTGGAAGACAACATTCGCCGTGTTATTGCCGATATACGGCCACAAATGTTGGAAAAAGTCATCGAAAATTGGACGTCCAGATTGGACTACATTCGAGCCAGCCGTGGCAGTCATATGCCAGAAATCATATTTAAAATGTAATGCCACAAGATTATTTTTCGAATAAAAAAAATTCATGTCAATCGAATAATACATCGTTGTTTTATTGCAATTTAAAGTTCTATACCTCTAAAAAAACCTTTACCCCTATCGAACCCCTAAATATCAATCCGATATCCTTAAAAAATGGCACCATAGGATTAACAAAGGGATTGATATTTTAGTGCATAAGCAACCGAGAGGGAAAATGTTATACGTCAAAAATACCAGCCTAATTTTCTAATTATTTGTTAATTAGTTTCGAATAAATAATTTGTATTTCATTGACTATTGTTGTATTATTTACTTCTACGTTTAATGATGCACACTATTTGTTAAATAAACACTTTTAAACTCTTGACAATATTATTTCATCATTTCACTGAAACAGCTCAGGGATGAGTTCAAATCCCTTACTTTTATCAGGGAAATGACCTTGAAGAGACGTTATTTTGACATCTACCGTCAAGAGATCATCTCCCTTAGGGATTGGATGAGATTTCTTTCATCATTTTCTTGCGACATGTAGATAAAGGGTGTTTTTTTAGAGGTATAGAACTTTAAATCGCAATAAAACAACGATGTATTATTCGATTGACATGAATGTTTTTTTTATTCGAAAGATAATCTTGTGGCATTACATTTTAAATATGATTTCTGGCATATGACTGCCACGGCTGGCTCGGATGTAGTCCAATCTGGACGTCCAGTTTTCGATGACTTTTTCCAACATTTGTGGCCGTATATCGGCAATAACACGGCGAATGTTGTCTTCCAAATGGTCAAGCGTTTGTGGCTTATCCGCATAGACCAATGACTTTACATAGCCCCACAGAAAATAGTCTAGCGGTGTTAAATCACAAGATCTTGGAGGCCAATTCACAGGTCCAAAACGTGAAATTAGGCGGTCACCAAACGTGTCTTTCAATAAATCGATTGTGGCACGAGCTGTGTGACATGTTGCGCCGTCTTGTTGGAACCACAGCTCCTGGACATCATGATTGTTCAATTCAGGAATGAAAAAGTTAGTAATCATGGCTCTATACCGATCACCATCGACTGTAACGTTGTGGCCTTCATCGTTTTTGAAGAAGGATTCCACCAGCCCATAAAGCGCACCAAACAGTCAGTTTTTCTGGATGTAACGGTGTTTCGACATACACTTGTGGATTAGCTTCACTCGAAATGCGGCAGTTTTGTTTGTTGACGTAGCCATTCAACCAGAAGTGCGCTTCATCGCTAAACAAAATTCGCTTATGAAAATCGGGAACAACGGCAATCTCGTTTTGGGCCCATTCGACGAATCTACGCCTTGCTTGATGATCGTTTTGATGAATTGCCAAACCAAACTGAGAATAAATCACTTGACAGCTGTTAAATCGGTCGCCATCTTGGAAAGTAATGCCAACTTAAACTTCTATACCTGGTAAAAAAACACTCTTTTTACATATACATATATCAAATGTTATTTTTTTTAAAAGAAAAGAAAAGATAATTACTATAAATTTATATTGAATGACAAATGACTTAGCTGATATGTAAAAAATATGTTGACCCATGTAATTTTGTTTCGTTGTTTAAACATTAATCTAATTTGCAATACTTTTAAAAGAATGTCAAAGGTTTTCTTTATGGTTTAAGATTAAACTTCCAGTTTTATATATATTACTTGTGAAAAAGGAATAAGTAACAAATATACGCAATAAATTTCTCCTTTTTTAAAAAAAAAGAACAAATTGTTTTCTTAAAGTAACTGAATTTTATTGTAATTTAGCTTACGCCTTTTTTAATTAAATAGACTTTTATCTCCGGAGATGAACTATTTTAATAAATCATTGAACGAATCGGTTTTTTTTGAATAAAACATTTGATTTTAAGAACTATACTGTATGTGTTGTGCACCAAGATCTTCTATGCAACAATTAGATAATAAAAATAAGTAATGTTAAAGCAATTATTTTGATGAATTTTTAATCGGGCCTCAATTACTTGGGTGTCTGTCGTGTTGATTTGATGATTATTTGCAGTCCATCCAAGACGAAATCTCCAGCGTTCTGAAAAAGGCAGATACAGTCAAATCAAAGGACGCTTCACAAACAGAGGGCTCTCGAGTTCTACAGAGTCTTCGAGACATCAGCCAGTCCTTCCAGAAGCAACTTCCTGACTATCAAATTCTTGTTTCCATGATGATTACCTTTTTCAAGAATTTTGACGAGGTACTGCCACATATTGTGCCTTTTTAGTTTTATACCACGATATTCTAGAGATTGAAAATGATCATGACATTTTTGCACGTGTTTTTTTTTCTTATTTCAGCTTGAGAAATTGGTGGACATGCAAGAATCTCAATTTAGGATGACATATTTGCCCAACGATGTTTCCAAGATGGAGGTTCTCATCCATGATCACGAGTCCTGTAAGCCCACCGTCATGGAATTGTTCAAATTCAGTTATACGGAAGCTCAGCAACTTATACACAAAATTAACGAAGCAGTAAGTGGTATTTTTGAGTTCCTCCATGAACGAAAAATCTGCTGTAAAATTTAATCCTGGTCTTGTGCATCTGTTTCTCACTCATGTTCATTTTGTAAAATAAATAAGCTAAAATAAATTTCTTAGATGGCATCTCCTTCAGATTTAAAGTTGTAATGGTAACTCCGAAACCCGAGTTTGTAAATTCGAAGATTCTATTCTGGTAAAATCTCCAATAGAATCCAATGCAGTTGTAGGCGTCACAATAATAACATACAGATCGCAAACACTAGAATAATCACAATTTTTTCATTTTAATTGTGTTATACTTTATGTTGGGAAGGTCTCCTCATGCGACTAGGGTATAATATGAATGATTACGTTCTATACTACCGATCAATTTCACCAAATAAAAGTACACTGCCAGTTCAAAAGACGTCGCCAAATGCTATCATCGCTATTAACGTTTTGCGTTAATCGCGGGAAGAGTTTTCCATTATTAGTTGCATCTCGCGGCATTTGACGACGTCTTTCGATTTGAAAAAAATTGATTGATGGCAGTAGCGCACACAGAAAGTTTTCAAGGGGGTGGGGGTCCAGGGTCGCAAGTCCACCATTCTCGTGTCATGCTCCAGTGCGCCGCCCAAAATATTCTTTTGATTTAGTCAATTTTCGGGAACAAAAGACAATAAAAAACTAGTTATAAAATAAATAATAATCGCTAATTTATAAAATTAATTATTAATAACAAATACTTAATTAAATTTTACGTACTATATACATAGGATTATAATCAATTAAAAAAATAAGGGCTTTTGGGGGTGGGGTCCGAACCCGAGGACCCCCGTTGTGTGCGCCACTGTTTGTTGGTATAAGTGCTTATTTGCCAGAACTATTAGGGATGAAGGTCAATTTAATCGCAAACGTACTCCTGATATTAAATACGGTAAACCTCTAGAATAAACGAGCACAGGATAGAATCTTAATTAAAACAAGCTCATTAACTGTCGACTAACTTTCACTGGCTTTCCCCTATCGAATATTACTCTAATTCATTACTTTAATTCACTTTATATAATAAATCTCATTAACTTATTACGTTTCATCTGTAAGAAGGTAGCAGTTAAAACTTCTAATAAAGTAAAACAACAACTTTAAGTTATTTTTAAGAGGGGGACCTTGACATATATAGTCTGTTACATAGTTTCCTCTTCGTTTGCAAGTTACGTGAGTAATTGTTATAGTAATAGCAAAAGAAAGACGCTTTATATCACAATGACAATATGGGCTCATTTCCAGATTAGGCATTTTGAGGGAAGGATTTGATTTTAAACGGAGAAACTATGTGTTTGGTGTCTGCTTTGCCAGATATCATTTCCAAAACTGCATAAAAAGCAATAATATATAAAAATAAGTTGGTAAGATATTTGTATAGATACATTTAGTGATCAGATTGTATAAATTAAGCAGGTGATTTTATAAAATATCTTGAATAAAAATATTACTTTAAAAATAGCTAGATATAAATGAATAATTAAAAATAACCTTAAAAATACAAATAGAAGCTTACATAAGGAGAACCAAGGCAAATGACAATATCGATTGTACGATAATGATTTTCAAAGAGAGAACTGCTTTAAAAGTAGTTTTATTTCGTAATACTGATATTGGTTCCTAAAAATGAATTTACGCACCTTTTTAGGAGCCACCCATGGCAGCTGCTAAGGACGTAGAGAAAGTTTCTTCTTTCCACAGAACGAGAAAGCAAACCTTTGAGAATGCTTGGGAGGAGTTCAAGTATAAGCTAGAACAACACAACCAACTTTGCATCTTCTTCAGAGATATGCATTTGGTAAACATATATATATATATATATATATATATATATCATGTTTCTATATAATTTCTATAATTTTTTTCAATAGTTTCTTAATTGTATTAACTCTAGCATACATGTTATGTAGAATTGAATGTTAATTGCTTATGCTATCTTTCATAGATCAATAAGCAAATCGAAGAGCTGAACTCACAGCTTGCATCAATTCGTCAAAGTTATGGCGAATCTTTGCCATCTGCTCTGTATACCTCTCAAGCATTCCAGCAGTTTGAAAAGACCATTGAGGTAAGTTAAAAAAATGTACATTTAGAGGTTTTTTGTATTATTTATTTTATTTTTTTCTTTAAAATCAATTATAAATAATTTAAGTAAGCTTTAATATAGATATTTTACGTTCATCGCGTGCTTTGCTTGAAACTCATACCATTGCCGACTTCCCATAAAGACTCACTTTTTCTTCAATGAATATCTCTGTGAAGTAAGCGTTTACGATCATAACTTCTCTTGTCAAGCAAATGCAGTCTTTAAACGAGCTCTTCCTGTTCATATCAACTGCTCGTAGTGCGTTGGCAATGCAGTTGTCTGTTATTTTATCACATGAAATCTTCTTCCAAGCCATGACCACTTGCAGTCAATACTTCACAATGCTTCGAAGCTGATTTCTGTCCATTCTAATTTCAATGCAGTCATTTATTTCTGTGCGCAAAGGGTCTTGGATTGGATTATTTGTTGCAATGGCTGGAGTTTGGACATATACTGTTTCAGCTGGCTTCTGCCTGACAATGTTCAGTAATTATCAAATGTACTCATGTTGTATATAGACTTATATTGTGCAATATTTGGCTCCCATTTGAGTGATTATCTAAACTAGAGCTTATTTGGAGGGTAGGGCTTAGATTGCGATGCCCTGAAAAATCTTGCTAAGCATTCTAAATCCTGAAAAATAACCACTTGGTTTGTATTTTAGTATATATGTTATATTTTTATTATTGAAATATCAAATTACTATAAAATATCATATTGTCTTACAATATATAGCCTTTCAAAAACTTAAAGCAGTCATTATATAGATGAGACGAACCGGAGTTCGTACTAGTGTTGTGAGACGAATGATTATGTAAAAGTCAACAAATTGACTTAATCCAATCTCACCTTAGTAGTAAATATACAATATGAGAAATCAGAACCTATTCGAAATAATAAATATTCACTTAACTTTAAAATACAGCTTTGAGGTACGGCCATGTGCAGGATCAAACATCAGGAGGAACCCAATTATAGGCTTTTCTTACGACGCCTTTGTAGCTAAGTTCTCGAGCGTTTCTGTAACTTCTGGATATACTTCCAGTGGCGTAATGAAGAATATTAAGCCCCCTCCCCTGCAAAGTCAGGTTTTTGTCCCCAAGACGGATCTTATAAAGAATTTCAAAACCATAGCATTGCACAGGCTTTGCCCCCATAAAATCCTGCCCCCCTCGATGCGGAAGTTGCGGGGGTGTACATTACGCCACTGAGTACTTCAATTCACCATATCTCTAATACTTACATTACAATATTCACCATCTCTAATACTTACATCACACAATATTCACCATCTTTAATACTTACATCACACAATATTCACCATCTCTAGTACTTCACGCAATTCTTTTCATACTTACTCATACACGAATCTTAATATAATACATTTACTACAATAATAGCCACCGATTATGTTTGTGATTTGAAACAAAGAAAGTCTTTTTTTTCTAAAATACATACCTTTGATGCTGATTATTTACAGCATATTAATCTTACAAGATTTTTTCCTTATAGATTTTGCAGATTCGCATCTACGAATTCGTGAGCACAGCGGAGAGATTAATGCGCGACCAGAGAGTGGATTCGAAACAGATTCCTTTGGAAATAGAGACGATGCAGAAGAAGTGGTCGACCTTCAGAACAGAAGTTACCAACAATAGACGCCTCATCGACGTCGCCATAGAGTATTACAAGACCATCGAAGAGGTATATCCATTGAAAGCCATTTCTTTTAAATAAATCAGCTGCGAAAAATTGACTGAAATAAAACGGCAACATGACATTGTTCTTATCCTGAGTGCGACATGAAGCAAAACATCTAAAATAAAATTAATTGTTTGGTAATATTCTTTTAAAAAAATTTTTTTTTAATTAGTTAGAGCAGAGGTACTCAACCTTTTTTTCCCGGGCCACATACCTATGACAAGTATTTCACGCGGGCTGCAACATGGGCAAGGATATTGTGAAAAAACACTATAAGACCAAAGCAAAATTGATCAAAATAACAAAACTCATATTTTTAGCTTTTATTTTGATATTATATTAACCTCTCTATCGAACTCTTACAAAAACTATTGATTTTTATGCATTTTTGCTGAGTTGTAGGGTAATTTTGATTTCCTTTAATTCATGACCAATCCCCTTGTTTACATCTAATCTAATATCTAATATATATTATAAATGCGAAAGTTTGTGAGTATCTTTGTGGGTCTTTCACGCAAAAACAACTGAATGGATTTTAATGAAACTTTACAGTAATATAGCTTATACAGCAGAAATAACACATAAGCTAAAATTTATAAAGATATTGTGAGAAGTTCTCAAAATATAACGACAATTGCCAAGAAAGTAGGAAAAAATTCTGCCATTTGCAAAAAAAGCCCGTGACAGCATTCATCTATCTTTCTTGTCCCTTCTGTTTTGTCTACGCCATGCCTCAGTGCGCTTTCGCTTTTACTTTATTCCCTTCATCAGTGTCATTACTATTTTTATATTTCATAATAAAACTAGATTTCGAAGGGAGAGGTGGTGGCAAGATTTTAACATAAAATAAATACAACAAAAAGTAATATTAATGTATTACACTTCCTGATATAAATTATTTACACTATTTTAAGCGTTCATTACACAAAATTTGTAACTATGACAGTGGAAGGAAAACTATGAAATTAAAATAAAATATCAAAATGTTTTTATCATTTAGTTTTTTTCTTTTTGAATGTTTTTTTTTCAGTACATGTAAATATATATCTACGCTTCCCCCATACTGTTTATATATATATATATATATATATATCGTGTGTGTGTTTTAAAAGTTATTTCTATTAATTCATTACTAAATTAATTATTTGTTAATTAAAAAGTATATTGTCTATTATTTTGGATAATAATACATTTCAGAGACATTTTTATGCTAACTAAAGAATCGTTTTCTTTTTATTGCTTCACATTAATAATTTTTTAACTAATGCAATATTGTTTTTTAAAAGTCATAGATCGAAATTTGAAGCTATATTTTATCTGTGAGGGGGAGGGGAAGAGGAAACAGTAATTTTACACTAAAAAAACCGTGTTATGCCGGGCTAGAGGGAGGGGAAAAAAACCTGTCTTAAATCGAAAATATTTGGAACAAATTTCGAAATAGGAAAGTTTAATGAAATAATTTTATAAGGAAAGAGAGATGAGAGGAATAATCATGAGGGAAAGAGAAAGCCCGTGCAAAGCCGGGCCATGCAGATAGTTTTACAATAAATAAAAAGAATATTGATAGCAAATTTTGGTTGAATTTAACTCTAAATTTTTAGTTCATTGTTCTTAAATAACTGAATTTCTAACTGTAATAGGCCATGACTGGGCCACTTTGAAAAGGTTGGCGGGCCATAAGTTGGGCATCTGACTTCAGAGTGTTTTAGGATTGTTCTACAAATTTGAATCATCTACATTCATTATATTTATTTTTCTCTAGATATATTTTTATATATCCGTAATTTAACTTCATACTTGTTGTACATATATAAGGATTTTTTAAAAATTAGATTCCGATTTTTCTTTGATAAATTTTGGGGCAAAAAGAACTCTGCAAAAAATATCGTTTAATACCTAGTTCTTTTTTTCACTTCCGGTTTAACGGAAGTAATAAATAAGTTGCAGCATTAGTTTTAAAAAATATTCCACGTCATCAAATCTTGTAGTATACTGATGTAGTATTGAGAATCATCTACCGGATCTGACCAATTGACTTTCAAAGATTTAACTAGATCAGGGGTGGGAAATAGCAGCCCGCAAAAGAGTTTTTTGCGTCCCGACAAGACCGTCAGAAAATCAATTAGGAAATGTTCCCCATATTTGAGTCAACATATGTTTGTGAGCAAAGTTCTTGCATCGAAATCAACTACTAAATATAGATGCAAATTGGTTGACATTAACTTGAAGGCTGTGATGAAAATTTCAACTAACAATCTAACTTATGAATTTAAAAAAAAAGTTTGTAGAAAAGTGTTATAGAGGGGTATATTTGTTTCATAAAACAGATTCTAAAATTAAATGTACTGGCATTTGTAGATAATACTCAATTTTAGCACAACAAATCAATTGAATACAACTGCAACTATTTTATTTTATTTATATTTATTGATTTTTTAGGTACAATTTATTCCTTTTTTGAGAGTCAAAGTTGACTAATGAATAAAATCATTTTAAGAAGGTGCATCTCTCCGATATCTTCCGCTTCCACAATGTGGTCCTCGAGGCAAGAAAAATGCACACACCTGAACTAGATGATTATACATATTTTAGAAGTTTCTTACGTTTGAATAAGCTGATATTTTGAAAGGGGAACGCTTTTATCCGTCTTACGCTTCGCCAATGCTTGTTTTCGTGTTATTAGCGCTTCTATTACGTTTTGTGAATGTCTTGTTTTCGTGTATATAATGTGTTGTCTTCCAAAATAATTTCCATTAATCGTCACCATAAGTGAAGTGTCATAATCACGACTTCTTTATTCTTCCTAGACATGGCTACATAAAAAAAAATCCTTTAACTTTCATATATACAGTCGAATCTCTATAAAACGAAGTAGCTAAATCCCGGAAAAAGTTCGTTATATAGAGGTTCATTTTTTAATATTCTTTATAAACCACATAAAACAAATTTTAAATTCGTAAACACTATATATTAAAAAAGAAATTATCCACACCTTTTTTATATATATATATGTTAATTTTATATATCTTACCCATCAAAAAAGAAAGAAAAACTGCAAGAAAACAAGCACTGTATTTTCAATTTTAAGAATATAATTTTATACTAAAATTAATGAATTTTAAGGACATTTTATAATTTAAAGAATATACAAGTAATATTAAACATACATTATTTTATAGTTAGAACACGGGACAACTCCACTAATGGTGAAAGAGGATATCGAAGATGTTTCCAGTGAACTGGGCAGTGGGGGTTAAAGATTGCACTTCTTGGATGAAATATCCAGAATTCTATTGCTCTTGGCGAGTTAGGATCTAATAAAACCAGTTCAAGATACCATAAAATGTGTTAAAGAAAAAATAACTTGAAATTTTTTCAGAAATGTTTTAAAAAAAAGGGAGAACAAAAATTGAATCACAAAATAAAAAGTTCATTACATAGAAAATGCACTCCGCTATAGAGAGGTTATTTTTTGAAGAAAATCGTTAAATGCTCAAGGTTCCAGGAAAAAATTCGCTGTATAGAAAAATTCACAACATAGAGGTTCGTTATATAGAGGTTGGACTGTATATACATTTATATGTATATTTACGAACGCACGCACACACATCGGCTACTGTGGGAGACTATTACACATTTATGTTTCTTTTTTAATAATGAAGTTCGTTCCTGGGAGAAAAACACTTTTAAAGACAAAAAGAGTGTTACAAAGAACATTTTTTTAAAAAGAAACTTGATGGTCTGCTAAATTTTACGACTATTAGTCAAGTTTTTGTTTTAGAACATTCTCTTTATTTTTAATTAAGGGAACAAGGTTAAAAACATATCTTTTGTTACCTTTATTCCAAAGATTCATTTTGTTAAACGTATAAAAAATAAACAAGTTAAATTTATTGGGCTTTAATTTATTTTAAGGAATGGAACTGAAAAAGTTATGAAATATTCATGGAAGTTATGTTCTTAACCTTGTTACAAATCTAAATTTCCTAGAATTTTTTTGTTTCTAAGCCGTTGTATTGTCTAATATTTTCAGGCTGAAGAATGGCTTAGTGAAGGAAGTCGAATGCTAATATCTATTGCACGAAAATCTTCTTCTTGCTCCAAGGAATCGGACGCCGAAGAACTTAAAAAAGAGATAAGAGATTTCTTAAATAGAGGGAAAAGTCAACAGGAAGAGAGATTACGAAAGATTACTTCTCTATCGTATGAACTCCATGGTAAGGAAATGTTATTTTAATTCAGATTTCGTTTTTACATTTTCTAGATCATTTTTATTAATTTCAAAATTAAACTTGATTAACTTATGCTTTAAATCTTAAAAAAAGAATATCCTTTTCTCGCATCGCATTCTCTCTAGTTTTAATATTAAGTTGTACTAAATTTGATCTTGAAATTTATTTGTTTTAGAACATCACTGTTTGCAAAATATTCGATTTTAAATTTTAAATTTCACTTAATAAAAAAAATATTGTAAAATATTATTTATAGTACTTAGGCTAGGAGACAATCAAATGTAGTGATATTATGCTTCCTTCATTTTTATTGATCATTAAGTACAAATCACAGATCGAAGAATTTCTGAAGAATTTTTGTTAGAATTTATTTTTAAAAAGATTTTTTTAGAATTATGGCTATAATTGTTATTCTTTCACCTGAATTTTCTCTAAAATTTTATAGTTTATTTTTTATTGGTGATTTATTTACACAATAGTAATATTGGTTGTTATTACTATTATTAAATTTAATTTTTTAATTTGGTTTTTTTTATAAATTTTTTGTCTAAATTTTTAGACAAAATTAAAGTAGCTTACTTTAAAGCAAGGTGTGTCTTTCTGTGCTACTTATCAAAAGCATTGTTAAATAGTGCGGTACGTTTTCAATTTGAAAGTTTTATTTGGTTAAAATAATATTCGAGGCCTAGAAAGTTTTAAATCATATGAAAAAAAAGCGAATGATTATTGTTCTAGTAAAGATATATAATGATAAACTAAATAAAAATATAGCATGAAATTATTTATCAACTCGATTAGTGCATGTAAGTATGAATGAATATCAAAATTACACACTTTACTAATATCCTATGCCAAATTATTCAATATAACTGCAGATTTTAACATAATTTAGGTTAATTTCTTTGGTTAATTTTTAAATTTTACGTCAGTTTCTTTCTTATTTTTATTATAATTAAATTTGTCAGGATTATACTTTTCTAGAAGAATATCGTCAAAAAGCGAATAAATTTGTTTCATATTGCTCTCAAGCTGTTATATGCCTTTAGCTATTCGTTTTAGAGAAGACAAAAACTTGATTACTCATATATTTCCCTCCAATAGGCAACCAATCCCATCCTTCTACAAATGCAGTCACGAGCAAGAATAAAGACATGTTGGATTCCTTTACTGTTATTACTTCAGAGCTCGAGACTCTTACGACCAATATCAGAATAACACAGCAAACAAAGACACTGGAACTAAAAGGAAAGGTATACTATTTTTTCCTGTGTTTCTTTAGAATATTTCTCCAATGGTATACGTTCTGTAATGTTATTGAATCTATTTGTAAAGGAATAATTTTCTGTGTTAATTAACAATGTGAAAAGTTACATGGATATTAATTTCTTGCTTTATACAACCAGTGGCGTACACAGATACTTTTATGCGAGGATTCTGTATATTAAAAAGTAAAAATCTGTTAGTGTTTAGGAGGGGTTAGAACCTTTACCCTTGTGTACACACTATATACAACTTTTGTAAAATATTTCGCAATGATTTATGGAACAACAATTTTCTGTGAAACTTTGTGTGGACGTGGAATTTGAAATATTATTTTACTATTTATTAATCTTTGGATTTTGAAAGCAAATTTGGGGAAAATATTAATTCCTTTTTATCACGCTTAGCTACCACATTTGATTTTCACGGTGGCAAGTTTTTTGGAACATTAAGATAGAATCAGTTATTACAATAGTGTTGCCTTTTTCTAATAATGAATAAAAAGATGTTATTAATCCTTATTCTGTACTCTTATATGCAGGCTGAAATGGATGCTGTCCTTCATGCTGCTCAGGCCGAGGCTGAAGCAGCCAAGGCAGCTGCTGCCGCTGCTCAACAAGCTGCAAAAGCCGCTGAAGCCGCCGCCAAGGCTATACCGCCGAAGCCCCAGCAGAGACCGCCCCGATTTGTGAAACAGTTGGCTGATGCTGAAGTATCTGAGGGTATAAAATTCACCTTTGAATGTGAAGTGGAAGGCGAACCGATGCCTCAAGTAAACAATTTTTTTAATATTTATTCAGGTTTATTATTTTTTTTATAAAGTTGTAGAATTCTATATTTTTTATATTATAATTCTGTGAGTTCCCTGAAGCCACTTCTTTAATCGTTTCGTTACAGTCGTACATTGAACTGGATGACAGAAGTGTCTGGCTTCCTACAATTCTAATGTTTATACTTTTTCTTAGATAACCCTAACTTCACATCTCTGCAGAATTTTAAGTACAGCTGGTTTCATAATTAGTATCTTAGTAGAAAAGGCACTTCGTAAATTATTTATTGAGTAGCTTATTTTTTAAAATACGTGGTAATAATTTATATATTCAATGAATGTTTTTTTATAACTTATTTATATAAGTAATTCATAATCTGTTTAATAATGTAAGAAACCTATCTTAAGGTTAGAAAAATTTCTGATACTTATGTAATAGATAATACAACACACACAAGTAATATAAAAAATTTTTTAAGTCAATTCCTACTTAGATCAACAAAGAAATTTTTTATTTTAGCTACTTTTTATTAAATAGTTACAATTAATATAAATATGTATATACATAAGACAGAATCAAAATATTAAGTGGTAATTAATTTTTATTAATTATCATTAAAGTATCGTATTGTCATCCAAAACAATCGTGTATATAAAATTTCAGTTCAACTGAATGCTTTAAACGTCAGAAAAAAACATTTTAAAGTTTTGATACAAGTCTCCAAAACTGATGCCAACGTGGCGGTATTTGTAATTCTTTAAATAGTTAGTTTAATCAATTAATTTTTATTAATTATAATTAAATTATTGTATTGTCATCCAAAATAATCATGTACATAACATTTCAGCTCAATTGAGCGCTTTAAAATGTATTTTATTAACGATTGAAAATTCTACCAAGATAAATAAATAAATAAAGAAATAAAGAAATAAATAGAGAGTGTGAGCTAATAGTAGGAATTGAATAAATAAAAGTTTAAAAAATATCATCAATATGAAACGCAAAATACGTAATTGAAACTTTTTTCTTTCTATAGTTTTCTGTCATGCCTTATATGTCGATTTAAAAAAGATATTATTTTGATATAGTTTTAGGTATCGAACTGAACAATTAACCGAGAGAAAACCCACACTGATCTTGCGTTGGAGTGTGATTATTATCGTTTAAACAAAATCTGTCATATTTTTGCGAATTTTTTAATTTAACGGAAAGCTACGTATGATATGTTTTCAATATGTTGAATCAGGGCTATTTCACAATCATAGTTCTTGTTTTCATGTCATTTGACCATCTCAAGTAATTTTTAAAAGTAACTCATTTCTCCCCTTATTACAGGTCCAGTGGTTTAAAGATGGTATTCTAGTCCAAAATAATCCAGATTATCAGACCTCTCAGGACAGAGGTATTTGTAAACTCACGATTGAAGAAACCTTTTCTGAGGATACTGCTAGGTTTACATGCAGAGCGATGAATCCAGCTGGAATTGCTGAAACTCAAAGTCAACTTGTTGTTAAAGGTATTCTTAGTAATTTTAGCTATTTTCATAACAATATTGGTAACAATGTTAATGCCGCGAGGGAGTGAGTGAGTGAAGATTAACGTCGCACTGTTCAGCCACACGAGGGCTTTTGGCGACGGACCACGTAATTTTGAACCATGGTCAAGTGACGTGGACGACACCTGAGCTGGCACCCCCCTCTCCTAACTACCACACCACACCAACGGGAGGACGTTTCAGCTCTATGCCGCGAGGGAGAGTACATTATAAAGCTTGAAGAGTAATTAAATAACTTAATTAACCCTCCACTAGGTGAGCTTCAAAAGTTCCATCCATTGACGCGCGGCATCTCTCAGATGCATCACCTCATAATTACGTTTGAAAATGATTTAATCATTTTATTAGTGAGATTTCACAGTAAAATACGGGGGTTGGGGCAAAATTCATGGCAACTATTTTTTTCTTGATTGATTGATTGATTGAATATTAACGTCGCACTGTTTAGCTACACGAGGGCTTTTGGCGACGGACCACGTAATTTTGAACCATGGTCAAGTGACGTGGACGACACCTGAGCTGGCAGCCCCCTCTCCTAACTACCACACCACACCACACCAACGGGAGGACGTTTCAGCTCTCGACAGATTTAGCGTGCATCGCTGCCCTACACGGCGGGTCTTTAGTGGTACTGGGCTCGAACTCGTGACAAGGCAAGCCACGGTCCGATACCCATACCACTCGGCTACCGCGACCACATTTTTTTCCCCTTGAAGATACCAGTCCGGTTGGAAAATGGGACATATACAGACGAAAGGACAAGGTGTGAACTACATGTGTGGACAATGGGTAGCACTGAAATATTGTAACACACTAATTTATTACGGTAGTATACAGGGTAATATGGCATTCACCGTGCAAAAGAATGACAACACAGTGCACATAAAGTTGACATGACAACCCTGGGCCTAAAGACCATCAATGTAGTCCCCTGCTATTGTCACCACGTGCTGCCAACGATGTTGGAGGCGCTGAATACCATCAGCCTCAGCATTTGCCGCACCATGTATGAATCAGGTCACCTGTTGGGGCACAATGCCATAGCATTAGCAATGTCATCTCGTGTTGCAAACCGTCTACCACGTATTGGTTCCTTAATTTGGGGGATGAGATCGAAGTCACAGGGCGAATTTCTCCCTTGGAGAATGGCTATTTTGATGTAACACGGGTCAACACGGGTTACTTCCATCTCTCACGACACCCACCATCTGACTGATTTCACAGCCCTCGCTGCGCTTCTACCACCTATCACAGATCCATCTGTTGTTTTGCATACACACTATGCCTGCAGAACTTCCCTACGACACATATACGTTTGTGATCCGTTCGCATATCTACAAGAAAAAATATAGTTGCCATGACTTATGCCCCAACCCTCGTATATTTGACGTAGAATAATATTTAAAATATAATCAGGAATTGAGATATTTATATATATATACGAAAAAACATCAAAAAGATAATGGTTAGCTATCACCGTGTCACCACTCTTTTTATTATGTATCTGCGAGATTCACGCGCCTAACGGAGGGTTCAAGCTTCCGTCCATACCGGTCATTTTCAATTCGTGAACGTAGGATTAATTCTCTGGGATTTTTGTTTTCTTCCTCGAAACTAGAATAGAGTATGGATTTGAATGCAATGAGGTGCATATAAAAGAACGGAAAAGTTTTTTTTTTGTAAAATTATGCTTTCTTTTGTAATTTCTGAAGATATTTTCATGTCTGTAGGTAATACTTTTGTATGTTTTCAGGTTTTGAAAGAAATGCTTAGAAAATACTTTCAAATACTTGAGGAAAAATGTTATTCTATAAAAGGCTTCGTTATTTTTTGCTCTTTCTCATGCACTTTGTAACGCCACCTCCCCCCTTCCTTATCCCAAAATCTGATTATCGCTGAGGATTCTGTACTCTCAAGATTATAAATGGAACCCAACATGACACTAAGAGTATTCAACGTGGTACAAAACACTAAGCAACAATCAAAAACAAATTAATTGGCCTAAATGATGACTGTAATCACGTGTTTCCAGCTTTTCATAGAAACTTTCTTTTATAAAATGCCTATTTGTCAACGATAATAACGCTCATATAGATAAGCAAAATACACTTGATTTAAATGTATACGTATAATATATAATTCTTTTTTAAAATTTTGATAATTTTTCTTGGAAGAATCTTAGTATTTGAACATCTTTACTCAATTATCAAATTCGAAATTTTATCTAAATTTTACAAGTAGAATGTCAAGTGTAATGTCAGTCGTGAATTAAATGCAAAACATAGATCAGTTTATCAATCCGATTCTAAATAATATTAAAATACTCTTATATGTAAGTACTGAAAAATTTGTAGGCTCTTCGACGCTTAGTTTCTAATAAATAGACGATGCTCCACTCTGGAATAGTTTCAGAAGCATCTTACTGGGATTGCAAAGATTATTCTTTTTCTGACTTTATTTTCAATTGAGCCTTCTAGCCAATAATAACGATAATTCATTTATGTTTTTTGAAGATTGTTTTTTGGTTCTCAGTTCTTAAATTTGGCTACAATTCTGTTTTGAAATTCGTCATCTTCATCACTTCATCTTCCAATTGTATTTTAAGTGATGTATCGAGTAATGACATTGAATACAACCAGACTTGTTAATTCTCAAACAGATTCAACTGAATTTCAGAAATCGTTGTTTTATGAGCAGTCCCTCTCCCGTGTATACAGTAAAATTTTTTAAAAAAATTATTTCCGTTTAAAAATCAAATTTCTTAAGTATCATCGTCAAACTTAAGGGTCTGTTACATTTACGTATTTTTACGTTTTATTTTTTTATAATTTATGATATGAATTATTTTTAGGTTTTGTGCCATAAGAGTGGTTTTCCCATAGGAAACGGGGGGAAAAATTATTGTGCAGAATATTTCAAATGTTTTCCCACTATTTTTTCCATTGATATAAATAAAAGCAAAAAGAACACATAGCTCTTTAATTAAACAATTATTAAAAGATGAATTAATAAAATAATGCGATAAAACTTATTTGATTAATTCTACTGTTATTACAGTATTCATAATCTTTGCAAAATACATTGTTATTCCAGTTCCATATTAATTAATTAATTCTTGCTTATAAACAGCATTTCTATCAAATAAAGATTTGAAAGAACAATTTTTTTCAAGCTATAATTAATTTAGTACTTGTTGGAAATAAAAATTGCAGCAAGATACAATGCCGGTTCAGCCATTGGGCGCTTGAGGCGGGCTCCTAGGGGCCCGGGGCCCAGATAAGCTTAATCAAGATCTGATTGGATCTCACTTTGAGAACGAGAATAATTTTGAGTCAAAGAAGAACCAGTAGCCATTTTGTAAATAACTTTCTTTATTTGGTTATCTTTCCCAAATAGAATCAAAGACTTTTAATAACAAATAAATCAAAAGTAGCTTTATGAGGTTTAAAAGGGACTTTCCTTTATATTAATATAGATATTTAATGATACAATTAATTAACAATTAGAATATCGATCACGCAGAGATTACCGCAATAAGAGATCCAGAATTATATTCAATAATGTTCTTACTGAACATTTAACGTTTTTTTAATCTCACTCTAATATAAAACTTTAATGAGACTTTAATTATAAATCAATATTTAGCCACACTGAATCTCAGCTCTTCCTGCCTAATTTATCCATAATAGAAATCTTCAATAATAAATCTCTAACTTCACTATTATAACTTCCTATTTAAATAATTTTTCTCCTACTGCCTCTCACTTTACTATTCCGTTTGACTTAAATGCTTTATCTAATCTGCATAACAAGGAATCCCTGTCCTCTTTTTGGAGCTGATTGAAAAACAGGCATGTAGTCGGAATTAAATTTCCTAAAAAAAGACGTCTCAGAAGGTTAGTGATAAAGTTCCGTATAGATTTGTGACAAGCTGGACTTATCCAAATTTTCTTTGATTATAAATTTGGCGTTCCTCCAGCGATAAGGGGCCTGTAGACCTTCTGCGCCCATGGCCCAAAATGAGATCTTAAATTGGCACTGGCAATGTATATTCTTAATATTTTAATGTATATTCTTAATATCCGACTACGTTCAGAACCGTGATTTTAAAAAGCGCATAAATGGATAATTTTCATGATATTTAGTGTCACTCAGATTAGAATACATACATAAAATTGTTTTAAGGACATTTTGACAGATTAAAAAAAAATTATTTAAATAAAATATTTTGGCAAAAATTAACTTAGAATAATCTTTTTCCAAATGTTCTCCTTTTGTGAAAAATGCTTCTATTATAATAATATTTTGTCTGTATATAGCTCAGACCTCTCTACAAGGCTCAACTAGAATTTTGAAAAATGCACATTTTCAGAGTTACCACCAATTGAAATAATTATTCGCGTTTTTCTGAAAATTGCTCCCCTCTGTTGTCGTAAAATATGAATAAACCCACTTCTAAGTTATATATTTCAAAATTCTAGTTTTTTTCTAGTAAAATTCATTTTTTTTTTTTGGTTATTTCTTGTATGTTCAAAAACCAACACTTTTCTCCATTTATTTTATTTATTTTGCTTCAGAATCTCGCACTGCTAGTGAACTCGTTCCTCCTCAGTTCGTCCAAGAACCTGAAGACTCCATTGTAACTGAAGGTAATAAGCACCAATTGGAGTGCCAAGTCTTCGGAAATCCGTTACCTTTGGTGTCTTGGTTTAAAGATGATGTCTGCATCGACTATTCCATGGACTATTCCATCACTTACAACAACGGGTATTGCACTTTGCGCATCGAAGAAGCCATCCCTGACCATCAGGGACGTTACACATGTCGCGCTGTGAATCAAGTTGGGCAAGCGGCATGCGGTGCCAATCTTAAAGTTCAAAGTAAATCCAGTTTCCATTATTTTCTTTTTATTTCAGACATAAGGTATATTAGGCAATAAAAAACGTTCTAAGACTTGCCGAATGTTGTAATAGTGTTGTATAAATTTGGATTTTGCAGGAGAATTTCGTACTGAATTCGTGTAAAAGGATTGCATAATATTTTCAAAAATATTTCTCTATCATCACAAAATTTTTGTTATTATTGTAATAAAGACCGTTTTCGCCAAATGTATGGGAGCTTGAACTAAACGTAAAACACATTTTCAGACACGAAAATAACTAAATTTGCTTGAAAATTTTCAACATTTTAATTCATACATCTGTTTATATGATAAAAATTTCAAAATATTCCACGCGAATCCTTTTTTTTTTTTTTCATTTTAACTCATAAAGGGATAGGAGAACCGATACAAAACGCATTTGATACTAAAAAAATAGATCGATTCAGATAAAAATGAGTAATAAAATCATATACTGCTCTCTATAAGACAATGAATCTAGAATATAATATTAATGTCTCAATTTATATCTGAAAAAAATTCCAAATTTGGCCTTATTTTGTAATATTAAGTGAAGATAGCTTTAAAAGACTTTTAATGGGATAGATGTGATTATAAATTTAATTGAGATTGAAATAAATAAAAATTGAGGAGATGAGTTGAGTTTTGAATGCTTTGACTTTAGGAAATACGATTTTGTAGTAAAGCAAAATGTATTTAGAAGAGATCTAATCATAATTTTGTGTGCTTATACAAAGGAAATTAAAAATACATGGTTTTTGGTGCACGTATGCAGACACTTCTATGCAGCATATATGCAGGCGTATGCATGATGTCCCCCCTGCTTAAACAGAACTTTGTCAATCGTCAGGAGGCAGCTGGGGATTGAAGTCGTCGACAGGGGCATCTTAAGGAATGGGCCAACTTCCCTCGTGCCAAGGGCCTCGGGGGTCTTCGTCTCCTTCTCGACTCAGTCTTAATAAGACGATGCTAATAATAATTTGAACGATCAAATGATATTTCTAGTTGTATTCTCAGAAAAACTGACAAGTTTTGACTATATGTCAACTAGCAGCAGTGGCAAGACTGTATTGTTATGTGAGGACCGTCATCCATGTATAGGCTTAGGCCTACTACCATAAGTCATCATTACTCATTAAGTCAAAGAGCGGCAGTCGGTCGAGCCGATTTGTACGATTGTAAGCAATGCACATTTGTTTGTTTTAGGTTACTATTTGTACTAGTATTGGAAACGTATGCCATGTACAGTCTACTTTTAAGGGCCATTGATGGGGCTTACATTTGTGTAGGGGCCCGGGGCTTCAAAAAGTCTTAAGACAGGACTGGTTGTTGTATTTTCATTTATGTCAAAATCAGCCTAAACAATGAAAAACAGTACTGTATTAAGTTTCGTGTAAAGATTGACATTTCTCAGAAAGTGGACTTCGAGTAAGATTTCAGTCCAGGTAAGACAGGCCAACCTCAGAACAGGCTTTCATGCACTGTTTCCGATTGTGCCCAAATCGTTGGAAATGATGTTTGGAAGCCCAAGGAGACTATTTTGAAGGAGGTTTTTGTGCATGATTTTGTTCTATTGAGTTACAAATATTTGTCACGGATAAAGGTTAATTTTTCTTATATATATAACACATTTCGTAATATTCAGTGAGGTTATTCTTAGAAATCTATGTACTGCTATATATGAAAACGATATCGTGGTACACAGTGTTGCGTGACATGTGATATGTTTTTGATGTCTTAAAATCTCTAAATAGCATTATGTTTGGTAATCAATGGTTATTTAATTTATGGTGTTTTTATTGCAGCGATTACTCCTTCCGAACGACCACGATTCATCTCTCCTCTTTCGAATGTCATGGCTCGCGCCGGTCAGAAACTACGACTCGAATGTTCTGTTACTGGTCAACCGCAACCTGAAATATCGTGGCTGCATAACTCTAGGACACTTAAGGAAATAAGAGACACGAAGGTAAGATTTAGTATTAAAGTTTAAGCATTTAAAACATCTTGAGATAAAAACAGTTCGAAAAAGATTATTTTAGCATTTAAGTTACCAAGCCTGTTTTAGTGGAGTTATATAAAATGCGTGTTTGACTTTGCTCATGGCAAATGCTTTTAAATACTTTCCCCCTGACATATTATTACATTGAAGCGTTCTACATGAGAAGAGAAATTAGTCAACTTAGTTATCTAATAGCAAAACGTTGAAAATTTCTTCTGTGGTATAAGAAATTGTCGTTGCAACTGAAGATGAACTACCGTATATTTCCGAAAGTAAGCCGATTCTTATATGAGCCGAAAGTTAATCTTTTTTCAATTATTTACCCAAAATTTGATGCCCGTGTATAAGCCTAATTGAAAGGGGAAAAAGTCATATAGTTTTCAAACATGTCGCCTGTGAAGACAAAATTATTGTTAAGCTGATAGATTGGGTAGAATATTTTCCAATCAAATTGCTGTAAAATACTAGGCATCAACGACAGTATATCTTTTTTGGTAGTCATATTGAAAGCTAGTACATTTTTCACATTCATTTGCTCACTTGTGCACTGTCTGTGCCAGCCGTAATTTCCGCGCCATTTTGTTTTTAGCTTGGAAGATGAGCCAGAAAAGAATTTCATATATGACATGTGATTGTCCACATATGCTATTTGCTCTGGAGGAAAACTTCTCTGGTGGACGATTATATGCGTTTAGACACCCCAATGCGTGGATATGAACTTTTTGAACTATCGGAAACAAGCATTCAAACTCTGATTTAGAAGGATTTATTCCACTTTTTTTCTTTTAAAATAAAAGTTTCATTAAAAAACTTAAAACTACTCAAAAAATTAAAAGATTAAAATCGCTTACGGAAAATATCCTCCCCCCTAAAAAATGCTTTTATCTTAAGCAACATTTTTTCCAAAATTATCGGATCCGTATTAAATGTGATCCTTTTACTACCACCTTAAAAAAGTTCCAAAAATTTTTGGTTTATACCCGGTACGGAACTATACGGTAACCAAGTGAATAAAAAAAGAACTGAACGAATGAATGGATTTAATTCAAGCGAGAAGAAAAATGTATCAGCAAAAATATTTGTTCTCTTCAAAATTATTCCGAAGAATTAACGCAATGATTAAATTAATTTATTGGGAAAGCTGGTGTTATTGATAACAATTCTACCAGGATATTTCGATTACAAATCCATGGAACCTTAAAGGAATTAAAAAAATATTTATTTTAAAATAAAAATATTTCTTGGAAGAAAAGGGTTATGCAGCCTATTGGAAATTTGGCTTAATCATAGCAAATGTATTTATTTTAGTTTTTACTGGATATTTTTTTATAGGTAATTCATATATTCCATTAATTCTAGCTTCCAAATTTGGTAACGAAGCCGCCACTGGATGGTGCACCATGAAATGGCTTTCACATTTGAGGACTTGCCGTGTCTAAAAAAGTTGCTAAAACGCAACCCCATTGGGGGGGGATACAAAAATTCCTAGTCCTCAAAATTTTCCTTAGCATTCATCCATTTTGTATAATCATTCTTGGATGCTTTTGATCGACCATTACATTTAATAAATTTGATTGACCATTACATTAAGTGTGAAAAATTCTACCTCTATTTTCGAGGGTTAGTTTCTTAAATCCTGTTCTTATTAGGAATCTATGTTCGTTTTATACGACTTTGTTTCATCAGCTTTCCAGTGCACGCTTCACAGTATTTTTCCAAAATGGTATTCATATACTGTATTTTATGCAAGTTATTTACATTATATTCAATGTAAAATGATTTATACTATATTTACGACTTAAGGTATCCGGCTACGTTCGGAACCGTGATTTTAAAAACGCGCATAAATGGATAATTTTCCTGATACTTAGTGTCACTTAGATTAGAATACATGTATAAAATTGTTTTAAAGACATTTTGACAAAAAATGTATTTAAATACAATATTTCGGCAAAAAATTAACTTAGAATAACCTTTTTTCAAAATGTTCTCCTTTTGTGAAAAATGCTTCTATTATAATAATATTTTGCATGTATAAGGCTCAGACTTCTGTACAGAGGCTCAACTATGAGTTTTGAAAAATTCACATTATTTTCAGAGTTACAACCCATTGAAAAATTATCGGCGTTTTTTTCTTAAAATTTCTCCCCTCTGTTGTCGTAAAACATGGATAAACCCACTTCTAAGTTATATATTTCAAAAATTCTAGTTGAGCCTCTGTACAGAGGTCTTAGCTATATACAGGCAAAATATTATTACAATAGAAGCAATTTACTTTTAAGATTAAATTCCTAATTGACGAAAGCACAGATGTGAGTTGCAACTTAAACAAAGTTTTATTTGTTAATGATATGTCCCGCTTTTTTTATAGAAATTTTAAATTTCTTAATATTTGTTTTGAAATAAAGAAAATTTTTGAGATTTTTTTTATGCTGTATTTAATTATTTTACGTGTTTTTTTTTAAATTTCTTGGCTGCTTTTTAAACGTTCTATTCATTATTTTTTTAGTTGCATTTTGACGGAACCAATGCCACTCTTGTAATAACCGAAGCTTTCCCGAAAGATGCTGGAATGTACACTGTTATTGCTCGTAACAAAGCTGGTGAAGCTACATCGAATTGCAATGTTTCTGTCAAAGGACGTCTACCTTTGGAAACATCGTAAGGATTTTTCTTAGGCGTAATAAGAGAGTTAAATTTATTAAATAAATAAAAAAAAATCAAATAATTTTTAGGATTTTAATACCTTTTAATAATAGGTAGTGATGCCGTTGGTTGAGTTCGAATAACAGCCAGAGATGGAGATAGTACATACGCTTATATTGCAGAAAATAAATATTTACAGTTTACATTTACAATTAAATGTAGTAATGCGGTTAAATGAAAATTACAAATTTGAAGGTGCTGCGGATTGATGCGGACAAGATCTTGCATCTCTCCGTTGCGTTTCCAGTTTACAGAATAGAAAAATTTCAGTTTGCGTAGGAAGGCGGGAAAGTATGGCGCGCTCAGTCACAGTTAAGTGAGAGGAGTGTAGGAAGGAAACAGGTAGACTGCGTTTTAATTAATACCGCATATTTTAAGAAACTTTTTAATGCTTGATATTCAACTTGAAATATTAGTTTGATTGAATTTGTTACTTTATAGAACTTTAAAATTTATTTTTTATAATTTTGGGGACGATAAAGTTTTATCTCAAATAAATTCTTGTTTAATTTTTAAAAACTTTTTTTCATGATGAATTCAAGCTACAGTAAAGCCTTTCTAAGAACAATATAGTAGAGTATAAGTCCAAAATTAATGCAAGAATATTAAATCATTCATAATTAAGAAAAAAAATTGAAAAGCATTGTTTTTCAAAAAAATATGATGCATTGTAAAATTAAAAGAGGATCTATAGCCCAGTGTAATAATTTATAATTTTATTTTGTAAACGCGGAAAAAGCATAAATTGCCTTCATTTTGCTCTCTCATTTTAACTCATCACAATAATGCTCATTTTAAACTTCAAGCCGTAACAAGTAATATAAAAAAAATTAAGTCAATTCCTAGATCAACAAAGAAAATTTTTATTTTAGCTACTTTTATTAAATAGTTACAATTAATATATATATATATATATATATATATATATATATATATATATATATATATATATATATTAATATATATTATTTTGTGATTTTGTGATTTTTCTGTATTAAGAGTTTGAGAGAGTTTGTTACATAATAGTAGTGATTGGTTTTATCATGCTCTCTGAGTTATACTTTCTCTGAAGTTTTGTTTATTTTATTTTATTTGGTTTTCCTACCGAGTTGCAAAGGGGAAGGTTGGCGCCTTCAAACTAGTTTAACCCCACTTATTCGGTCCTAAGTCCGAAATTGCTTTCTGACTCGCTAGGTTCTTCTTTTTTGTAGTTCTTTTATTTCTCTATAATTTTGTTCTTCATGTTCAGCTTTTATATTTTTATTACGCTATTTCTTGTTATGTTCTTTATCTATTATATCTTGTTTTTGTTAAATAATACATATTTCTTTTTATATATATATATATATATATATATATATATATTATATATATATATATATATATACATGACAGTATCACAACATTAAGCGGTAATTGATTTTTATTAATTATCATTAAAGTATCGAATTGTCATCCAAAACAATCGTGTATATAAAATTTCAGTTCAACTGAATACTTTAAAACGTGAGAAAAAAAATCTTTTATAAAGTTTTGACCCAAGTCGCTAAAAATGAAACTAACGTGGCTGTATCTGTAATTTTTTAAATAATTAGTTTCAGTCAATTTTTAAAAATTAATTATAATTAAAGTATCGTATTTTTACCCTAAACAATAATGTATAGAAAATTTCAGCTCAAATGAGCGCTTTAAAATCTGAGAAAAAAAACCTTTTTAAGTTTTGACACAAGTCGCCAAAAGGGTCGCTAAGTCGCAAAAAATGATGCCATCGGGGCTGTATTTGTAATTCTTTGAATGATTAGTTTTAGTCAATTAATTTTTATTAATTATAATTAAATTACTAAACTCTCATAAAAAATAATCCTGTATGTAAAATTTCAGCTCAATTGAGCGCTTTAAAATGTATTTTATTAACGATTGAAAGTTCCACCAAGATAAATAAATATATAGAGAGTGTGAGCTAATACTAGGAATTGAAAAAGGGCGGAAATCTTATTGGATTTTTAAGTTTCACCATTATTTTTTTAATTAGAGGTTAACCATTGCACTTGTAGCCGCGGTAGCGTAGTGGTCAAGGTATCGGATCGTGGTGGCTGGCTTGTCACGAGTTCGAGCCCAGTGCCTCTAAAGACCAGCCGTGTAGGGGGCGATGCACGTTAAAGCTAAAACGTCCTTCCGTTGGTGTGGCGTGATAAGAGAGGGTGTGTGCGCGTCGCCCTCGTCACTTGACCAATGTTCAAAATCACGAGGTCCGTCGCCAAAAGCCCTCGTGTAGCTGAACAGTGAGACGTTAATATTCACTCACTCACTCACTTACTGACCATTGCACTTAACTTAAGAGGTTTGTTAAAAAAATTCTCTTTTAATTTACTGTAAAAAACACTGTCAAATTATCTGCTTCAAAATTAAGAATGCTTTATTTTTATTTTACTTAATTTGGATTGATCGTTTGGTTCTTTTAAAGATGTTTTACAGCAGTTCGAAATTTGCCTTGAATATAATTTTTTAAAAAAATCATTAAGAATTTATATCTGGAGGAAAGAATTTATTGACCTACACTTTGCATTTAAACGATCGATTTTGACGATGGATATATCTTTGAAGTTCGGTCAAGCAACGAGGAAGACACTTGGGCTGATATCCCACTCTCCAAACTATACCAACACAAGGACCTTGAACTTCGATAGTTTTTACGTGTGTCAGTCCGACTACACGAAAGCAAGCACCTGGACTCAAACTCATAACTCTGACTACCAGTTCGCGATTCTGACCACAAGGCTATCGTTGTCGTTTATATTTTCGGAAATTTCTTTGTTCGCTAAGATATTAAAAATTAATTTGTTATCCAGTTTTGTGAAGCATTAAAAAATTATTCAAACAAATATTCAAATTAAAAAATTTCAGACTTTTTTAAATATTTATGTTTAAAAAAATACATTTTGATTGATTGTTAGTAATCCAGTTTTTCATTGAATTTATTTTTGTTTTATTTAAAAAAATGCACCGAAGTAGAATGTTTATTCAATAATTATTGCAATCTCATAAGATATGAATTAAAATAAATATCTAAATCTAATATATACATATTTAAATTCATTTTGGGAAAGTACTATTCCTGTTGTTTGAATATATTTTAACTGTGAGAGAAATTTTACTTAAAAATGAATACAAATGGTATTTATGTAGGAATTTTTGAAAAACAATAATTATTTGAAATAATTTGGCATATAAAGAATATGATACCCCCCCCCCTGCCTGGGGGGTACCATCTCTTCATCCACGCGACCTAGATTTGTGGGAGGAAATGATTGATCACCCAAGTTCGCCGTAATAAATCCAATTTATTAATATTCAAATATATTGATCAACATAAGTCTTACTATAGGAAAGCAATCAGGAGTGATATAACGTATTCCTAAATTCTAAGTAAATAGCGCCTGTAATCCTAACTACTTATCTTTAAACAAAGTTATCCTATGAATCTTTATCTTTCTTAATATCTTTAATTCGCTAAAGCCCGTTCTATAATTACGCTTCTAAGTTTAATGTCTTACCATCAGCTCACGGCGCTCAGCAACTCAGCTTCATTTTTCCTTCTTCCTCGCGATTACAAAACCTTCACTATATATCTACTAACTAATCTGAATATGGCGGTTTCTTCTTGAGAGGATTGCTGTGAGTTTACTCAATGTTGGCCCCAAAGATTCCCCAAGAGGATTAATAGGAAAAACGCGGTAAAACACCGTCACAAGGATTGAAAAAAGGTTTTGTTTAATGGAAATATCGTTACAATTTGACGTCCTTTACAAATTTTAAAATTATGAATTTTTTCATTTGATTTTTCAGTGATTCTGAGATAGCTTCAGATATAGAACCAGCCAAACCTCAAGTAAAGCAACAACTGGAAGATCAAACTGTCGTCGAAGGAAATAAATTACGAATGGACTGCATCATTGTTGGTCAACCGGAACCAGAGGTAAAATGATTTCTTGTGTGTGTGGAAAATCTACTTGTAACTTTTATTGCTATAATTTTCCTGCAAAAGTTTGAAAAATAGAATAAATTTTTTAAAATCTTTTCTTACAATGCCTTCATAGTTTTCATTTTACTGGCTAAGATCATTAGACAGCTCTATTGTCTAATTATACGAAGTAGGATTCAAAAGTTCCTGGACTAAGTCTATAATTTAAAAAAATTACCAATTAAACTGCTGAAACACATCCTCCTTTTTTCGAAATAAGATTCTTGAGCAAACAAACACTTTTGCCATGGCTTGTAAAGGTCATCGAAACATTTCTGGAATCTATTTTTAGCCATGTCCTTTAATTCAGCCTGCGATGCACTTTTAACTTGGTCTTCGTTTAACATACGGGAAACGATGTGTTAACGCACCCTATGCATGTTAAGATCCTTTGTCAGTACCCATTGATATGTGGAGGAGGATATCCCAATTGATTATGCTATTGTTTGACACCTGTTCTTACGTACCGCCACAGAAACCTTTTCGATGTTTTCGGTGGTGAGGGAAATCTGTGGACGTCCAGAGTATTTGTCGTCTTCGACACTTTCCGTGCCTTCTTTGAAACGTCGATGACACTGAAAAGCTTCAGCTTACGATAATGTATCACAGCCTTGCACTTGCTTCAAAATTTTGAAAGTCTCCGTAGCACTTGTTCCCAAACGAACACAAAATTTAATATTCATTATCTACTCAACAAACGCAATTCCTTTCAATCGCCGAAGACTGAATGCATTCACCTACCACGCGATTTGGGACAAACTTTTTTAGAAAAGCGGAAGAATGCAATAACACAGAAATGTTATCGTAGTCGCTGTACTGCAAAAATTTTCCACGTTATAGGCCCAGGCCGGGAACTTTTGAATTCTACCTCGTGCATGACAAAACTATATGGATTTTAATTTTCGTTTTAAAACTCAAGTGTTTATAATGTCTCTTCCTCTTATATTGTAGGTTATTTGGTATCATAATGGCAAGCCAGTTAAAGAATCCGACGACTTCCAGTTACTGTTTGAAGGTGATCGCTGTACTCTGATTATTGAGACGGCTTATTTAGAAGATGCCGGAACATACAAATGTGTTGCTATAAACTCTGGAGGAGAAGCTTCCAGTGTTTGTCAGTTGAAAGTGGAACGTAAGTTGCTATGAAATAAAAACAATAATAATGATAATTTAAAGAACAAGAACAATAATTTAAACCAGTGGTTCTTAAACTTTCGATCACCATGGCCCCTCTTTACTCGTATGTATCACCCTGACATTACGGACCCCCCACCCAAAATTTTGAACACCCCTCCTGGACTCCTAAGGTTCCTCCGACTTAAAGGTTCATCCAAGGGCGTTTTAAGACATGGGACAACTGGGCCCAGGGCCTCAGCTGCAATGGGGCCTCGTCTCGTTCTTGACTCAGTCTTAATAAGATCATAATTCTGATAATTTTAAATGTCAGATGTTATTCCCGGTAGTATTCTCTGGAAAATTGGGAATTTTGGATGATATATGTACTGGCTACATGTGAGGACCATCGCCCATGTACAGGCCTAGGCGGGCCATCGTACGTCATCACTACTCATTCATAAGATGGCAATCGGTTGAGCCGGTTTGTGCAATTGTAAGTCATGCACATGTATTTGTTCAGGGTTAATGTGTTTGTACGAGTATTTGAAACCTATGCTATGTGCTGTCTACTTTTAAGGGTCTTAGGTGGGGCCTACATTTGTATACTTTTAAATAAGGGGCACAGGGCCTCAAGAAGTCTTAAGACGTTCCTGGGTTCCGCAATGGTCCTAAGACTGCATCTGCTACTTGTACAGACATTTTTTAACACTTCTTTTTTTCTGTTAAAGAAAAAGTACACATATAATCATAAATGTATATAAAAATATTACAAAATACTACTTATAAATAAATAATGTAGGCCCAATGCGATTAGGAAATCGAAATGGATGCATCGAATGGCACCCCTCGTAAATTTAGTTGTTAAAAAAATATTTGCATTTTTGTTTCTACTATATATTTTTTGAAAGTACTGCATTTTAATGATGGCTATGTAGTTGAAACATTAAAAAAACTTAATCAATATTCTTAATTGAAATACATGTTTTGGTAAATATTTTTAACAGGGAAAATTTAGTATCTAGTCTAGAATGACACATTTTTCAAATTTTCCACGAGGTCTTTCCGAATCTGTAAAAAGGGAAATCTCTTAACATAAAATTAAAGACCTTCGCCTCCCCCCCCATAGAAAGGTGCTATGGACCCCGGGGTCCGCGGACCACAGTTTAAGAACCTCTGATTTAAACAATGACAATTAAAACAACAATTTCAATGATGATAATTTTTATAATAACAAAACTACTACCAATATTACTTATAACAAAAACAACAGCAATAATAACAATTTAATACAAAACTCTACGGGGGGACAATTATAATATTAATAGTAACTATTTCAAAAATCGTTTTGATGGCCTTTATTAATATGTAATTATATAAATGTTTACTAGTTTTTTAAAATTATTTTTTAAAATGAAGAAAAAAAAAAGCATTTAAAATGTAAAAAGTTATGTACTTATTAATATTTCTCACTGCATATAGTAGAAGCAGAATTGCATAATTTGTGTTATAGACAGACACTACGAGAGCTAATATTTTTTTTATCATTTTTTAAATGTATTTTTTTTTCCGTAGCTGCTGTCACCGAAGTTATCCAGAAAAGGTGAGGATAAAATTTTGTTCTTTTTACAATGATTATGAATTTTTTTCTTAGAAATATAAGTAATTCTGAATAGATCAAAAATATTTAAAGAATATCCCTGTGTGTATATATATGTTTGAGTGGAATATTGAAGTTTTTAATATAAATTTTATGTAATGTAAATATGCAATTTAGTTGAGAATATTTAATATTTTTATTTCTATTAATTTATCTTCTGTTTGTAGACTAGTATTAAAATCTTAATTTAACTTAAAAAATAGTATTACTCTCAATTTATGAGGGGATATTTTTCAATATTTATTCATTAGTTTAATACAAATGCAATTTAGTATTTCTATATCCCAATTATTTTAGAGGTAATGTATAATACATGAATGAAAGGAAATAGAATTTTCATTTTCAGATCTCTGTTTGTAATTTTTTTTAATTGAATGTGAGCGTGATATATTATAAATAAATAAATGTTAAATTATCGAGTATTTTGTTTGTTGAATACGTAGAATGTTTGGAAATTTAATACCAGATATTATTAATTTTCTTCCAATGTCACAAAAATTACTTTATAGTTTTTTTTTAATTCTTTGTATGTTTCATATTTAATTTCTTTCAACCAAAAAAAAAAGTTTTTTTTTAAATACAATTAAAAAAGTAATTTCTTACATATCGCTCTTGAATTTCGCAAATTAAATTCTTTTGCTTAAAAATTTGTTATTCAACAATATGTTTTATTCTTATACGCAATATTGCCTTTTTGTAAAGAGTTAATTGAATATTGGAAACTTTTTTATTTTAAGAATAAATTTATTTTTTACAGTCAGTTTATGATGCAAAAGGATATTGTTCTAAGTGTTGAAAGGTGTGAACCACCGAAATTTCTGAAACTTTTAGACAGTGTAGCTCTTAGTGAAGGTCAAGAATTGGTTCTCGAATGTCAAGTGGCAGGAGAACCTGGAACCACCATTTCATGGTTTAAAGATGGACAGCAATTATCTAATACTCCTGAATCGCAAGTATGTAATATCAATGTTTTATGTTTTATTTTTATTAAATTTTTTATGCAAAATATTTTGTCATTTCAGAGTTCAAATATTTTTTCCATGTAGAATTCGCGTGTGGGTAACATCCAACTACCAAAGGAAGAATTCAAATTTTCATTAGTTACTTAATACTGCATGGAAGATATAAAAATAAATTACTCGTTAAGGTTGATTATGACTAAAACTGACGGTAGAATTTCACTGATTTTAATAGGAAAAACCCTCAAAATATTTGTAAAAAGATTATATGATTTTAGTTTGTAACATTAGGAGATTTTAATAGTAAATTTTTTAATGTTATCTTTTTCAGTATAAATAATTTTAATTAACATGTACGCTATTTCGTTTTTTTTTCAAAGGATTATATAGGCTTATAATAAAATATAAAATGGAAAATATATCACTGTCTGTGTTAATTATATTTCTGTATTTTTTCTTTTTAATTGTTTTGGAACTACCGATAGTGTTTTATTAAATTTATCCTTAAGTAAAAAATTGGATGAAAGAATTCTTCCTCTCTTCGCCAAAATAATTATTTTATCTTAAAATTATATACTTTCATAAAAGTAAATCAACTTTCTTATTGGAAAATAATTAACTAGAAAACACCGTTTTATCGTAGCTTTATCTTTTAATTTATGTTCATCGGTGTAAAATATTATTATTTAGAGCGTAATTCTTGCATTTTTTTAATGTTAAGTCAAATAATCTCTTGTTTGAAGCTCATTATATATATACATATTTTCAAAAATATATCTTCATTTTCTTACTATTCCTTTCAATTTCTAGAAATTTTCTTTTTCTATTTTTTTTAAATTTCAAATTAGAAATTCCTGAATTTTCATATAATTTATCATTTCTTTTTTAGATTCAAAGTGACGCCTTAGGTATCTCGAGGCTAAAAATTCCAGCAGTAAAGATTTCCGACCGTGGCACGTACTCGGTGAAGGCTCAAAACAAAGGAAGTGACGCTCAGAGTATTTGCTCAGTTTCTGTGTCTCCTTCAGCTCCTGTGAAGTTTGGTCAGACGCCCGAAGAAGTGCCACCCGTTTTCTTGCACCATGTCGCTAATCAAACATTGCAAGTTGGTGGTACTGCTAAATTTGAAGCTATTGTTGACGGTAGTCCAAAACCCAAGGTAAGTTTGAAAGCATTCCAGTGGCTTAACGTACATCCCTGCATCGCGCAAAGCCTCATGTTATGGTTTTGCAGTCATTTGTGAGATCTGGCTTAGGACTCAAGGTCGGATTTTGCAGGGTGGGGGTCTAATATTCATAGTTACGCCACTGGATATTAATGTATTTAAATTTCTTGTGCGTGTATAAATAACTGAAATGATGTTTCAGACTAAAAATGGGGGAAAAGATCGCCAAAGCAAACAAAATTTCCACTACAACGTGGGATCGGAAGACCATCACCGAGCGCTAGAGGATGCATTCATGTAGAAATGAAAAATACGTATATTTAAAGAGAAAAAAAATTATTAACAAGAAAAGGCTTAAGAAAATTGCGCAAATGAGTGACCGAATTGGCGAAGAAAAGAATCTCGTGTATAATGAAAGATTCCTAATATTTCACGAACGTTTGCCGCTGCGAGGGACGCTTAATTTGATGACATGGTCCTCTGTTGACGAGTAGGTATCTGGTGCTCGGCATGTTTTAGTTGTACACTGACAGGAGATGTCAAAAGATTTAGAAGGCCATGTAATGGGCCCGTCACAGCCATCGGCAACCATACATAAAGTGCACATCCGTGTTTTCAGTATTCGAATGTTGTTATTTTTCTGGAGGCAGTAAAATAAAAATGCCTGCAAAATGCGAAGTCGATGGAACTTTTTAATATGAATTCTTTGATTTGATGAGATTGATTTTGGAAGGCTTTTGTTCATTTTTGCGTCTCCTATGGGACTTAGGAAGCAAATCTAAAGGATTGGTTTTCTTTTGTTCGGAGTTCGAATGAATTTATTTTAAGATTTAGATTTGAGTGGCTGCTCGAGCACACAGAAAGCTCTCTTTGGTGCCTCAGGGATTATTGTTTGTTTTTGATATACCCTCTATTCCCTTTTCTATTTTGGAACATTTTAGATGTACAACTGTGCAAGTATTCGCTGTATTATATGTGTATAGTTAAAATTATTTTCTTTATGTAATGGAAATTTACACGCATTTTTAATATATGTAAGACAAAACTATGCTGTTCTTCAATATTCCCTTCTTATTTTGATAAAAGATTATTTTTAGAATTTTGGTTTATAGATAATGCCATATTTTGAAGTTAGATCTTGATATTTATAGGAATTATTATCATATTTGAAATTCAAAACAGCATATACAAACAAAAATTTTGCCTTTGTAATTTAATTAATTATTTTCCTTTATAAAATGAATTTTTTTCTATTGATTTTCTAATACTTGGCTCCTCCATACACCACAAAACGGATCTTTCGTAAATGTAGCTGTCTATTAGTTTCACACTTTAAATTAGTTCTCTGAAAACCGAAATTAAATATTTTCTTGTCAAAAATTAGTAAGATTTCGGTAATTTCTTTCAACTTATTTTAAATCCCCTGATGTGTTAGAGATAACTTAAATTTCATTGCAACTAACTTGTTTCTTGTATATCATTTGATTGCAAAAATGTGTGTACTCTATAGTTAATGTTTTTTGAAATCCTACTTTAGTCCACACCTTTGGTGACAAGAAGGGGGAGGGAATTGACGCCAAATTGCGCCAATAGTACATTTTCCTGCATTAGACTTCTACACAATATAATATTAGTAAGTCAATTGCGGTAGTTGGCGAGATAAATAATGGGGTGGATAAAAATAGGTTTAAATTAATATTCTGTGAAAATCGATGTATCATGTAGGTACATTAAATTGATCAAAAGCAAATAAAACGTTTTATTCCATTTTTTTTACAAATAAACCCCTTTTATATTTTTTTGTTGAAGTTGAATTTATAGCATTTGACTTTTCAGATGCGGTGGAATTATCAAGGCAAACCTGTTCCCAAAGAGCAGTGTTATGAAGTCGGCACTGATGGTGACAAGAAACATTGGCTGATTATTCGCAACGTCCAAAGCAACCAGGCAGGAAGATATTCAGCGATTGCTGAGAATAATGCTGGCATAGCTACAACTTCAGCTTTATTATCTATTGATGGTACAGAAGCATCTTTTATAACTCATTATTTTTGTTTTTATTTTTGAGGGGATTAAAGTCAAGAGTTCTGTAACTTTGTTATAAATTTTATTCAATGTAATTATTTGATATACATATATATATATTGTTGAACTTGATTTTTTATGTTTTTTTATATTTTTTATATTGGTCTTTCTAATAATTAGTAAATTTTTTTGCAGATCTTTCCTTGACCACAACTGCACCTAGTCCTGAAGGATTTAAGTAAGTATTAGATAGAATGTATGAAATATGTATTTCTACGTAATCAAATCGTTGATGATTTGTTAGTTTTTATGCAAAAGGAAAATATTGGATTCTGATTCGATATTCAGTGTATATTTTAATCAGTATTTGTTGAAATTAGAGTCTTAGAACAAATGGAAAAATGTTCTAAGCAATGCATTCTACAATCCACTTGAGGAATAGCTTATTAAAACATTTAAATGAAAATAATATATTTTCGAAGGTTGGTTTTATTTTATTTATTATTTTAGCCGATTTTCATGGGCTCTTTTATGCAGATCCAGACGTTTTTTGCGATTTCTTGCCTGATTAATGTCTCTCCTTTCTTCGTTGTTGCATATTTTTCTGAATCACCACAGTTTTTCTCGACGAATTCCTTTCGGTCTTTCCCATTCTTTACAAGTCAATTTTCTCAAGACATATTAGCTACTGTTCTTAATATTTAACGAACTTTTTTACTAATAAAAGTCTCAACATCAATTTTATCTATTCTCACATTTTTTATAACCTCCAACAAGATGCAGATCAGATAGCTATAAATTAAAAATTGCAAGACAAGACTCGAACAGTGAAATAATTATTTTATAGTAATTCTATTTTATAAATCAGTTACGGAAACAGTTATCAGTTGAGCAGTAGTATAGCAAATAATTTATGTAACCGAATATATTATAATTATTACTGCCAAACGGTTTATTAGAGAATATAAAATTAATCCGCCAAAAGATATTTTAACTATTTTATACTGAAAAGGGAACTGATATCGGACTCGTATATTACAAAAACAGAAGTTCTTTAAGTAGTTGATTATTATTTTAATTACATTGATAATATAAAATATAATGGAACAGCTATATGTCAGTTATGAAATAAATATGTTGCCTAAAACCTTTATTGGGTTTTAACTCAGGTTTTATGGAATTTTAATTTTTATTTCCACATTTCTGCTATTACTTGTGGAATTACTTTTCAACAAAATCTGTGTTTCATTTCTCAAATAAATACCTTAATCATTACAGGAAAGAAAATTTTGTCATCGATTTCGTTTATTTTTTTTCAAAGTGCTTTTAAACACTTTAAAACTTTAAATACAAAATTTTCTGTTTTCATGATTGCACGTACTATCACTTGTCATAAACTTTAAACATACGGAAGTATGTCGCCTACAATTCTTTGAGTTGCTTAAGTAAAACATTATTTAAAAAATAAATATCCAATCATGAAAGTTTTACGTTTTTATGTACTTACTTATTTTTATACTTACATTTCTTTATTAATTATGTAAGTTGGTGCAAGATACAGATTCGTAATAATTATGCAATAAATGTATTATATATTGTAATAAATTTCAAAGTAAAATTTAAATTACTTTGTATTTTCAAATCTAGGGCTCAGTCAATGATAATGACCAGAAAGGCTGTTATGCAAACCAGCACCATTAGCTCTGTATCCGAAGTAAGGAAGTTTTATACTACATATATGTTTGTCTTTTGAAGAAATATAGTTTATCAGAGATTAAAATTATTTTTTTGAAGCTATGGTATCCATAGCTTATATCTTAGTAAATTATTTATTCGCATGTATTGTTATTTATAAATTCTCTTTGGATAATAGTTTTTATAGTTCTCTAAGATTAAAATACATATGTTTATTTACTGCATATTAAAATTTAATGTGTCTGATTTTTTTCCACAGTCGACAATGTAAAATTCACATTGGTATTCAATAGGCTGTGCATTGAAATTTTTTATTGATTTAGATTGATTGAATAATAAATCATGTATGGAGAAGCAAAGAGAATATTATCCCTTTAAGCAGTTTTATTTTAGTTTAACAAATTTCCGAAGAATTTTATCTTTTGTTAGAAAAAAGTCCAAAACATTTTATTGATTACTACTTTATTTAAAAGCTCCTTGAAAGTAATAGTGCATTGGATGTTAATGGCCACTGTAGCCGATAGTCATAGTAGTAAACACGTGATAAGAGTTCTTCTGTCGAGTCACCATTAAAATTCTAGAGCCATTGAAGAAAGACTGATGCAAGCTAAATCTGTCGATCCTCAAGGTCCTCACATTGGCATTATGGGGAAGTTTGGAGAGTCAGCTCAAGTGTCGTCCTCTTTATCTAACTTCTTTTCCAATAGTTACATCATAGTGAGACGTTAATCTGTACTAATAAAATAAGCAATAAATCAAGCATCGGACATTGATTTTAAGTGTATTACAAAATTCACTTCGTTGAGACCTTGTAAATTAAATTTGCTCAAATGTCCTGGAATGAGGAGCATTTTACAGGTAATCTGAGTACTCAGAATCTCCTCTTTTCTGTTGTTTTTCTGTCCAATTAGTTATAATATCAATGTTTAGAATGGTGCTCAAAATTTCAAAATAATCTGTTGGACTTAAAAGAGAACTCATTGTGGTTTGATATTCATTGGCGCGATAATTCAGATGTGCGTGTTAGCCTAGTGGTCATGGTCACGAACACGTGACCTGCATGTCATGAGTTCAAACCGTAGTGCGGGGTATGCGGTTGCCCAGTGGTAAAGGTATCGGATCATGACAGGCATGTCCTGAGTTCGAGCCCAGTATCACTACAGACACGCCGTGTAGGGCAGCGATGCATGCTAAATTTGTCGAGAGCTGAAACGTCCTCCCGTTGGTGTGGTAGCTAGGAGAGGGGGTTGCCAGCTCAGGTGTCGTCCACGTCACTTGACCATGGTTCCAAATTACGTGGTCCGTCGCCAAAAGCCCTCGTGCAGCTGAACAGTGCGACGTTAATTTTCACTCACTCACTCGAGCTGTAGTGCTTTTAAAGACCCACCATGTAAAGGCTCTGATGCACGTTAATTTTATCGTACTCAAACTCCTCCCGTCAGGGTGATGTGATAGTTTGGAAGGGGGACTGCCAGCAGCTCAGTGTCGTCCTCGTCACTTGATCTTGATTCAAAATAACGAAGTCCGTCACCAATAGCTCTCGAATTGCTTTATAGTAAGACGTAAATAAACACTCACTCACTCATTCAGGAAATCCATTGGATCAATGCTGGTTTATCCATCGGGCGCTTAGGGCCGGAAGGGCCCGGATATGCTGGACTTAACCAAATTTTCTGGTCATAAGTTTCGATCCACCAGTGCCAAAGGGGCCTGTAGACCTTCTACACCCAAGGCCCAAAATGTCACTGGATGTATACATTAGATTACCCCCTTACTAGTTTACCCATCTATTTATTTCAAAAAATTTTGAGAACTCGGGATTCCAAAGAAAAATTAACTTATTATTCTAATAGGAATATATAAAGTACTATAGCTAGTATTCACAGTTAAGATTTGAATTGAAAATTGTAGTAATATCCTTGAAATATATAATTAGATTGGTGATGTGAGAGGACCGATGGAATTATTTTAGACATTCAAGTATTGTAATAAATTAAATACATATTTACTTTTTGACTTAAGCTTGGATGTACTACTTTCAAAGTTAAATATGCATGCAATACTTGTGTTTAAATTTTTAAAATTTATTTTTTCTGGACTGCATGTTTTTATAAAAATACTTGTATTATTAAACCCAAATTAAAATTTCATCCCGTATACTATTTAAAACAATGCTATGTCCTTCCTAGTGATAATACTTTTACTTTTTGAAACTTTTAACAACTTTTTTTTATTTATTTGGTATAATTTTAAATTTTAAAAAGTTAGAGAATAGAGTTAAAACTATTACTACTTCTGTATGTTGCATCAAAATGGGATTTTTTATTGGTAAATACTGTACAAAAAGGATTAAAGCGTGGGTTTTTACGATGGATTAATTTTTAATTTGATGCCAAATGACAACCATACATGATTTGAGAAATGTTACTAATACTATATGTATTTTTAAACCATTTTAATGTTTGAAATTCGCTTAAAAATATATTATTCTGAAGATCTTAATTTTTGAGATAAAAACTGAAAACGTTAAGTATTCGATTTGATAAAAAAACTTTCTTGTTGTCAGCAATCACTGCCTTTTAATACAGAAATAAAATAAATTAGAGCCCCCCCATTAGATTTAAATACGAACATTCTTATATATTTTTCTCTGCATTTTCTACACTTCTTATATTTTTCATCTCTTTTTTAACATCCTTTTTATAAGCTTCACTTGTATGTAACTGAATCTGAGAACTCAATTTTTACTCGCTTTAAAAGGCCATATTAATTCGAAATTTTGCTCACTTGTCCAGGATCGATGACAATACAATAATTTAGTAATTTTGTTCCATTGACCTGATCAGGATTATCAGGAATAACGATTTCCAGATTTGGCGACTAATTCCATATCCCATTCCCAGATATAGCGACTAAAAGATGAAGTTACAGCTTAGTTCGATTAACTATAAAAGGGTTTTTTTAAGTTTTTCAAACTGTAAAATTTATTTTAAATTAATATGTAAAATATATTTTCCTTCTTTTTTTACCTTTATTTAAGTAAAGCAGTTCATGTCTCAAAGGAAGCCTTTCCTTTTAATGTAATATCTTACATAATTTACAGGTGAGCGATTCTGATTATCAGCCTCCAGAATTTCCATCTTTCTCTTCTTTGCAAAGCCAGCAATTGGTCAAGATGGAACAATCAACATTTGACCAACGCACCGTTGTTCAATCATCTGGAAAATCATTTTCATCAGTGGAAAAAACTGTTAAGCAACCCATGCCTGAGTTTCCCAAAATGCAACCATTTGTCACGGCACCACAGCCTGCAGAGCAGCCTATCTCCATGCAACAACCTCTCCCCATGCAACAACCTCCCCCCATGCAACAACCTCCCCCCCCATGCAACAACCTCTCCCCATGCAACAACCTCTCCCCATGCAACAACCTCTCCCCATGCAACAACCTCCCCCCATGCAACAACCTCTCCCCATGCAACAACCTCTCCCCATGCAACAACCTCTCTCCATTCAACAAATTCCTCCAAAATTCACCAAACCAGTGTCCACTGCAGTTGTTACCGAGGGAGAAAAACTATTTTTGGAAGGACATTATGAAGGTATTTTTTACAAAATTGGAGTCGTTTTTTGTTAAGTTCTTTTTAAAAGTCAGAATTATTCTTTTGTGATATTGCTGCATAATTTTTTTTATTTACTTGTGGCTTTTACCTAAATGTATGCTGCTAAATGTAATGATTTGAAATATTTTTAAGTGATTTTTTTTTACAAAATAAAAATAGAAGGATTCGCGTTAGTTTATTTATAACGATGTAAACTGATGTATTTGTTACAATACAAGTGAAGTAAAAAAGCTTCTTTTTGGAATTATTTTTATAAATGTTTCATGTTAAGAAAAAGTTTTGTTCCTTCTTTAAGATCATATAATGTTAGGGTTTAACTCTAATTATTCAAGCAGAAATTATTAAATTATTTAGTAGCTATAAATTCTTATTATAATTTAAGACTTAACTTATAATTTTTATTGCTTATAAATGACAGTCTGTCTCTATTACACATTTATCCCATCATATGCAACATTTCTATATTATGCATTTGTATTGAAATGAACTTGAACAAAATTCTGTACTGGTACATCTATTCATACAAACTTATATTGCCTGATTTCTTTTAGTCTTACTAATAGTTATTAGTAAGACAAAAGTATCAATAAAATTACTAGTAAGAATTAGTAAACCATTTTTTAATAAAAAAGTAATTTTCCTCCATGTAGTTTGGGTTTAGCTGATTATTATTTATAATATGAGTAAATATTTCAAAATATTACAGTTTTTGATAAAAAAAATTTTGATCTCTAGGTTCTCCAGAACCTACAATTCAGTGGTTCAAAGACGACCTTCTGTTGAAGAATAGACCTGGCTTACAAATTTCAAGTTCTGGTGGAAAGCATACTTCACTTTTCATTTTAAAAAGTGCAGAATCTGACAGCGGCAGGTATTCATGTGTAGCTTCTAACAGTGCAGGAAAGGCTACAAGTACAGCTGACGTTAGAGTAAAACGTAATTATATTTTTTCTTTACATGGTGGTATAAATAATGTTAAAAGTTATGTTGTATTATCAATTTTCACTTTATTTCATTATAATCTCACTATTATAGAAATGGTAAATTATAATACTAACTTTAAAAATCACATTATCTTATCGTGCATGAAAACAATAATCTTATTAAAATAGCTATACTTTTTTATTTCCTTGTGTTTTTGCAATTGCAGCTTACCGAGAAGCTCCAAAATTCAAAAAGAAATTACAGGCTGCAGTTGTAAAATCTGGCAGTAGGCTTGTCCTTGACGTGAGTGTTACCGGAGTTCCAAATCCTGAAGTGAAATGGTATCGCAATGGGGGACTTTTACAGAATTCTCCTGATTTTAGAATATCAGCCATAGAAAATGATCATACCTTAGTCATAGCAGAGGTAATATTTTCATTAGAACTCTTTCATCATATTAAAAAAAGAAGCCAAGAATTATTTTAATTGTTCTGACCGAAAAGAAAAATTGATTTTTGAGATTAATATTGTGTTTAGTACTCTATTTTTGAGGGATTTATTTACTCATTTTAAGAAAGTTTTCTTTTTTTACTAATTAAGAAGAAATAGGCATGAAATATATATGCATATTTTTGCATATATTTTATTAATGTATACTTAGTTTATAAATAGCTTAAATTTGATAAAAATTTAGCCAATTTTATATAATATTTAATTTATAATTAAGGGAACTATAAATAAGCTTTTGTAATACTTTTGATAAAAGAGCAATGCTTGTTTTCGTAAATTGATTTTATTGAAGGTAGATCATTTTTAACTTTAAAATCAAATTATATTTTCGTAATAATATTAATTTCTGTTCTTTTTAACTTTAAGACAATTTTCGGCTTATTTTACTTTTTATGTTGTTTATTATTTGTATAATATTACTTTCTCTCTATTACTACTTACTTATTTTATTTTTATTAAAATTTTATTACATATATATTTTATATTGAATGAAAATTACAAAATTTAGCAAATCAGATGCATGTTTTAAAATTTTATTTTTGCTTTAACTCAATAAATTTTATAACACATAAACGTTTAAAAATCATTTTCAAAATGGTTATAGATATAAATATGGTCTGATGTTGAGGAAATGCGTTTAATCATTACATTTTTATAATGAATCAGCGAACAGAATTTTTTCTGATTTAAATACAGGTTTGTGAACAGACATCTTTCTAAATAGAAACGAATGTTTATGGTGGTCACTTTAGCCGGGTAGTCATAGTCGCATAATCGATTCGGGAGTTCAAGTCCTGTTGCCTTTGAGGATCAGCTATGTAGATGAGTTGACTCACGTTAAGTCTGTCTCACGTTAACTTAGTGTGGAAGCTTGGAGAGTGGTGTGCCAACTCAGGTGTGTGGCTTGTGTAGCTTTATGAAGCGATGTTAATAAACGATCATTCTATGAAAGTGAAGCTGGGATAGTAATGAAAAGTTTTAGGAACTGTACGGGCATTTGCGAATTAATTTTTCCACTCTTTTCAGGTATTCCCAGATGATTCTGGAACGTACATGGTTATTGCAAGCAATGCCGCTGGGGAGGCTCGCTGTATAGCAGATCTGGTGGTAGAGGAGGATCGAAGTCCTGAAGTAGAACAGAAAATAACTTATCAGGAGTTTTCTTCCCATCAACAAACCAAACAGGTATGTTCATAGCAGGGATATTTAGTTGGATTCAAAAAGGGGACAAACATATACTTCAAATGCTTTTACAGTAGTGAAATTTAAATCAAATTATCGAAATAATCAAAAAGTTTTTTGAAAAATTCCTACAACTATACAGTTGTTGTTACTAATGCCACCTGAGCGGCATGTGCCAGATCGAGGCTAACGAAATTCATCATGGCAAAGGGCTAGATTGTACGCTTGTCGTTAATCGTAGCCTTGAACACCATGCGGTGACAGTACAATTTGGCTCGTTTTCAGACCTATTTTGGGGGCGGTCAGGGGCCTCCTGCTTATCTTATGCTTCCATTAACTTCACGAGAGGACTTGCACCTCGACGGCTATTTAGAGTGCTCCCATGCAGTGAAGGCACTATACATTTCAAACATCCCTGCCTTCTTCGGGATTCGATCCCTGGTCCTACGACACAGCAGTGAGCGTCCCTAACCACTATACCGGATGGACGGCAACTATACAGTAAATATAATTAAATATTGATACGGATTTGAAGAATTTTTTTTATCACTCAAGGATTTTTTGTTAAAAAGAAATCATTTTAAGAACATGTGATACCCCACGTCCCTGGAGTATGATCTCTTCATCCACGCGATCGAGATTTGTAGGGATAAAAGATTGACCAATCGAACCTTCCATAATAAAGCTAGTTTATTATTATCTCAATATGTATTAATCAATGCAACGCAAGTCTTACTTAGAGGTAAACGATCAGGAGTGATATGACGCAATTAACAATTCTTAGCAAATAGCGCATTAAATCCTACTCACTATCTTTATGATAAATTAACCTCCGAATCTTTATATATATAGCCGATTCCTTAACTAACTAGAGTCTGCTATATAATTAAAGTTTAATAATCTATCGCTTACCGATATTCCACGGCGATAAGCAGCCAAGCTTTATATCTTCTATATATTACTAATATCCAACTTGATCCCACTTCTATGCAACTTTCTGGCTTCTAACTGACTTCTATATGGCTCCTATAATACTTACTCTCCAGCCTTCAGCTAACCTCTCTAAGACTTTTTTCGCGAATTCTAAAGCTCCAATATATATAATCATTCCTAATCTGCATATCGCGTTTTCTTCTTGGGTTGGTTGGAATGAAAGGCCATTCTGGCCCCAAAGATTTCCCAAGAGGATTTAGTGAAAGGCGCGATTTGAAATTTTTGAAATATTTGAAAAGAAAGGTGTCTTTTAACTCAAGAAAAGATAAGACACGAATGAAAGATATATATTTAAAAAAATTTCAAATGGGGCTGCAGATTGGTAGTTACCAAAAAAACCTAGTACATTCCCCTGGAGCTGGTATCACTTTTTAGTGTGGCACCATATAAGTGGATACTAATTACTACAATGTAATTTTGACGACCAGTTTCCTTCCCAGAGGGAGGTACCTGAGCTCTGGCGTTACGATATTGAACAAGGAACTCAATTTTGTCGAGAACACCTAAGCCAAACAGGCACTCTAGGGATCTTCAACATGCTGCATGGACGGCATGGATGCTGTCGATTTTTTACACCATGGAAATCGACTGACTTGGGTTGGGATCGAACCCGCAAACTTGGGCGTACAAAAATATCAAAATTTAGGTTTAAAAAATGTAAGTAGTGTAAATAAAAATTCTATAAGTATTGTAATCATAAATTACTATAACTGATTTTATATTTAAATAATATATCTTGATTTTAACATATTCTGAAGAAATATATCCTGATTTAGCTATGATAGTTATAATGATTTTTGTAAGAAAATATGAAATAAAATGTACAATTAAATTTTTAAAAATTTAATCTGCCACAGCCTCATAGTTTAAATACTAAATTTACGATTAGAGATGTACTGTGTATGCATATAAATAAATAAAACGAGTTATTAATATAGGATAATATAAATAGAGAAATGAACATTCGAATAAATATTACAGACTTCATTTGCTGTTTCTTCTTGGTTTAAATAGAAGATTTACCCCAAGACATAGAAGGGATTAATGTATTAAAATTATTAATTTGTAATATTATTTTTAAATTAATTTTCAATGAATGAATATGTCGATTTTATTTTTCCTCATTTATGTGTATTTTAATTTTTTATTTTAATGATGGAATTTTCAATTGATTATTTGCACAACCATCTATCGTAATTTGGAATAGATGAATGATAACTCATTTGTGCTTCTTCAATATGATCATATGAGAAAAACAATAATGAAATGGATATATTTGATTAATTTTTAATGAGCATGAATTTGAAATTAAATTTTCAAAACATTTTTTACGATGTACTTGGTATGAATAGTTGCAGAAATATTATAAAGCATACCATATTTGTTTTCAGGTGTTTACAAAGATTTCAACAGGTCAGCCGATTGCTCTTGAACCATACCAGAGTATAAATGAAGTGAAATCAATAGAACCTGCACCACCAAAAGTTCCGTCTCCTCCACCTATGTCTGCTGTATCCGTCAAAGTATGGACGCAGCCAAAACCTCAGCCATTTACACCAGCTCTTTCAGAAGTTCAGGAACCAATTCCTGTTCTTCCAGAGCTTCATGAAACCATACCAGAAACAATAACTTCAGAGATTGCCTCGACGAACAAGGAGTCTTCTGGTTTTCCCCCTTTCCTGGAAGCGAAAATCTAACTGCCACTGCTCCAGTAATTTCTTCCACATCTGGAAGTTTTGTTAAGCAGTCAACTGAAAACCTGACCAGTTCTGTTCCAGTGATTTCATCCATGTCTGAAAGTTTCGTAAAGCAATTTATCATGAAATTCTCCCAACCGGATGTGGTACAGCAAGGCAAGACCAAAGAATCTGAGGTTAAGACAGTGCTGAAATCGCCTGTGGTGCAGAATGGTTTCGACAAAGAATACAAGTCTCTCGATTCTTTTTCCAGTGTCAGCAGCAAAAGTACTGTAATATCCGAATCGATGACTTCGATGTCTTCGTCACAGACAGTTCCTAAGTTGAATTTCGTTCCTAAGCCCTTAACGTCGCCTTTTAGAGCAGAAACGGAAAGCAAGCCATCCCCTGTGTGGCAACCTAAAATAAAACCATCAGCGCCAAGTACAGAACAAAAAGTATCGTCATCCATCAATACAGTTTCGGAGAAATTTACCTCTGCTAGCACGCCAGGAAGTAAAGTTCCGTCCAAAATACCAACTCACATCACTGGGGACAAATCTACTATCACGGACTTGAAAAGCACTTCGACCACATCGTGCCAGACTTCCACAACGCCATCTGTGTTCTCGACAGAATCGTCCACTACGACGAGGACTTCTTATTCGACGGAAGAAATTTCCATCACTAAAAAATACGAAATGGTTGTGGAACATTCTTCAGAAACTGTTCAAACTCCAGTGGAAACTTCTAAGGTTGTGCCCAAGCCAATCATCAAGAAAGATGTCCATGATGGACCGAAACCTACTCAAAAGAAAGCGGTTGTGATTGAAGAAGAACCGGTGGTGGGGGCAGAGGTGAAGCCACCTCATTTTGCTAAGGTGAGGGGAGCTGAATCATTAAGGAAGATATACACTGATATTTAGAATTTGTTAAACTTCTAGACCAGTGGTTGCCAACCTAATAATGCCTATTTTTTGGATTTGTTTGTTCTCATTGTTTTTTAATTCGACTGCGATTTTTGAGGGATTATTCAAATAAAATCGAATCTTGCTTCACTTTTTGTTTGTATTTTCTCAGTTTATATATGTACTAGAGCACACACTGTAAAGTTACTATATATTTTTCAGAAAATGAAAAAAAATAACAATATATAATATTATTTTATGTTAAGTATTATTAGTTTCTTGTTTGTAATGTTTTAAAAGACTTCAAAATAATTTTACATTCTTTAGTAAATTTATTATTAGATAAATATATCCCTGTTTTTTGAAGTAGTTTTTCACAACAATATATTCCTATTATTATATTTAATTTATAATGCTTAAAATTTTTTATATTATATTAAGCGAGTTATTTTCTATCAAAAATTACCTTTTATTGGGATTTTTTTAAATTTATACATAGATTTTTCTTTAAGATTTATATATATATTTTTTCTCTTTCATGATGTTTTCCAAATCACGGGGGTTGAAATTGAAAAAAGAATGTTTTTCTTCTCCAACCAATGCTCTTGTAATTTCGAATTATTGTTTATAATGTAAGATATTGTTAAATATATTTTAACGTATTACATTTAATGAACATTTAAATAGATTAATTTTGTAAGTAATTTAGTAAACTTACTGAAAAGCTGAGCAAATTTAAAATAAGGATTTGAAGTGGGAATTTGTTGATGTATTTCAACATTTACAGCAATTAACAAAACTAAAAGCTTGCTTAGTTGCAAAATAAATTGGTATACAATCAACCAAAATAACAGTAAGAAAATATAAGAGCTACTTAATTTGAAAATACTAATGTATTTTACTTATAAAACAATTTTTTTTGTAATTTTTTATTTATCTTTGTTCTTAGAATTGGATGAATTTAATTCTGCAGTTAAGTTATATCCTTTTGTAATCTAGTTAATTCTTTAAACGAGTTAAAATATCTGTTCGCCATTGAAAGCGTTTGGTATAAATACTTAAACAACTGATATGAAAGTTAAATTAAGATAAGATACGCATGCCAGTGCTGATGATTTTTATTTCTTACCTCCATCAAATTATACAACTCGTAGTAAAAGATATAAAAATAGTCTGGGAAAAACCTTTGCATGTTTTGAATGATATACACTAAGAGAATGCTGTGTGAAAATTATCGAGATCATTCTAACACTACACCATGCTACGAAATTTTAAATTTCATTTAAGTGGTAGTATTACTTTTGTGTGTATGCATGAGGTATAAAATATTTTCTTATGCTATTTATTCCAAAGTATTTTGTTGAATTTTAAAAAATAGTAGCATATTTTTTCTATTATGAATATATCATTGTACTATTTACTACTTCATTATATTTTTATAGTTTAAAGAATAAAAATTTATGATTATGCTATTTTTATTTAATGAATAAAATAAAAAGTTAAGTATTATATTATGTTAAATATAGAGTTTTGATTATAATTACAGTTAATATTTTAGAAGCAACATGGTTGGTGCATGTTTTGGTGTGTGAAAGATGTTTTTAGAAGCTGAACTAAAAAAAAATGGTTTCCTTTGCTTCTGCTATGTATGCTTTATTATTCTGCTACTTTAATATTGTATCTGGTTGGGAATCACTGATCTAGACTTCTTATTTCTATTATTCTATAATACTTTTTCCTTTACTTTGCTATATAAAAAAATTTATTTTCGCTTTTTTTCCCTTGCTTTAAATATTTCCGTATTAATTAATATTTTTATGGTTTCAAGTGCTAGAAAAACTTCGAATTTTTTATAATTACTAGGCAAGTAATGTTATAACCATTCAAATTTACTGTAATAGTACAATTTTGTGATTTGAATGTTTTTATTAGATATCTTTTTAAGTAATTCAGAATTTAGTTTTATTTCAGGTAGGATTTATTTATGTGCTTTTGAATGTTTTTTTATTGTGTTTGTGTTTGTTTCTCATTTCAGATTTTGTTTTTAATTCACTTAAAAAATATACCAAAGTTTGATATTTAATTTAAGCAAGATTTAGTTTAATCAAAATTTATTCGGTGTTTCCCTCATAAACAAACTTTTGTTCAAAACGAAATGATTTATCCCGGAAAAACTAAATCAAGACCTTTCAGATTTAAAAAAAATTATTTTGCTGTCTCCTGTATCATGAACATAATCATGGGCAAAAGATGTACGAATTTTTTTAAAAAAAAGATTAGTAAAATTAAATCGATTTCTGTGACTAGTTTCTACAAACAATTAAATTTGATAACAGTTGATAGATTTTCTTATCTTTTGTTTTCTATCTTTTTTCTTTGCATGTTAAACATTCATCAGAAAAATAAACAAATTTTTATTCTAAAAAGTTAAAAATTAACACACACACACACAGCTTAAGTTACTATACAGCTTAAGTGACTGTAAATAAAAGTTATATTTGATATATTTTTTTGATGAAATTCTGATATATGTACAAGGTGATTACAATTAAAGTTTTCCATTTTCAAAATGCCGTAATAAAAGGAACTTCTGGTCAGAATAACTTAAAATTTACCTGAATTTACTTGAAAAGAGGGGGAGGGGGAGAATTCTAAAGTGGCATCTATTAATACATTTTTTTAAAAACAGTTTTTAAGTGTATCAATAGATGCCACTGTAAGTAACGAAAGTGGATTCAGCTAGAAATTACAATTTGAATTGAATTACGACGGCTTTGGCAGAATCGGTGGTGTAACGTACACCCCCTCATCGCGGGGGCAGGATTCTTGGGGGGGGGACAAAGCCTGACAGACGCTAAATACGTATTTAACCAATTTTTAAAAATTAATGGCGAAAATTAAATTTGCAGCCCCCCTCCAATATTCTGCGTTACGCCACGGGGCAGAATTGCACATTAACCTAACTGTAACGTTCAATGTGCATGATTGTCAGGGGCGTAACTACCACCATATCAATGATACGGGGTACCCAAACAACAGGGGCCCCAATATGTGTAGCTAGTTAAAATGCTAACTGGGTTCTCATGTCTAAGAAAGGGCTCCCGAAGGAATTTTCATACAGGCCCACTCACGGCAGTGATGATTGTTTTGACTTTTGGAAGGAAAAAAGTGACTTTTTTTTCCAAAACGTTCAACAATTGTGACAGTGTTTCTGAAAAGTCCATCAACCATAGGAAGATTGTGCCCCCTTGCGGTAGAAAAATCGGTTCCATCTATTATATCGGTGAGACGCCATCTATTGTTACATTTTGGACCATAACGTTTCCCCCTCAAGTATATTCATATCAAATTTGAAATCATTCTGACCGCGACCAGTAGTTCTTTTCTTCAGGAATTTGAAAGCTAAAATTTAATTGTAATCCCCCTCTATGTTATATGATAGCCATAAAAATACAAATTCAAAAGGTTACTTTCAGGAGATCTCACTTTTTCTGTATAGTAATTTATTTGGAATATCCCATTGTGTGTATAATGGTTTAAATTTAAGTATTTTTTATTTTCAAAATTCTTGTTTCAAGGAGGGTAATACAATAAGTAAGCCATTTCTCAGTTTTAAAAATAGTTTATTATTGTTTTTCTTTAAAATATTCCCCGAAGTTTTATTAAATGTGTGTGGCATGTGCTGTGTGAAGTGATGCATCGTGCTCTTATGGTTTATTGATTTGTGGATTCTTTTGATTTTTTTTGCTTGCTTTAGGTGCAAGATTAGGTGAAATGTCCACTTTTATTAGAAACTCAATGCGTTCAATTTTCATTTTCAAGATTTAAAAATCTACTTGATTTTTAAAGTACAAAGCAGTAAAAGCTTTCCGTTATTCACAAAACAGAAGTAGTCTTTGAACTATTTTTAGTGCGAAAAATAAATAAATCCCAATGGAAGTTACAAAAAGTAATAGTTCAATTAGTAACCTAAAAACTCGGGGAACTATATTTTAATCAGTTATCATTGAAAATTTTTCGAAGTAAATACTTTTCATGCACATTTTTTTTGTTTAATATTTCTTTAGATTGTTGAAAAATAAAAATAGTATAGGGGTGTAATTTAAATATTAAGAAAATGTTTCACAATATTCATTTCCATTAGAGACAACAATAAATTGCCTCTCTTTTTGGAGAACAGGAGTATCTTTTTTAATTTAGAATGATTTGTTGCTTGAACCTATATTCTTTTTCGATAATTTCTTTTTAGTGTAACGCATTTTCATCTTCCCTGTTGTTAATCAGTTTTTTTAGTTGTTTAATTCATACACAACAAATAATAGTCTTCAGAATAAAATGCTTTAATGAATTTGAATCATTATTACTTATCAAAAGTTTTATATTTAAGTTATAAAAGATGCTCTACCGGATTTATTATTTTTATTAATCCAACAATTTAGGAAAGTGGATTTCCTTAACGATAAAAATATCATTATAGCTGTGCTCTATATATGTTTTTGAATGCATAAAATCCTTTTCAGTTTCTACAATGTATATGTTAATTATTATTTTAATTTTTTTAATTGATAACGAATTCGTGGTTGAATTTTTTGCGTGTAATAATTTGAATATTAAGTATAATAAAACATCCAAATAAATCTAATAAAAAAAAGAAATGACTTCAACACTAGAAAAATGTACGGGTAAACAGTTTATAAGGAAATCTTTTCGTATGAGATGAAAACCACATAGGTTTTGATATTTTAGACATTATATTAAAATAAATTTTCTTCTAAACATACTTGACAAGAATCTTATAAATATAAAACTCTTTCATAAAATTTACTGTAGCATCAAACAGAATTTTGTTTGGGATTAGTGTTTTCGAAAGAAAGAAAAAATATATGAACAATGTACAAATTGTAAAAAAGGAAAGGTATTTTTATTTTCACTTTGAAGTAATACAAAACCAGAAATTAAAAATACATACAAACACAGTCTTATGATTTTCCAAAATAAAGAAAGAAATATCAAAGTAACGAATGTCGTTCACTTGAAGCTGGAATATTATTTTCCTTTTTAAATTCTAACATTATTTTTGTGTTTCCCATTACTCCCTTGTTATTCTTTAACTGTATTAAGACATAACGTCTTTTCATTAAAATTTTAATTTTATTAATGACGTGGTTTATTTAAAAAAGTAAATGTATTGAATACTAGATATCGTTTGAATTCAATGTTAAAATTATCACTTAAACATAAATAAATAAATAAACAAAAATAAAATAAAATATATGTAAAGGGTGTTTTTTTGAGAGGTATAGAACTTTAAATTGCAATAAAACAACGATGTATTATTCGATTGACATGAATTTTTTTATTCGAATGATACTCTTGTGCCATTAAATTTTAAATATGATTTCTGGTATAGTACGGCTGGCTCAGATGTAGTCCAATCTGGACGTCCAATTTTCGATGACTTTTTCCAACATTTGTGGCCGTATATCGACAATAACACGGCGAATGTTGTCTTCCAAAGGGGCAAGCGTTTGTGGCTTATCCGCATAGACCAATGACTTTACATAGCCCCACAGAAAATAGTCAAGCGGTGTTAAATCACAAGATCTTGGAGGCCAATTCACAGGTTCAACACGTGAAATCGTTCAATAAATCGATTGTGGCACGAGCTGTGTGACATGTTGCGCCGTCTTGTTGGAACCACAGCTCCTGGACATCATGATTGTTCAATTCAGGAATGAAAAAATTAGTAATCATGGCTCTATACCGATCACCATTGACTGTAACGTTGTGGCCTTCATCGTTTTTGAAGAAGGATTCCACCAGCCCATAAAGCGCACCAAACAGTCAGTTTTTCTGGATGTAACGGTGTTTCGACATACACTTGTGGATTAGCTTCACTCCAAATGTGGCAGTTTTGTTTGTTGACGTAGCCATTCAACCAGAAGTGCGCTTCATCGCTAAACAAAATTCGCTTATGAAAATCGACCATTATTTTCGAAATAAAATTGCACAATTTGAAAGCGTTGTTCAGGCGTGAGTCTCTTCATGATGAATTGCCAAACCAAACTGAGAATAAATCACTTGACAGCTGTTAAATCGGTCTCCATCTTGGAAAGTAATGCCAACTTAAACTTCTATACCTGGAAAAAAACACTCTGTAGATATCGTTTGAATTCAATGTTAAAATTATCACTTAAACATAAATAAATAAATAAAAATAAAATAAAATATATGTATAAGAGTATTATTATAAGAATTTTACGCACATAGCAAAATAATTTTAGTTCATAGTTTGTTTTTATTTGCATTTCGTTTAAGGCTGTCTTCGGCTAACGTTAAAGAATAGAACTCAAATCCGGAATATTTTTTCAGATATAAAAGTACTTAAACATTAATATTATATTCTGGCTTCACTATCCTGTGGAGAGCATCACTTATTTTATCATACTGTTCATTTTTACATTTGTAAAATGTATTTCGCATTTTTTCTTGTATATAGCAATGCTAAATAAGCAATCCATTGACATGTTAAAAGGAACAACTAATTATTTGTGAAATATTTGAAAATTTTAAAAACTTTATACTATAAGCAAATGCATGAGTTACAATGTCACAGTTTTTTATAAAAATTGAAGGATTTTTTCTGTCCGAAAATGAGCTTTGCGTTAAGTTCGCGCTTTTTATATACGGCGAAAACAGCCTTAAAAAGTTATGAAAACATGGAGCAAATAATTTTGAAAGTGACTTACTTAACCCAATGTATTTGAAGAAAAACCAATAGATATATCCTTTAATCTCTTTCTTTGAAAATTTTAAAATTAATGCAAGAGGGGAATAAAAAAATAATTATTAAAAACATTTTTTATCAGAAAGAAAATCTACATTCATATTGGTCACTTATATTTTTTATTGCATACATTTTTAAATGAGATGAAAATGATTTATTCGTAAAAAAACATGAAATTATAAAGTTGAATAATGAAATATACATTTTTGTACACTTGGCTTGAATAAATTGGTAAATGTGAAAGAATGTTAACAACTCTTATAAAATCTGGTAGTGAGACATTTAAAAACAGATTTGATGAACACGTATAGAAACAGAGTGTTCATACTATTGTCATCAATAAACATATTTTTAATGTGACTTTCCAATATATTCTGTATAAAGTTTGTATGGTTTGTTAAAAATGTTTTAACCTTCTTAAAACTTATGATTGCAAATAATAAATAAATATAATATAATAAATAAGATCAGAAAGAGTAGGATATTAATACATGCGTAATATTGTGCACATTACGTATTTTTTCATCATGTACAATCGTAATACGTACATAGATTTGGTTTTATCTGCAATTCTTACAGTTTGTTTGATTGGAAATAGGGTTGAAAACTATAAATCTCCTACTTACAATTTTTTAAATTTACGATTTATTACTCGGAATGGAACTTAGTCGATACTAGTCTCATCCACATTTAATTAAAACGATAAAATCCCCCTTCTTCCTCATTAGATTCTATATTTCAAAGTGATTTAATTTCAAAATAATTTTTTCGGTTTTTTTCATACTTTTTCAACCTACCTTTAAGTTTCTTAGATCACTATTAATGTTTCAATATTATGGATCATTATTAATTTCTTTTCTTTTTGGTATTTTTTTATTTAAATAAATAATTATCATTAAGTAATCCGTTAAAAAATAAATTTTTGTTAAGATTTTTCTTTATCTTGTATTATTGATAGTTATCACCAATAGCAGCCTAATTGGTATTAAATACCAATAATATGCAATGGTGGAGATTTGGGAAAAATTTGTGAAGAACCCTGAAGCTATTTTTCGTTCACTCGTCCCCGTAATTATGGTCGATTACCATAATCAGAATAATTCTGATTCGTTGTAAGATTGTTATAAAGAGAAATGTTAAATAATTCAATTAATTTTTAAGCGGATTTTGTTTGTTATAAGACGTTTGAGACAGAATTTTATTAGCCATTCTGTATGTTTAAAAAGTCGTAGATTGATTTTATTGCACATTTAAAAAGATTCTTGACGCAGATGCAACACAACCGATATTGAAATTAAAAAGCTTTCAACTTTATGGGATGGACAAAATATATTAAATTACCTATTCTATTACATACGGCTATTTATGTAACTGCATGATCTAGGAAGACGTGTATTTAAAGTCAGCTTTGATCAATGAGCTCTTTGAATAGAATTTTTTTCTTCACATATTATTTGAAGGTACACAAACACCTTGACGTGAAGCGGATATTTGTTACCTGCTCTTATTTACAAGATGTGTAGCCCATTTGCCAACAGTTTTTGGCGAGGGGCTCCGATGAAATACGGAACGAAGTATCATACGGGTGTGTCCAATTATTACGAATGTTTTCCTTATATTTTGTGTATACATCTGAGTTTTCTTAGATTTAATGTACTGATCTTTGAAGAGTTCGAAATTTATTTTTAACTATTTTCTTGTCCGTCATTTAAAATTTATGTTTACTTCATCGTTTGCCCCCTTCAGTCTTTCGTTTTATGCGAAAATAAAATCGATGAGTAAACTAATTACTTTGATTGCTTTGTTTATTTCTTGTAGTAAGAAAGTTTTATCGATTAGTTCTCGTAGATCTTCATCTGCACCTCATTTAATAGCTTTCAGAATTGAATTATAAGGTATCAATCAAAATAATAATAATTGTTCTGGCATGATACTTTTATTAATATTTTGAATTTTATTTTTGTCATGAAAATCTTTTTTATCTTCTAAATTATAATTTGGTCATAGTGAGCTTTAGTATTATGTAAGTTACATCTGAGAATTATTGTTCTAAAACAAGGGTGGCCTATCTAAATGATCTTGCGGGCCACTTTTGAAAAACAAACATAATCCCGCGGGACGCATATAAAAATACATATATCTGCATTGGATTTTGACAGATTACAAGCATTTATTTGAGTTAAAATTTAAAACGGAATGAATTATTATTATTGTTTTCATTATTTTTAATGTATGCAAACATAGATAATTTAATAACAATAATGCAATGATCAAATATACCTAACTCTAGCAAGAAGCAACTTGACAAAGTTACAGGAATCAAGCGTGATGCTGTGAGGGCTCGCCCTGTAGTGCAGTACTGATCACTTCTAAGTATGTATAAAAACAGAAGCAACGTAATAAAACAAAAAATTGTTGTCGGATATAGTAGGATCTCCATTTTAAGAACTTCTCTTTTGCGAATTTTTCTATTTTGCGAACTTTTTTTTTGGAACCAAGAACATTTTACGATTTTCTTCCTTAAATAACCTCCAAATAGCGAAATGCATTTTCTATTTAACACAATTATTTCCTCTTGTGATTCGATATTATCCCTCCCTATTTTTTAAATATTTCTCGACATTTCAAATTATTCTCTCTTTTAACATATTTTATCGTGATGAATGACCTTGAACTAGTTTACCAGGTGCCTAACTCACCTAGAGAAATGAAATTGCCATAATTCAAAGCGTTTCACTTTTGCAAGCAAAATTAACAGATTATATCACTAATTAAATTTGAAAACGCATAGTGTAATGTATGCTCTTAAAATTACTGGTTGTAAAATAATGTGTTTTTAAAATTACTTGTGTAGGCTTAAAATTAGAAAAAATGTCATAAAAAATTAATTAGTTTAAGGTATCCGACTACGTTCGGAACCGTGATTTTTAAAAAAGCGCATAAATGGATAATTTTCATGATATTTAGTGTCACTCAGATTAGAATACATGCATAGAATTGTTTTAAGGACATTTTGATAAAAAATTTTATTTAAATATAATATTTTGGCAAAAAATTAACTTTGAATAATCTTTTTTCCAAATGCTCTCCTTTAGTGAAAAATGGTTCTATTATAATAATACTTTGCCTGCATATAGCTCAGACCTCTCTACAGAGGCTCAACTAGAATTTTTGAAAAATTCACATTATTTTCAGAGTTACCACCAATTGAAATAGTTATTCGCGTTTTTTTCTTAAAATTGCTCCCCTCTGTTGTAAAATATGAATAAACCCACTTCTAAATTATATATTTCGAAAATTCTAGTTGAGCCTCTGAACAGAGGTCTGAGCTATATACAGGCAAAATATTATTCTAATAGAAGCATTTTTCACAAAAGGAGAACATTTGGAAAAAAAATTATTCTAAGTTAATTTTTTTCAAAAATATTGCACTTAAATACATTTTTTTTGTCAAAATGTATTTATGCGCTTTTGAAAATCATGGTTCCGAACGTAGTCCCTTAAACATAAAGTTATTTTTTTTAAAGTTGAAAATACAGTGTATTCTCAAAAACATTTTTTTTGCTTTCCTCACAGTTGTTTTTTTTACGCGGTTAAGATATAAAATAAATTGATATTAATTTTAAAAAATGGTGTGAATATAATTACCTTTTTAATAATAAATAGTATTTATGAATTTAAAATTTGTTTTACCTTGTTTAAAAAGTTTCTTGATAGATGAATCTCTATTTAACAAATTTCCCACATAACGAGCTTTTCTCAGGATTTAGCGACTTCGTTAAATGGAGGTCCAACTGTATTTCTACTACTACACTAAATGCAAAAAAAAAAAATATTACACGAAATTATCATATTTTGTAAAGTTGTAATGAATCTCGCGGGCCGCAAAATTATTCAAGGTGCAATTATTAAGGACCCAGGGACGCTGATTGGCAACCCCTGTTCGAAAACATTTTTAAATTGATAAGATTTTATTATAAAGAAAAATTATTGAGAAGGTTCTGTTAGTAAGACATTATAATACCCTGAAAAAAAAGCCAGCACTTTAAGAAGTAACACAACAATTAAGCTTACCTAACAATTCCTTGAAGTCGCACTTCCTTTTAAATTGCAAAGATTTTAAGTTGTTTCATTCCATAATGTTTTTGAAAATTCTGATCATGATCATAAAACCCGAGGTCGGAGTTGTTTTGTTATGTGTTTTTTTTTAGTGGAACTAGGCCTAAGGTCCTTTTACTACTAAAGATTCACCGTATATAAACGGGCTGATATACCTTACATCTGCTGAGACTCAAAATCCTCATGTTTCTGTGGTTTGAAATTTGTTGATTAAGGTGCCAGCGTGTCGCCAATATCCTTTGACCGTGGTTCAAAAGTACGATATCCGTCACCAATATTCCTCGTAACTTCGAAGTGCAATGTTGGTAATCAATCAATCTAATAAATGGAAATTCTTTTAGTTTTGAATTATCGCATTTAAGTATAATTATAATATTTTTACATGGAGTATTTCTAAAGCATATCCCTATAGAAATTACTTACCCGCAGTGTAGAGCGGATTATACACATTAAAACTGCCGAGGGTCTAAATCTTCTCTTTGATGTGGTTTGGAAATTTAACATGGTGTCGTTGTCATCCCTTGACCGTGGCTCAAAATGAGGAAACCATTTGCCAATAGGTTTCGAGTTGTTTCTTAATGCAATGTTAACAACCGATCTATAAATATCGAGGCTACTAAAATATATTTATTAATATGTTAGAAACTGTGAGCAGCATATATTCATTTTTCGTATAAATATTGTTTTATGTGTAAAAAATAATAATGACGTTTTTACCATAAAACTAAATGATTGTGAAATGTGAAATATAACTTAATTTCATAAGCGAAATGTAGCTTTTATATTCTTTTCCTCAAACATCTATTTTAAAAGTAATTTCTTGTGTAATTGTTTTGATTACAATGTAGGTGTACATCAATTTTGCTGCACATTTGACCATTTCAAATTCCTAATATGAAATATTAACAGTATTTTGATCTTTAAAATTGTGTATTGTACTGTTAATTTCTGAAATTTATAAATTTTTTGTAATATAAACTTTAATTTCAAATGGTTAAAAATATCGTAAAAATGTAATTAAACTGTAAAAAATTTGCTGAAATAATACTTGTAAGATTTACTTATACGTTCCTTTCGCAGTGAACCTAAATATATGAAGTAGTTAAATATCCGAAATAAATTATTTATGTACAAATATCCGTTCCATCTAAGTGCATAAAAGGACGATTGATTTTGGTCATCAAGTTTTTTAAGATTTGAATTGCAAAGTTGAGGATCTCATGAGGATGAAAATGGGAAAATAAGCATATTTTGTTATTATTATTTGCGAAATACTGAAATAGTCAATGAATGTACATCACATTTTTTATGTCACTAGAACTTCTTTTATTTATACAAGATTCTAGATTTTAATTATTATGAGTTCAGATTAAGTTACTAGTAATAATTGTGCAATTAGTTCAAGGCAAACGACCCCTTTAATTAATGAAATTTCATCCAATTGAAGGAAAAACGTTTATTTACAAAATCTCGATACCTGACTTCTTTTCCTGTAAGTGAAAAACTTCGTAAATGGAAAAAAAAAAAAACAATTATAATCGAGATTGAAAAGAAATTTTATTTCATGAACCTAAATTTTCTTTGGGATGCCAATTTTATTCCAATCAAGTTATTTTCCGAATGAAACATGATCAAAGAGGGTTTTTTTTAAATGCCGGGGAAGTTTTATTAGAACTCTTATATTATTGTATTTTATTTTTTAAATTCTAATTTTTAATTTGTTATCTCAGTAATAATGAAATAAATTAAAATGTATTAACTTAATATATATATACAAATTCAAGCTGAATAGAAATTTCAGTGGAACATATAGAACAGTTTATTTTTGCTAAACGCTGTTTATTCATCATGGATAATGATTATTCATGTTTTGGTTTTAATTTATGCAAAATTCACACACACACATGATTTGGGGTAGTATATGTAGCTTATTTTGAATATCTTCATCAAATTAATTATATTCAAATTAATTTGTTTTAAACACTGATTAATATTTTTTAAGCTTCAATATGGTTATTGTGTCCTAGTATAGATATTTCTAGAGTAAATAATTCAAATAAAAATCAAAATGATGACATATTTAAGAAAGCAGCACTCGGATGTCATTAGTTGGTAGCCTGGTTATCACTTTAAAATAACTATTTTAGCATTTGATTTTCTTAATTTATGTTTCATAAATGTGTATTTAATACATTTTTTGAATGATAAATTTAAATAAAAACTGATCACTCAATGCTTATTAATCTATTTTTGCCTTCTGTTTCGTCTAACAAATCTAGTAAGTAAACTGCGAAGTAGAAATTTTACAGTAACAAACGCAAATGCGTGCCAGAAAATTTAATGAGGGAAATTTCCCCGGATATTCTTAAAATAGAGGGGTGTAAAACAGACTTCAACATTTATTGAGAAGTACTAACGAAAACAAACGTAACTGTTCCATTTAAAGTACTCTAGAAGAGTGGTTAAGGAAAACAAAATTTCCTTGAAATACCGCAGGATTTTTTTGAAGAATTCTTGTTTACCCTTTTATTTGACTTTGAATTTATTTTTTTATTATTTTATTTGTTTATTTTAATTAACGTGAACTTCTAATTCTGAATTTGAACCGTAATAGTTGTACTTAATTATAAAACTTAAGCTAAACCATATTTATTAAAACCAGATTTTCGATGGAGTAATTGATATTTATTAGAGCAGATGATTTTAATTGGATTTCAGAGTGTGGAAAATGATTACTAGGAATGTACAATGGTGAAATCGAACGCAGCCGTTTTAATTTTAATATGATTAAATAAATTTTAAAAGTACTATTCTTAATGAAAGCCCTAAATTAAAAAGTTATCATTTATCTATTTAAATTACATTTTTCTATTTAATTTATTTAATATATTATTTTGATTTAAGTATGTCTTTTTCTATGTTGCATCCATATAATACTTCTTATTTCCAATGAACTTTAAATTAATGAACCTCTCTAAAATCTTAAAATCCCACTTTTTGTGTAATTTTTTTTCTTAGAACAAGTTCCTTGATTTTTAAAAATTTTTTGATAGAATTTGTCCAATTTTATGAATAACAAGCTAACAAACTATTTGTGACAGTTCAATTATTATTATAGCCTAGTAAGTAATGACACAATGAATGGATCTTCAAAATTTGCTGGCGTATGCCCTCCTAACGCCCGCTGCATGTTTTTTCATTTCATAATAAATACCAAATTTTTTTAAACAAAATACTGTAGTTTTTGTTTGTTTTTTCAATTCCTACTATTAGCTCACACTCTCTATATATTTATTTATTTACATTTTTATACATTTTAAAGCGCTCAATTGAGCTGAAATTTTATGTACATGATTATTTTGGATGACAATACAATAATTTAATTTTAATTATTACAAATTAATTGATTAAAACTAATTATTTAAAGAATTACAAATACAGCCACGTTGGCATCATTTTTGGCGACTTAGCAACCCTTTTGGCGACTTGTGTCAAAACTTGAAAAGGTTTTTTTTCTCTCACGTTTTAAAGCATTCAGTTGAACTGGAATATTATATACACGATTGTTTTGGATGACAATACGATACTTTAATGATAATTAATAAAAGTTAATTGCCACTTAATGTTGTGATTCTGTCCTATGTTTATACATATTTATATTAATTGTAACTATTTAATAAAAAGTAGCTAAAATAAAAGTTTTCTTTGTTGATCTAAGTAGGAATTGTCTTAAATTTTTTTTTATATTACTTGTGTTATAAAAGAATACACGCGTACACAAAAAACTTGCATATGTATAATTTTAAAAATTTAAATTTAATTTAATACGTTTAATTTTTATATATTTTTAATATCATTTAATAGATTGATTCGATGCACTCTATTTTGTGTTACATTACTTATTTTAGTAATACACTGTTCTATTTTATTATATTACTTACGGAAAGCTTCGTTATCTGAAGGTTTTTCTTCCTTGTATTTAGAGTGAGATTGTTATAATTTTTGCCAGAAAAATTTCCCATCAAATGATTACATAATTTAAAGTTTTAGGAAACTTTTATTTTCCTTAAATATTTTTAAGATTTAGCATGTTTTAAAAAATTGTATTTATTAATGAATATTTACTTAGATTTGAACTAAATCATGAATATATATATCACCTGTTCATAGAATTTTATTCTTTGAACAACTATAAAAAGAAAAGAAAAAAAAGGATTATTCTGCTTCATGTCTTTATATCTGCATCTTAGAATAGTGTCACCTGAAAGAAATAAATCCAAATAAAAATATTTTACATAAATAGTAATGATTATAAAAAAATAATACATCCTTCTTTCATTCCCTGAACAATCTGTATTGTCATAATATGGTTTAATTTAGGGGTACTCAACATTTTTACCGCCGGGCCGCATACACATGACAGTTATTTCACACGCAACACGAGGATGATGGAAAAATCACATAAGATCAAAGCAACATTGGCAAGCAAAATTGATCAAAATATTAAAATTTATTTTTAATACTCTATACTGCTCTTATTTTAATACTATATTAACTTTTCTTTCAAACACACCCACAAAAATATTTATTTTTATGAATTTTTGCTGAGTTATGGGATAATTTCTATTTTCTTTCATCAATGACCAGCCCCTTGCTTTCATTCTATTATTAAAAAAAATAAATTGATAGCAAAATTGATGCATTTGACTGCTTGATTGATAGAATTTCCTGTTAAATTTTTTGTACATTGTTCTCCAATAATTAAGTTTCTTAGTACAATGGGCTATAATTGGGGCACTCAAAAAAGGCCGGCGGGCCACATGCAGGTCGAGTATCACTGGTTTAATTTTTAGTTTGTCTGAGCTATTATTAATTATCGTCAAAATTTCTGGTAAATTTCAATTATGTGAAAAATATCAAATCGTGATATGATTTACCATGAAACTAGAAGATTTGTTCTAGATTATATATTTTTAACAAATTATTAGAATATTTTTTTTATTGTTATCAGATAATTATCTCGATATCTCTCCGAATTATCAGCCACTGGCTCATTTTGCAAAATTTCCTAAAATGAAAAATCTATACAAAATCCACTTAGATGTTTATAATATAAATATCTATAATATAAATTTTACAGATATTTAAATTATAAATATCTATTATCTAAATCTATATGTAAGAAAGAGATATCCTTATTTTGAATGCAGATTTTACCTCTTTCTAGATTAAATTGAATTTAAATTTTCTCTAATTTGTATGCTATGGAAAAATATAGGTTTAATGATGTCTTTCTAAGTACTAAAATAACACAAATTTTCGCATATTTTTCCGGATTGAAGAAATACATATTTTCACATATTTTTCTGGATTGAAAAAATACATATTTTCTTATCTAAAATAAAGATCAATCTGGTATATGTTGTGATGATTGAAATTTTTCATCGCTTGTTGTTGCCATTAATGCTCAATATGCGACAATTGAGACTACGCCAAAATAATGTACATCTATTTACAATACTTCACACACTTATTCCCTTGCAGATAACTTAGTATACATGCTTATTTTTTATGAAATAATGAAGATACGGATTTATTTAAAAATTTTTTTGTAATTCTCATGCTTAAATAGGTAAAATGCACTGTAATAATTCTGACAAAAATAATGGCTAAATTATTTACCAGTTATTTGTGATAAAGTAATTCTACTTACAACTACTTTATCATAAATGATTGACATTATACTTACAATTACATTTATCTTGATTAAAATTATACACTGATGTAAGAGGTTTTATACATACAGGGCGTTAATGCTTAAATTATACAGTATACTCGATGGAACCATAAAAATTTCATTAAATATATTGTTAAACAAATATTTTTTTAATAGTTAATTAAGCACAAAATTAAAAGCACAATTTTTAAAATTTTTTAAATTAACCTTATAAAAGTAGTTAATCAGTAGTAGCAATAATTATGTAATTTTTAAAAATTACGGAAGTATTGGAACGATTTGTAATCTTGTATATGTAAATTTAAATTATCAAGTATAAAATATTTTTGCTCATTTGCATTTTAAAAAAATTACAAATAACAGACATGAAATCCCCGTCTAATTAGTATTATTTTAGGAAATTCACAATCCATTATGCAGCTAATTAGTAATAAAAATGCAATCAAATACGGGCTGGCACAGGAAAAAACTTATTATTTAAAATATCTTATTTGACACAATCATAATTTAAATTTAGAAATTTTCGCTAATTTTATTTTTTTATCTAACATTGTTGAAGATTTACGAAACTGTTGATGCACTTGTATTAGAAATCGTGCATTAATATTCAATAAATTCCAATGAAATTTATGAAATAAATATATTCTTTGCAAATAAGAAAGTTTTGGAATATCCTCAGAATGTTACTTGTTCTATGCAAGCAGTTTTTACCAATTCGAATACACATATAAATTTTAGGCTTAACTGATATTTTGAATTTTGCTGATTTATTATTTTACTGGTACTATTATGCAATTTTTTTTTTTGCTGAGAGAAAAAAGTTAGAATACTACAAAACATGCTTAACCTTACATCACAACCTTAAGTCTATGAGAGCTTTAGAAAACATAATAGTTTTGCATTTTGTTCCATTGACTTTTTTTTGTTCTTAGTTCTCTCTATTTTTTAAAATTTATCTCCTTCTGATTTGTAGAATATATTTACTACTAACCGTCATTCTATTGTTTTATTATATCTATTTATCTATATTTGTTATTCGCAATGAAATTGTATACAGTAATATTTTCATACACTTTTGAGTCATCATTTAAATATCAATATTAAACAATATTAATATAAAATTTGTTAAACATCTAATAATTCTTAACATACTCATGCATTTAGAAACAAGCAAGCTCTAAGTACGAACACTATTCAACACATTAGTAAGTAGAAATGAGTTTAAAGCCATAATAACATCACTTTTTATCGCATTAACATAGATAAATCTTTATCTTAAGGTATGCACTACATTCGGAACCGTGATTTTAAAAAAGCGCATAAATGGATAATTTTCATGATATTTAGTATCACTTAGATTAGAATATGCGTATTAAATTGTTTTAAGGACATTTTGACAAAAAATATTATTTAAATACAATATTTCGGCAAAAATTAACTTATAATAACCTTTTTTCAAAATGTTCTCCTTTTCTGAAAAATGCTTCGATTATAATAATATTTTGCCTGTATATAGCTCAGACCTCTGTACAGAGGCTCAACTATGATTTTTGAAAAATTCCCATTATTTTCAGAGTTACAACCAATTGAAATAATTATCGGCGTTTTTTTTCTTGAAATAAAATTTTTTCCCTCTGTTGTCGTAAAACATGGATAAACCCACTTCTAAGCTATATATTTCAAAAATTCTAGTTGAGCCTCTGTACAGAGGTCTGAGCTATATACAGGCAAAATATTATTATAATAGAAGCATTTTTCACAAAAGGAGAATATTTTGAAAATTTGTCATTCTATGTTCATTTTTTGTCAAAATATTGTACTTAAATAATTTTTTATTGCAATACTATTCTTGAAACAATTTTATGTATATTTTCTTATCTAAGTGACACTAAATATTGTAAATATTATACATTTACACGCTTTTGCAAAATCACGGTTCCGAACGTAGTCGGATACCTTAAAGGAATTACTTTAATTTTACACATGTGTATCATTATTAGGTAATATATATCTCTACACCTTAGCTTGATAGTACTTACCCAGTTCACCGGATATCCATAAATTTGTATTACATATTAACAAAAATTTGACAATCAAATGGTAAAGAATTATACATATTTATTATTAGTTAATGATATTAATAATTAAAAATGTCACAAAGAGCGTTGTAATAGAAAAAGTCAAATAATAAGTTTAAATAGTATATATAATTACATTTAATTGAAAGTTAAAGCAGGTTTTAATGTATGATACGATTTAATATGCTTAAATATAAATACAAAAAACATGCACTATTTTGTGAGTGTGAAAATGTTTTTTTACTTCATCGTATAACCAATTTATTTTATTCCTTTGATTTCCAGTTGCCCGAGGATGTGCATGCCAATGAGAAGGACAGTGTCCAGTTCGACTGCGTGATAGAGGGAACTCCTCAACCGAACATTCGCTGGTTCAAAGACCACAACATGATTGCAGCTTCAGAGGACTACCAGATGTCCTATTCCAAGGGGGTGGCGATACTTTGCATTCCAGAGGCTTATCCAGAAGATTCGGGAAAGTACACTTGCACCGCCACCAATATTGCTGGTTGTAAAACTGCATCTGCATATCTTTCGGTTCAGCCAGAGGAGGAAGGTAAGAGACAGGGGACAGTATTTGTGAAAGGGGTGTGGGATATACTGTTCTTTTAAGGTATCGTTCGGAACTGTGATTTTGCAAAAGCGTATAAATGGATAATATTAATGATATTTAGTGTCACTTAGATTAGAAAATATATAAAAAATTGTTTCAAGAATAGTATTGCAATAAAAAATTATTTAAGTACAATATCTTGACAAAAAATGAACATAGAATGCCCAATTTTCAAAATATTCTCTTTTTGGGAAAAATGCTTCTATTATAATAATATTTTGCCTGTATATAGCTCAGACCTCTGTTCTAAGGCTGAACTAGAATTTTTGAAATATACAACTTAAAAGTGGATTTATCCATATTTTACTACAGCAGAGGGGAGAAATTTTAAGAAAAAAAACGCCGATAATTATTTCAATTGGTTGTAACTCTGAAAAATAATGTGAATTTTTCAAAAAAAAATAGTTCAGACTCTGGAGAAGTCTTTGCTTTACATAAGCGAAATAATATTATTTTTGAAGCATTTCTTATAAAAGAAGAACATTTTGAAAAAAGGTTATTCTGTTAATTTTTTGCCAAAATATTGTATTTAAATAATTTTTTGTCAAAATGTTCTTAAAACAATTTTATACGCGTATTCTAATCTAAGTGACACTAAATATCATGAAAATTATCCATTTATGCGCTTTTTTAAAATCATGGTTCCGAACGTAGTCGGATACCTTAAGGTAGTCTCCGTACAATGTTAAATAATAGAATCCGAATTTTTTAAAAATATTTTTATATGAAAGTTGTTCAACATTAATATTATATTCTGGCTTCGCTATCCTGTAGAGCAGAGATGGGGAACCTTTTTACCATTAGAAGCCACAGGTAAATTAGACAGTAATAAAGTAGGCCGCACAGGATAATGCACCAATAAATGCGGATTTTATGAAATTATTATAGTTTTTGTACAATTTCAACAATTAGGTACATTATATAGAAATATTACAAAAAATTGAATTCCTTTCTTTTTATTATTTGACAGAAAAGTTACAACATAAAATATTTTTGTATTCACATAAGGAACGAATATTAAATAATTTCTCTGTGAATGCGTATACTCTCTAGAGATACAATGACACAAAAGTACTGGTAAAACCACAGATTAAGTAAAGCAATAACTATTGTAGATTTTTCTAATGGTCGTTAGCAAAACGAGGCGAGCTTGTTACCAGCACATTGCCAGATTTACATAACATCACTAATTTAACAGTTTAATTATTACAACTCAGTCAACAGAAATTTTTAATGAAACATTTCATTAATATTTAAATTAATATTCAAATGTCTTTCATGCAGAAAAATAAGTTTTAACGTACATGGAATCAGTCACAACAATAATAGAACAAAACAGCTTTTGTGTAGAGATCATATAACATGTGTGGTAGTGTTTCTGTGTTGCACTAGATCAGGGGTGTCCAACCCAAATGACCTTGCAGGCCATTTCGAAAAAACGTCATAATCTCGCGGGCCGCACATAAAAATACATACATGTATATCAGATTTGAAAAAAAAAAACATTATTGGAGTGAAAATTTAAAAGAAAATGAATTATTATTATTGTTTTCATTATTTTTCATGTATACAGACAAAGATAATATAATAATGTTTATATAATATAACAATAAAATGATCACACAAATAATGTTTAAAATATTACAGTTGCCATTTTCTTGAAAATTACGGAGTTTCTTTTGAATGGATCTTTCCTTACTCATTGTTGAAATTTGATTGTGCTGTTATTCTCAAATGATTAAGTATACATTGTCCTTTATCTTAACCGTCCTGAATATTTTTTAAAACTTTAAAAAACATCTATGACTGTCTCTTGCTTTTTGGGCACTCCAAACAAAAAAGGAGGAGGAGAAACGAAAGTCGCACACACAGAGAATCATGTACCATCCATAGTAAAGGATATGCATAAAATATAAATCTATTTTTATCTAAAGGATGTTTCTATTATCAAAAATGATTTATTTTAAAACAGGAACAGTTAACAGGCAAATACATTGTAGACTTATATATATATATATATATATATACACATTACATTGTAATGTATATATTACAATGTAATATATACATTACAATGTAAGATTATAGATTTACATTGTATATATATATACATATATATATATATATATATATAAATTTCCCCTTAAATAAATTTCAAAATGAAAAAACTTTAAAAACCTGATATTTAAACATTTTTTAAAAAGAGTCGGTGGGCCGCAACTTACGTACTGGCGGGACACATGTGGCCCGTGGGCCGCGTGTTGGACACCCCTGCATTAGATGGTGTTTTAAGATTTGAAATGTACATTTGGCCATTCCCATGAGCAGTCATTGAAGCATACATGCATTCATGGAGTTCTTTGTTTAATTTCACTGATTTTTGAAAATTCTTGTAATTATGTAATTAAATATTAATTAAAACAAGTACTAGCTTTTATGAAGGCCGCACAAGAAAGTCACGGAGGCGGTTTACGGCCTCAAGACCACGGGCTCCCCGCCTCTGCTCTGGAGAGCAACCTATTTTATCAATCCTTTCATTTTTATCAGAGTTGAAAATTTTTTCAGACATAAAAGGTGCTTTGCATTTTTTCTCCTATGCCGTATTTCTAGGAGCTGTCCTTAAGGCATGGAAATAAAAAATTACTTATTTATAGAATATTTTGAAATTTTATAAATTTAATGCTATGAACCGATGTATGAGTCTCAATTTTGCCAATTTTGATGAACATTAAGACATTTTTCTGGTTGATAATACACTTGTACATTTGGTGAAAACAGCCTGAAGTGAACATTTTTTTTCCTCTTCCATTTTTTAAAAAATGTTTATCTTTTAATCAACTATTCTTTTGAAATTCATACTTATATTCTAGAAAAGCTGAAGGCAAAAAAATATTTAGGATTAATTTTTTTGCATAAATATATACAATAGATATAAATAACGCTTTTAAGGAGATTTATAAAAAAACTGCATTTCGACAGTTTTATTTTACGAAAGGAAAGCGAATCGTTTTTCTCAAAAATACTTTGAATTCAGAATTTCAAGATTTTCTTAAAAAATATGGATCAATACTATATTCATTGTTACGCATTTAAAAGAGTCTATTTTGGCCTTGTTGAAATTACATCTGTTCGCCATAGAGGACAATTTATTGCGTTCAAGACTGTATTATGTTGCTAAAAATAATATATCAACTTTAAAGATACATTTGTTTAACTTATGACATAATAATTATTGAAATGCCATTTTGAATAAAATACCATTTTCATTTTTGAACATTTTAATTTACATGAATACTTGCATGGAATTTAAAGAAATTAATTCTATTTGCTATACTTTTCTCCGGAAGCTTCAAATAAGTAATGGAGAATGACTGGAAATTCTATCAAAGCAAGGGTTGCAAAATCACTTTTTTTTTTAAAAAAAATATTTATAATATAACAGAGATGTGAAAGCACATATTTTGAACTGACCATAGGAAGAGCCAATATAAATAATATTTTTTCATAACTATATTACTTAATTTGTAATTATATCTCTTAATTAAATTGCTAAACACTGAAATAAAAGGAAATACTATTTTGAAAAAAAAGAGGTTTATTAATTACATTGAAGCATAACTCATCCACATTACAATAGTTATAGTTAAAGATGTGCATTTAATAAAAAAAAACGTTAAAAAGAAAATTAATTGAGTAATAATAATAAAAAAATGTATAATCTGGTGTACAAGCATTCAATGCACTTTTTTCTGGAATAGCGTACTTTAAAAAACTGTAAAATATAACCATCCAATAAATCCTCAATAGTATTGTTATTGCTTAGCACTACAATTTCTTGTTCTAGTTACTTTTATATAGACACAGATAAAACATTGTTGTTTAACCATTCGCCTATGCTTGTAAATGTATCTCATTGAAATTTTATTATCAACCTGTAACTTCTGTGTACAAACTTAACATTTGGAAGCAAAAATTCTGACTTAAATTGCTGAGTTTAATTAGTACAGACTTCTATCACTGCTAACGCGAACTTTTGATGTTGAGTTATAATTCCAAGTTTTTGAAATGAAATTACTAGTTGAGACTAAAAGGAATTTTAATCAATTGAATAACAACACATAATTACAGCGGTTTTTTTTAAAAAAAATATTAATTATTCCAATTGATAGCTGACATTCAAGACATCTTACAAATGATATATTTTTAGCTTACCTCTTATATGGTTAAAACTTTCTTTAAAACGTTTTTGTCGATTTAATTCAATTACACACAGAAATAATTTTACATAATATTTATAATTCAAAACTGTTATCACACATACAACGTCCTGTTATTCAAATTACAATTGGGCCATCAATGAGACGCGAGATTACGGAAAAAGCTTAATAAGGAGATTCTTACCTTTACTCCACATTACATAAGCTGCCATTTTCTTCTTTCAGCTTTTCCATTATTTTTTTTCTTCCGCAAGTAAAATTTTGAGTAAACCACCGTGAGGAAGTCCTGAGCAGACGTGTGGCAGGGCGTGTATTTTTGGAATGGTATTACCTTCCTCCCACTGCTAGCGTGATTCATGTTATGCCTCACGGAATTTGGGATGACACACATTTAGTCGTGGCTGGCTCACGGAAAAAGCCTGCTCTTTCCTTTGTAATTACAATCACAAAATAAACTTGCATATTTTCTTTTTGTCTAACCTAATGTCATTTTAAATACCATGAGCAGACGCCGAAAGGAAGCACTTAACCTTTTAGTGATCAGGTTTCATTTATCTATCTTCTTAAGATGTGATACCTTTCTCGTGTTTTATTAATAACAAGTAATATAAATTTTTTTTAATCCAATAGCTACTTTTTATTAAAAAGTTGCAATTGATATACATATGACAGAATCACAATATTAAGTGGTAATTAATTTTTATTAATTATCATTAATGTATCGTATGTCATCCAAAACAATCGTGTATACAAAATTTCAGTTCAACTAAATGCTTTAAAACGTGACAAAAAAAAACCTTTTCAAGTTTTGACACAAGTCGCCAAAAGGGTCGCTAAGTCGCCAAAAATGATGCTAACGTGGCTGTATTTATAATTTTTTAAATAATTAGTTTTAATCAATTAATTTTTATTAATTGCAATTAAAATATTGTATTGTCATCCAAAATAATCATGCATATAAAATTTCAGCTCAATTGAGCGCTTTAAAATGTATTTTATTAACGATTGAAAATTCCACCAAGATAAATAAATAAATAAATAGAGATTGTGAGCTAATAGTAGGAATTGAAAAATCTACAATAAATTACCAGTCTTAAGAAAAATTAAGTCTTATGAAGGTCGCTCGTACTTTATGGAAACGATTTTGATAGTCAATTTTTTATCTATAAATGCCGTACTTTTTGTGGCGAGATTTGCTTCTATCTGATAGCCATGGCTCTCTAAAATAGCTCTTGCTCGAATTTTCGATGAAAGTAAACTTTTTCTTAGTACTGTTGCTCCAATTTTACTCCCTTCCTCTTGAATCGTTTTCCAAAGTCCGTTCAGTGTTCTTGGATGCCGTTTTCCTAAGGTTTGTTTTAATAAACCGAAAGCACAAAAATCCATTGAAGAAGCGTCGGATGACTTTACAAGTATTTCATCAAATGGGATACACTTTATTTCTCTTTTTAATTTTTTCTTTGCTAAATATGCAGTAGTTGACTTAGACGGGGGACTAGAGGCTTTATCCATTTGAAGCTCAACTTAATCAATGTTCATTCTATATAAGGTTGAAACTTCTTCAAAAAATTGGCGGTATAGAAGATTATTTATAATAATTAGCATTTAATATGAAATGGAAAAACTGGCATAAGTAATTTCTGAGAAACAGTACAGCTTCGGCAAGATCTGTAATAGGGAACACCGTAGATCTGCGATATGATGAACTACAGAAATGAAAATAGTTTTTCCCCACGAGTGGAAGGAATAGCTGTTAATGTTAGGGCTACTTTTTAAAATTGTTTAGGATAGATTTGTAAAAGTAATAGGTGTCTTGCAACATCGATCATATTTCTCTATTTCTTCAAAGGCTGTGTCGAAATCGTGTGCGTATTTTTTCATTTTTATATCTAAAGGCTCATTGTTCTTTATTTTCATTCGATTTGTCTTAACTTTTTCAATATTATCCTAATATTTCTCAAATCTTATTCATAATTAAAAATAATAACTCAGTTTTCCATTTTTTTTCCAATTCATTTTAATTTCATTTGAAATTCAAACTATCCAACAAAAACTAGAGTGAGAGTCGACGTGTTTTTAGCAACTCCAGCTCCGACTCCATAGCCTGGTTTTAATAAAATTTGTAATGCTTTGATATCCTTGCGTCTAATATTGACTACATAACTAATGAGCTCCAAATACTTATCTTGATTTGATATTCATTGCCCATAATTTTTTTTAAAAATTGCTCAGTGCATCAGCTATATATTTCATCAACTTTTAGTAAATTTTTCTTTGTTGAAATCGCGAACTTAGATGTTGTTCTGTCTAAAAGAGTTGAGAGTTCAAATCTTGTTTGTATATTGATTGTATAAAATCTACGGTGAATTGATCAGAATAATCGTGTATCAATACTATACTTATGAGAGATTTTGAGTAGATATTTCCAGTTATATCGTCTTATGTTTAAGATGCTGGCTATGAAATTAAGGAGGTTGAGAAATACAGTTTGGTTATACATTTTAATAGCATTAAGTTTTACGTTTATCTCTCTTAATGTAACAACTATTTTTTGGAGCTTTAAGCATTTCATCTGTCAGTGCCTTGATGTTCTTGTACTTTAGACGTTGGTTACAAAGCCAAAAATTTGAATTGACTTTTGCTTGGATAATTGAGTACATTATTTTCTTTTACAATTGATTTCTAATTGGCTCCCTGGCTAAAAAGGACAGCCAAATGGCGAAAAAATAGTTCTAGAGAATAAACACGGTAACTCCATAATGTCATAAAATCTTAATAACTTGTTATATTTTAATTTCTTCTGAGTTACTGATTACGTAAAAGACACTACAATATATTAATGGATTGATCAATTGTATATTGATTAATTTTCGTTTGTGTTTTAATGTAATCCAACACAAGTGATAAGAGAAATTTGACTGTGATAACATATTTTTTAAAATTAAAGTCTTTCGTGTCTTATATAGCTTATCAGGATAACTTATCGAAGCCCGCTTTCGATAATTTATCCGGTGTATGTTATTGGTAGCTAAAAAGGCAGTCTTTTGGTAGCTAATACATTCTACAAGTGATTTATGAAAATAATTTAGGAAATATGTTTACAATCCCGATATTTTTTATAAACTGCATTTTTCTTTTACTCCTTGGAACTTGCTAAGAAAAAAAATTAGATATATTTAAACATGTTGAGATGATTTTTCATTTCAGTGGAATATTTTATAGGATTTTTGAAGTATTTAAAATTTTGGATCTTGTAAAATGTATTAAGTACTAGACAATATAGCACTCTAAAAGCTTAACCTAATACTTACTCATAATTTAAAAAGTATGATATAAGGTAAGTTGATTGTTTTATGTACATGAAGACGTCTAGTCCCTTTTAATTAAAATCATAACCTAGTTTTGAAATTTATAATTAAGTGACAGTGTGGGACTAATGGTAAATAAATTTTTCGTATTGCTGTCAAAATATTGAAATTTTAGTTAAGAAACAACTTACCACATGTCTCTTGAAAATTCTCGGAGAAGTATCTGAAAGGGAAAGAAGCGTGTATGCTCAATTAGTTGATGTTTGCTCGAACGCTTGCGTGCGTTGAACCCCTTTCTAATTAAAAACTTAACCTAGTTGGAAGTTTACCTAAAGAAAAACCTTGGACTAAGAAAAAATATGCATTCCAAGCAGAACGAATCCTTGAGAACAAATTCTATCTAGTCTAAGCTATCAAACATACAACCAAATGAAACTGTAATTTTATTAAAAAAAGATTATGATTATTCTTCCCTTTGATAGCTTTTTCAATCTCATTGTAATAATATTAACCATTACTTTTGAGAAACAGTATGGAAATTATTATTGAAATTAAAGAGTTGGTGTCATTTAAATAATCCAATTTAGGTTCATTCTCTGAAGTTTATACAAGTAGGTAGGATTTGGAACGAACCGTATTTTCTGTCCCCCCGGGTATAAACTTGCTTGCTAAGATATTGTGAGGGTAGACTGCACAGAAGAAACAATTAGGTCGTTTGTGAGAGGTATCACCTCGTGTTGTTTATTCATACCCGGCATTGATAAATCAAATCTAAATATTGGTACAAATTTTTGCAACTACAATTTACGCGTTAATTTTCTTATTATAATTTATGTATAAGTTCACTTGAAGGTGACTGATTACGTTTGGAACCGTGATTAAAAAAAAGAGTATAAATATATAATTTGTTTCATATTTAATGTCAGTTAAAAATATACATATAAAATTGTTTTAAGAATATTGTTATTAGAAAAAAAATATTTAAATGCAGTTTTTTGGCAAAAAAAGGAAGAAAGAAAATGCCATGTTTTCAAAACATTCTCTCTTTTTTTATGCAAAATACTTCTATAATAATTATATTTTTGCCCTTATATACTTAGCTAGGATTTCTGTGTAATGGGATTGAACTAAAATTTATGATATATGTTATTTAGAAGTGGATTTATTCATATGTTATATATCAGAGTAGAGAAACTTTAACAAAAAAAAAACATCCACTATTATTTCAATCGATTGTAACTCTGAAAATAATGTGAATTTTTCAAAAATCTTCTCAGCCCCGGTTTTGATGATCGAGCTATAAAAAGACAAAACATTACTTTTATTGAAGTATTTTCTTAAAAGGAGAATTTTTTAAAAATATTTCATTCTTTCTTCCTTTTTAAAAAAGGTATTTTTGTCAACTTCCTTTGAAATAATTTTTATTGTAATAATATTCTTAAGACAATTTATATTTATATTCTGATTTGACTGACATTAAATATCAAACAATTATTCATTTAGATCGGAAGTACGTAACCTTTTTTCCCGCCGGACCACATACACATGACAGGTATTTCACGCGGGCCACATACACATGACAGGTATTTCATGCAAGCCGCAGCACGAGGATAACGGAAAAAACACACTACATGACCAAAGCAACGTTGGACAAAGCAAAATTGATCAAAATATTAAAACTCATTTTTGACTATTATTTTAATACTATGTTAACTCTTTTTGATCAAGTGAGTGAATATTAACGTCGCACTGTTCAGCTACACGAAAGCTTTTGGCGACGGACCACTTAAGTTTGAACCATGGTCAAGTGACGTGGACGACACCTGAGCTGGCATCCCCCCTCTTCTAACTACCACACCACACCATTGGGAGGACGTTTCATCCCTTGACAGATTTAGAGTGCATCGCTGCCCTACACGGCGTGTTTTTAGTGGTACTGAGCTCGAACTCGTGACAAAACCAGCTACGATCCGATGCCTATACCACTCGGCTACCGCGGCCACCACTTTTTGATCAAACACACGCACAAAAATATTTATTTTTATGTATTATGGTATAATTTCTATCTCCTTTCATCTATGATCAAGCCTCTTGTGTGTGTGCTTACATCCTACTATTAAAAAATCAAATTGATATCAAAACTGATATATTTAATTGTTAGATTGATAGAATTTCCCGCTAAATTTTTAGCACATTGTTCTCCAGTAATCGAATACCTTGGTGCAATGGGCCATGACCGGGCCACTCAGAAAAGGCCGGTGGGTCGCACGTTGAGTATCACTGATTTAGACGCTTTTTCAAAATCACAATTCTGAATGTAGTCAATCATCATAAATTCTATTCCAAGTTATTTTTGTAGTTATAGGTTGAACGCTGTAATTACGTTTTGTGGCTGTAAGAGAATGATTGAGTTTTATATCTGATTTCTTGTGAGTCTCTGTTCTTTCTACAAAATGTATTACATTGCGTAGAATAAAGAGAAAATCTCTTTAACCACAGTTAATACCATATCTAAAACGCTGTTCATCTTAAAATGGGCTTGTCACATGTGAGTGAAAACATAAAGTACGAAAATCGAATGCTGATTATAAACGACTGTCCACAAAAAGTTGCTTAATATTACATTTGAGTTAATGAGTTTTTAATTTGGTTGTGCTCAATAGAAAAAAAAACGTGTCCCTTAAAAAATCTTTCTGTTCTTGACACTCAAGAGTCAGAAATTTTCTTCGCCGTAAACCAGGAAAATGCCTTTAAGAAGCATAAAAATCTCTTTCAAATGTTGTAGTTACGCATATCTTCCCGTGTGACGTGGAGATTTAGGACTATCTGTCTAAATAAAAAGAGAGGGGTTTAAAATAACTTTACCGTCACAGTGTGCAAAGCGTTATATAAGAAATAATGTAGCTCGACTTTCTTTCCATAAAACGTTAAAACTTTTTTTTCACTTTGCAACTAAGCACTTTAAGCGGATAAATGCAGCAGTGAATTTACTTACGATTTTTTTTTATTACTACGACAGCTCTTCGTCGTCGGATTGGATATCGTCAGTAAAATATTTTCCGTGATAATTTTTTGCCTGTTGATGAATTCATGTGTACAAGATTTGTGCAGATGATTTGTCAAAGTCGTGAAAAAAAGTGTTCTTTTTTTACATTACTTAAAAATTGCAGTCAATCAATTATTTGATGTGTATAGTTGATTCTTTAAATCCTCATAGAAGGTTTACAATCGTTCTGACTATAAAACAGTTTCAGAACAGAATATTGCAGTTTCTGACTATAAATTATGCGTGAATACCGTTCTTTTTAAATTTTGATTAATTATTTCTAAAAATATGAAGCTTGTTATTATGTATGTATACTGCTCCATATAATTATAAGATTCCCTTTTAAAATTAGTCAGAGATCATTTTGTTACATACTCCGAGTATTTGCAACGATTCTAAACAACTATAAAACTAAAAACAACGAAAAATCACAATGATAAAACAATTTTTATTAATACATAAGCAAAAAAGTCTTATGGTTCTTGCATATTTTTGTGGGTTAAGGGTTAACCGAAATTAATCTTCTGGGCCGTCACACATTTTTATGAATGACTCCAAAAATTCTAATTTCCATATTTTTGGAAATATTTTCATGTAGATTTATATAAATTGTTCCACGTATGTATAATAGTATCCTTCAGTTCAGTAGTAAAGAATACTTCAAGTTATTTGCATATATTCGATAAATTAAACGTTCCCAAATATTTTCCATGGGGTTGAGGTCTAAGGAGCAGATTGTCCAGTCCAGTAAATTAACTTTGTTAGCAGTTAACCGCTGTTTGATGCTACCACTGCATTGTCGTATTGAAATATACGGTAATTTTGACGAAATCTTTGTAAATAGGATATAAGTTTCTATTTCCACCATATCTTGGTATGCTAAACTATTCATTTTACACGAGACAAATGTCAAAGAGATAGTAAAGTAGTAAAAAGTCCCCAAACTTTGCAAATTCTCCCTTCACAGTTTTTCTTTGAAATATACTTATCTTTTCTCAAATTGTGCTAAATTTATTATGCCTGTCCTAACTGTTTAGATTAATTTTTTTTATCATTGAAGGCAATTTGCAAGGGAAAAAATGATCTAAAAAGTCAGAATTATATAAAAATATAGCAAATGACGCGAAAACACTAATTTTACTCCAGTCTCATTGTGTGTTTTTTCATGTAACCTCAGGTCTTGCATTCTTGTGGATTTGTTTTAAATATTGTGCCATTTTTAATCTTACTTTAACAATGTAAGAGGTGGACTTTAAAAGACACGTAAAATTAAAAATAAATTGTTTTGTAAAATAACATCCTAAATTATGAGAAAATAATGATGCAATTCATACATTTTAAGAATTCTTTAGTATAACTTTTTATGAAATTAAATGGGTATTTTTATTTAAAATAGCGCCTTTAGTAAATTATTATAATGTTTTTACTGTATTTTTTATGTAGCTAAATATTAACTTAATTGAATGTAATTTATATTTATATCTCAGTAGATAAAGACGTGTATTTTACTGTTCCTATGAAGTACCTTAATTATATTTGAATTTAAAGTACTTCTTTTTATAATAAATATTAGTGCAAAATCAGTGATTGTAGTTGAATGTAGAAATTGTCATTATTAGGGTTATTGTTTGTTGGTGTCCTCTTAAGACAATCTGGATAATAATGTATATATAGTCTTATTCTCTACAAACAAGATATAAATATCCAACAATCCATTCGAAAAACACAGACAGTAGGAAAATCACACAATGAAGAACACATTAGCAACCGAGATTAAAATTATAAAATGGATGTTGCAGTATTATAAACATTGCTGACTTAGGACAGCTAATATATAAAATAATTTATGTAAAAGTGGGGTTGAAAATGTTTTTTGGCTAGCCAACCTTCCCCTTTATGTAAATAATACTGAGCAAAAACCTATTGAATGTAATGGATAGGAATATCTAAATCTATTACAAGATAGAGGTAACTTACCTAAAAACTGCACTTGAAAATGCAGAGCCCGCGCTAAATCTGAGTGCAATAACTAAGTTATTGCCAGATTTTGGACCCTAATGCATATTCAAAGCATGTGAATGACTGAAACGTAGCACTTAACAAAAGTATAAAAAGAATAGAAACAAAACTTAATAAGAGAGTTACAAAATACCATAACTTTAGTGACACTAGAGTATATATGAATTAAATAATAATAAGTAATTTTAACTAATATTAGAATATGGAGGTAACTATAACTAAGAAATATTAAAATTTATAGTATTGAACTATTATTAATCTAAGAATTTTTAATCCTTACTATTTTGAATAGCTTTATTCATATAACTATTAATAAAATGAATTGGGTATTTCTGATTTAAGCAATATTTAGTAAAATGTTTATAGTTATTTATTATTTCTGGGTTTTTTGACACCAGAAATTTGTTGCGTTGTATATAATTAATAAGAATATTTCTGAATATAGAAATATGTATATTACTCTCCCAATGCGGAACTTTTATAATATTGAAATTAAAATCTTCTCTTTTATCATAAATATTAGAAACTATTACATTATCTATTAATTTGATATGTATGTCAAGAAAATTTGCTTCATTGTTGTTACTATTTGTCTGTATTAAATTAAGATATTGTGGATAAAAATTAGTATTAGGTATAAAATTGACTTGTTTGCCAAAAATGATTATGTCATCTATATAACGATAAATATAATATTTAGAACCGAATTTCAAACCAAATATATATATATATATATATTCGGTTTAAAATTAAAATCTATTTATGTGGATTTACTGAATTTAGCATTGAGATCATGTCATATTAAATGCTCTTCTTAAATTGTAAGTATTAAATGTACATATATTTTTCTCTGATTTCACTATAAACATCTTTCTTAATTGAAATTGTAAGCGTCATATGAAACCAAAAAGTATTGTAAAAATTTCGGGTGTATCCTAATTTTTATAATTTTTTCTACCGATGAGCCGTTGTGCAAACTTTAGTATGACGTTCATTAAGATGAAACAAATTTAGCTGTTTTTGACATTCTAATAAAAACGACCTTAAACAGAATGAATGCATTATTCTCTTATCTCAAAAGATTCACATTTGCTTTTCTGTTAACCACTTGTTGCTGCCAAATGTGCCTCAAAAGCTCTTAACGCCCGACAGATAATTTCTGTGGAGCCATGGGTCTGGCCAGTTTGCCTGTTAAGCATAATTTGTCACGCCTTTGGCTAAATTCATTATCTGAGTCAAATTATGCTTTCTTCACACTTCTGAGACATCCCCACTCTTATGCTCGAGGCATTTGATGTATCACAACCGGACGTTTTAATCGGTTCTGATTCAGTACGTTGGTGTTAAATATAGGCTGGTATCCGCCAAACATAGCTGAGATCATCCCATGCAAAGCGGAGACACACGCGAAAGCATCACTCATTCGCATCTCTATCTCTGAGACGCAATCAGAATCTTCTGCCAAGATTCACGCTCGCCAAGAAAACGCCCCCGACTCACCCCGATAAGAAACCGCAGGCGCGATATTTCACTGAGAGGAGACTTGCCCTGATGACGTGTACCTTTTCGCGTGCGAGGTGATTCTAGAAAAATATAGTATTGTTTCTGGCAAAAATAGTAGGCCTGGAGTTTTTTTTTACGATTTCGGTGATTTGTAGGGATTGGGCACTGGATTTGTGAAATGAACTAATCAGTGTTCGTAAAGTCGAAAAGATTGGGCTGAAGAGGCGTTGAGCCAAAAATAAGATACTCCTTTCTGCTTTTTTTATTAAAAAAAAAAATCAACTTTTGTTTCATTGTCAAAGTCACTATAGTTGCTTTTCGTATGTTGTATATCAACACGTTATAGCTGTTTTTTTTTTTAAAAAAAGCTTTTTCTTGTTTTTAACATAATCGATTTAGATAAAAAGCTAGGATTTTCTAAAACGAAAAATAAAAAAAAAAAATATTACATGCACTTCTTTTACATGCAAACGCGCACGAACATGTGTAAGATATGCATAAACCTCATGTGTATAAGCATGTATTTAAAACATTCCTTCCCAAACTTTCAATATTTGTGACCCAATTTTCAATCATAATTTTCATCGCGCAATGCACTTTGACATTAAAACTAGGATACAGTTTTAATCATAAACCGCACAAACTATCAAGATAAATATTGAATTTTGTATATGACACAAGCCTATGTTAAATCACTAGTAATTTTTAAACTTGTTCTTAACTTAGTATAGTGAGATTAATTATCAAATACATGGAGTAGTTCTGATACATTTATAGGTATATTATATCAGTGTAAATGTGTACTTTATTTCTTATGTCCGAATATATATTTTGTTTTGCTTCCTTTCAGTAAATTTGTAATTTTTTAAAATCCTTTATTTTTTGACTTTTCGATATGCTCGTTCCCCCCCCCCTAGGGAGGTGCGCCCCACAGTTTGAGAAACGCTGATTTAAAATAGATTCTTAACTTTGACAATTGAAATTTCTGGAACGACTTTTAAATGTAGTTGATGTACGGGTAATATGAACTCTATTTTAGTATAAACTGAATTTTTTATTATTTCGTGACTCGTTTTCCATACTAATTTAATGGTTTAATTTGGATAAATGAAATTCCTTTCACATAAAGTTTCTTAAAATGTATAAGAATTTAGAGGCAGAAATTTTTTTAATTTATTGTTTCTAAGGAAAATATTTTTAGAATTTTCTAATTTAGTATATAAAGGGTGTTTTTTTAGAGGTATAGAACTTTAAATTGCAATAAAACAACGATGTATTATTCGATTGACATGAATTGTTTTTTATTCGAAAGATAATCTTGTGGCATTACATTTTAAATATGATTTCTGGCATAGTACTGCCACGGCTGGCTCGGATGGAGTCCAATCTGGACGTCCAATTTTCGATGACTTTTTCCCACATTTGTGGCCGTATATCGGCAATAACATTGTGAATGTTGTCTTCCAAATGGTCAAGCGTTTGTGGCTTATTCGCATAGACCAATGACTTTACATAGCCCCACAGAAAATAGTCTAGCGGTGTTAAATCACAAGATCTTGGAGGCCAATTCACAGGTCCAAAACGTGAAATTAGGCGGTCACCAAACGTGTCTGTCTTTCAATAAATCGATTGTGGCACGAGCTGTGTGACATGTTGAGCCGTCTTGTTGGAACCACAGCTCCTGGACATCATGATTGTTCAATTCAGGAATGAAAAAGTTAATAATCATGGCCATTGACTGTAACGTTGTGGTCTTCATCGTTTTTGAAGAAGTACGGACCAATGATTCCACCAGCCCATAAAGCGCACCAAACAGTCAGTTTTTCTGGATGTAACGGTGTTTCGACATACACTTGTGGATTAGCCTCACTCCCAATGCGGCAGTTTTGTTTGTTGACGTAGCCATTCAACCAGAAGTGCGCTTCATCGCTAAACAAAATTCGCTTATGAAAATCGACCATTATTTTCGAAATGAAATTGCACAATTTGAAAGCGCTCTTCAGGCGTGAGTCTATTCATGATGAATTGCCAAACGAAACTGAGAATAAATCACTTGACAGCTGTTAAATCGGTCGCCATCTTGGAAAGTAATGCCAACTTAAACTTCTATACCTGAAAAAAAAACACCCTTTATAATGAAAAGATCCGAAAACTTCAAGTGTGATTTAAATTTTAAAAAAATATATATTTTTTATCTTTATAGTAAAGGTGTGTACCTATATATCGTTTAAAACAAATTGTTTTACTCCCCATACTCAAGTATCTGCATTTTGTTCTCTATTTCAAGTTAAGTGGTCTTGTTTCCCATACCTCCTGCTATTTGTCCTGCACTAAAACCTATTTTTTCCGTATGCATTTTTTTCAGTTTTTATATACGATTATTTAGTTCGATTTAAATTATTCAACATTTATTGCTTTTTAAATAATTTAACTTCATATTTATTCTTTTTAAAAGAAACTTAAGGTAGTAGCAACCCCATCAATTTATCCTTGCACTTTTATTGTTAAACATTTATTATTATTTTTCTACCTATGTAAGTCGATATATTACTTTTCTAATCTTTTGGTTATAATTAATTAGTGCATTTGTTTGGAGAAAAGCAAGCGTATTCCCACGTTGTAAATGTTTGGTCGGAGGAGTCGAGTGGTCATGGTTCGCGCAAACTCATAGCCATCAGTGTTGGGCCGTGGGTTCGAACCTAGTGCCACTGCTCCACCGTGTAGAGAGTCTGGTGCACCAGGGCTGGCTCAAGAAGTTTTGCCGCCCCGTACAAAAGTGGAAAATGACGCTCCTCTCTCTAAAGCCAAAAATTATCATTAAATAATATATATAAATTGTTCATATAAATACAAATCTATAAAAACTTGAATAATTCTTACAAACAGAAAGTCACAGCATGGCAATATATATATATATATATATATATATATATATATATATATATATATATATATATATAATATTTGTCTTCAAAAATGCAAAAAATATTTTCTAAATTCTTCGATCCAAATGCCGCCTTTAAAATCTGCCGCCCCGGGCAGGGGTTCGGTTTGTCCAGCCCTAGAGCCACTCCTGGATGCACGTTAAATTTTTCAACACACTCAAGTTGAAGTTCACGAAGAGGAGTGTCATCCTTGTCACTTGACCGAGGTTTAAGGCTGTTTTCAGTTAATGTTAAAGAATAGGAACCTAATTTGGAACAATTTTTCAGATATAAAAGAAATGAAAAATTAATATGATATTCCGCGGCTTCACTTTCCTTTACAAAGCAGCATTTTTTATATCATACTTCCAATTTTTAACCGAGTTGATTATTTTTTGCTAGTATGAAAAGTGTTTCGCATTTTTTTATCCTATACCTTAATGTTAAATGGGCTTTGCCTTCACATATTAAAACAAAAAAGAAAGTATTCACGGAATATTTTAAAATTTTTAAAAACACTATATTGTTAACATAGATACGAGTTATAATATTGCAAATTTCCATGGAAATTGGGTTATTTTTCTGTCTGAAAATGTGCTTCGCGTTTAGTTAGAGCTCTCGTTCTTTTACCGAAGACAGCCTTAAATTACGAGGTCCGTCGCCGAAAGCCCTAGTGTAGCATCAAAGTGTGACTTTAATAAAAAAACCCCAAATAAATCCGTTGTGAATGCGGATGGTTATTGCAACATTTTTTAAAGAAAAATATGTTCAAAAATTATTTTCGTGAGAATATTTACCAAAGCTTTTTTTTACCCTAAAAACTCTAAAGTTATTGATTTTTCTTAGAAATCTCTTTCGTGTTGATTCGCTGTACGGCGACTGGTAACGACTTTCTATTTCTGGCAATGTTTAGAAAGGAACGATAATGCATTTGTTTTTAAAGAAGCTTCCAAGACATTGTCTTGAGAGTTTTGTAGCTTTTCCAATGCATTCCGACTGAAACTTAGTGAAACCAATTGTGAAAATGTGAAAAATGAGGCGTGTATTTAGAAAAAAATTAATTGTCTTTTTAGTGCATTCCTCCCTTATCCGAGACTTCAGTTTAAAAAGAAAATTAAGTAAAGAGACAGCTTGGACACAATTGGAACACACTGAGAAATGCACTAGTTCGTTTAAATGGATTTCTTAATTCTTTGAGAGAACGCAGCTAAAAAGAATCTAAAAGGTACAGAGACAGTTGGGATAAAATTGGCAAACACAGTTAGAAATGGTTTGTCTTTATGTATTCTTACTTCTGTAAAGTTTCAGTTAAAATAAATCTAAAAGGTAAAGCGACAGTTTTGATACAATTGGAATAAGACATTGTACTTCTAGTGCCAGAAATAAAGCTTCTTGTTTCAACGCCTGTACATTACAAATATTTCATTCTTACGGAGACACAAAAGAATTCAAGTGAAAGATTCTTGTTCAAAGTTTTAATGTTATTTGAAAAAAAAGCATTGTAATATAGAAAGCAAAAACTACACTTTAAGCATTAAAAAGTGTTTAAAACCTGCATTGTTCTAGAAATTGGCAATATGCTGGTGACGATGGACTTCCTAAATTTAAAATACAATTAAATGACGAAGACGAGACACCTGAATTTAAACTTTATTCATGAAAATTTAAAGTGAAGCTGATTAAAGTCGTAGAAGACCATTTTTATTTACCGTTCAGAAACCTTTGCTATTTCTTCTGCAGTTTTTTTTTTTTGAAATGATGATTAGAACTGTTACACACACACACGCATATATATATATATATATATATCCCTTCCACCTGCTCAAGATGAAAATCAAAAAAGATGTGCACTTAGAAGATAAAAAAAAGTATAAACATTTTAGAACGTAGATATAAGAAAAATTTAGAATCAAATTTTGGGATGGGGGGGATTGTATTGTTTCTCGTATTTTAATATAGATTTCTATCTTCAAAAGACATTGCTGTAATTTTAAATAAGCCTACCACCGTCGCAATGACTACTTAAATTTACTAGTAACCTGCCGCCCATTCAGTATAGTGGTTAGTGACGCTGACTGTGGTGCAATAGGGACTGGGTTCGAATCCCGAAGAAGGCGTGAATGTTTGTAAATCTATAGTGCCTTCGTGGCATGGGAGTGTTCTAAATAGCCATTGAGCCACAAGTCCTCTCGTGAGGTTGGTGGTAGGGAAGAGAGGTGGGAGGCCTCTGATCATCCCCAGGGTGTTCTCCCTCAAAATTGTGTTGGAATCGAGCAAAATCGTACTGTCACCTGCATGGTGCTCAAAGCTAAGACTAACGACAGGATTAAAAGTCTACCCCTTAGCCGCGATGGATTTCGAGGACTTTAATCTGATGTCACCGTCGGTCGGATGGCATAATTAATAACAACACTAGTAACCTAATCATCATGGACATCATACGTGACTTGGAGGTGATTCCATTTATAACGTTAGGTTGTGAAAAACTCAAATTTGATTTAATTTTGCTTAGACACACTGTAGAATTCTAAAATGAACTATCTACAACTAAAAATATGATTTTAAATTATGCTTAGTTGACCAGAGGTCAGAACTGGTTCACTTTCAAATTCCTTGATTTTGCCTTGTGAGATGTTTGAGGCCTTGTTACACGTGAGGCAAGCCGCACTAAACAACTGATTACCTGCGTGGGGCTCTTCACATTACGAAAAAGAATCGGCTTTCCCGCTGTTGGTCTGTAAGAGGAAGACCGAAAGACATTGATAGCTTATAAAACGTAAAAGTAAGGTCAAAACTTCTCCTTGCAGTACTTCATATTCTTCAAATGAATTTAGAGTTATTTTCGCCCCCAATCTAGTGTATTTGATTGCTTTGATATGCGCTTCGAAAGAGGCCAGCTGGAGAAATGGAATGGGATGAATTTTAATGAGGTTTAACAGGAATAGTATCAGTAAAATAAAATCATCGTGTGCATTAACACACTGATAAACATGTCGCAGCTGTCAAACGAACTGTTTGGATCTCCAAAGGAGCCATTGTATTCGAGACTGGAGTCTCTTGGACGTGTTGAGGATTTGGCTTCAATCCATGATTCATGATAATTTTGACTCGCAATGCAGATTCAGACGGTAGATTTGCACGATTGACACGAATTTCGACGTTTTGTGTACTTGTGTGTGTACACAAAAATACATGTTATCGTGGTTAAACGTCTATTTGAAACTTTTCTTCCTCTCCTTCATTCATATTCCTTAAGAATTTAGTGTTATGTAAGGGTTGTCACACCGCATAAAGTTTGTGCTGTAAATCTTAAAGCTTTTGAAAGAGTTTTATTTTAACAAAATTACTTACTAAAATAACTTAGTTTTTTCAAGTGAACGAAATGAAACTAATATTTTAATTCCGTAGCACTTCATGCACGAATTATGCTAGGTGTATCAAAATAATTAGATTTGTGAATGTCCGAGTTTTGAATTTTTATTATTAAATGCGTGCTGTCGAGGAACAAAAAGTTTACTCAAATCTGTTATGATCAAGTAATGGAAAATCAATAATTTCCGAAATTGATAATTAGACTTTCAAAAAGTCATTATTACTTGCATTAATTTTGACAAAAAATTAACCATTAAGATTCTTTTCTTAGTAAGTGACTTGAAATATTTTGAAATTTATTTTGCCTTTATTGTGTTATGTCATTATGTAAAACTACAGATTGCTTTCGTGCTCTTGGATTAAATATACTCAAATGAATATCGTTAAAGCTTTTAATGAAATTAACTTAACCTTCCATTTAAAAAAAAATGTGAATTCGAAATTCAGCGTTAAAAACTATGTCAAATAATTGTGTTTACGCATTTCTTATAAAAAAAGAAATAGCTTTAATATAAGTATAGCTTTAAATAAGTAACTAACCATACCTTTTATATCAGCTTTACTATGATCCTAATAATATAATCAAATGCGATCGCAATCACAGGAAGAAAAGAATTTGAACCCCAATCTTCCATTCCAAACTTGCAAGTGAATCAATTAATTCTTAAAACTGTAAAAATAGTTTCATAGCCAGACATGTATTTCAATATGCACGACAAATAATAATGTAAACAACTAAACTGTCTAATCTGCTGATGATATTTTCACAGTTACATTAAAGATTTGATTTTAAAAGAAATTCATTTAATTTAAACTTTAAACAAGTAGATGATTTCCTACAAAATATGACTGAAATATAAATAATACTTTAAAAATGATTGCACATAGACAAACATTGTAAAATAATTATAAGAATGATGTGAATGCAACTTTGCTTATCGACAGTAAAACGAATGATAATATTATAAATATTTTGAAATTTTGGGTTGCATAATAGTAATAATATAATTTTTTCTTCTTTTTTTGGAAATTTTATTGTTTTGCTCTTAATGATGCATTTGACTTTTTTGTGCATGTCAAATTTTTGTAACATCTATTTCCAACATGTTGCTATATCCTTATTCCTAACCATATTATTAAGTATTATATTGATTCTTGAGCCATGCCTTAAGTTTTATTCTTAGAAACGTCAATTTCTAAATTAATTCATAAAGTAAAAAGAGAGAGAAATTAAGACGTTTTAAAATTACTTCTTCATATTATTGAGCAAATGTTATCGAATGCTATTTTAAATATAAATGTTATACCAATCTCATTTCTAATTTTTGCATTTTAATAAATCATTAGATATTTTCAATCATAAAACGGCTTCTTTTGCTGCATGTTTCTGGTATATTTACAATTTTTAGTGTAGTATTCCTTGCGTTTTTTACATCCATTGTCAAGAATATCTTGTGATGAATATTCTTTTCGTATTGAATTCTTGATAACAGAATATATTAACTTTTTTTATTATAAAAAATAATAAAATAAAATAAAAGAGCTCAAGAGATTTATTTATGATTTATTAAATCTTGCAAGGAAAGTAATCTAAGTATTTAACAGTACATCATTAGCAACAAAAATACCCAAATTGGGATATTTTTTAGTTCTCTGGTATCTTTATTATTTGAAATACCTTTTTTTCTTTCCTTTTCTCTTCATTTTGAATAAATTCAGAATTCAAGCTTTAATATAAATCAAAATATATCCATAATGTTTTAAAATTGCATGTCTTACTACGAAATTAAAAAAAAAGTCCAATTTAGAAGTTTTTGATTATTTTCGTAACTTATTTATATATATATATATATATATATATATATATATATATATATATATATATAAAATTTTTCAAAAGAAAAATTATATTTGGAAGGGTTTCTTTTTCTCTCTCTCTCTCTCTCTCACACACACACACACACACATACAAACTCACACTATTCTATAAAGTTTAATTTTCTTTTCTATTAAATCTTTCAATTCAAAATCAAACCTAATGGCCTAATTTCATTATCGATTGTTTAAAATTCCGTTAAAAAAGCAAATTGCTGTATATCCTTTTAAATACTATATTACTTTTAAGTACTTTTACTGCAATATATACTTTTAAATCTAAAAATGTTGACCTGAAAAATCTCCGAGAGAGAAAAAAAAATTAAGTAATTTTAAAAAATTGAAATACTTCTTATATAAATTTTGCGTGTGGCGTAATTAATGTAATAAAATTTTTCCTATGTATTAAATTTGACAAAGACTGAAAAAAATTAGAGGTGTTAAAATTTCAGGAATTCCTATCTTCTTAAAACATTAAAAAAAAAAAAACTTTAAAAGTAATCTTACACCAATCAATCAATTTTAAAATTAAATCATCATCAAAAGTAATCTTACACTACATCAATCATGATTTTAAATCAGTCTGTAGATTAGATTACTTTAAAACAATTTAAAATTCGTACAATTCAAGTAAATTTTTAAAGACTGAAAAAAATTAGAGTTGTTAAAATTTTAGGAATCCCTATCTTCTTAAAATATTTAAAAAAGCAAACTTTAAAAAAGTAATCTTACACCAATCAATCAATCTTAAAATTAAATCATCATAAAAAGTAATCTTAACATTATATCTCAATCATGATTTTAAATCTGTCTGTAGATTAGATTACTTTAAAACAATTTAAAATTCGTACAATTCAAGTAAATTTTTACAGTAATATTTAAATATTCATCTTCTAGAAATTTCTAGATTCATTTATGTTCTCAAAGAAATAGAAAACCATACAGAGCAACAAAAAAGATGAAATCCTTAACTACCATGAATTCCTCACACTGTATTTTGGTTTTTTGATTCTTCTTTCAACTCATTTCTTGAAACTTCCATGATGTTCTTGGATTTTTCTGGATTCGCCTATAGTCTTAAGGTATCCGATTACGTTCGGAACCGTGATTTTAAAAAAGGGCATAAATGGATAATTTTTATGATATTTAGTGTCACTCAGATTAGAATATATGCATAAAATTGTTTTAAGGACATTTTGACAAAAATAATGTATTTAAATATAATATTTTGGCAAAAAATTAACTTAAATAATATTTTTTCCAAATGTTCTCCTTTTGTGAAAAATGGTTCTATTATAATAATATTTTTCCTGTATATAGCTCAGACCTCTCTACAGAGGCTCAACTAGAATTTTTGAAAAATGCACATTATTTTCAGAGTTACCACCAATTGAAATAATTATTGGCGTTTTTTTCTTAAAATTGCTCCCCTCTGTTGTCGTAAAATATGAATAAACCCACTTCTAAGTTATATATTTTAAAAATTCTATTTGAGCCTCTGAACAGAGGTCTGAGCTATATACAGGCAAAATATTATTCTAATAGAAGCATTTTCGCAAAAGGAGAGCATTTGGAAAAAAGATTATTCCAAGTTAAGTGTTTGCGAAAATATTGTATTTAAATAATTTTTTTGTCAAAATGTCCTTAAAACAATTTTATACGTGTATTCTAATCTAAGTGACACTAAATATCATGAAAGTTATCCATCTATGCGCTTTTGAAAATCACGGTTCCGAACGTAGTCCGATACCTTAATGATTAAGGTAATTATAGAATGAAGTCACGTAACATTTTTAATTGGTACAGGTTCCTTATGTAATGTTTTATATTATGCTTTACGCATTCAAATCATGATCAAGAACCCATCTCATCACTTTTTTTCTCATTTTCTACATCCATTGTCTTATAACATTTCTTACTACTTTCTCACCGGCTCTTTATCCTCAAATAACCCCTAAAGTGAATTTCCAATTAATGATTTCACCAAATTTTGAAAACTTATCACACTTTTTCCATTGCGTAACGGTGCCTACTCACGAGGGGTGGGGGGTGGACCCTCCTGCTCCAAAAATGGCTCTGGATACCCGATCTAGAGTCATCCTCTGACTAGCAGGCGGGCTAAAAATAAAATAGTTGAGACTGGAGCGCTCACAGTTGGGATAGTTGGATCAGTGGGAACTGCAAGAAGTTAGCTCTCATAGCTGCCCGTATACGAAAAAGTAGAGCTTAGATTTGCAAAGCGCGATATTTTTTTTCTGGAAATTTATTTGTACATAGCGAAAGAAACAAGTGATATTTGGTTATTTTTTTGTCTTTTATAATTTTATGCGAATAAACAGGTATGTGGTCACTTCTTATTTTTTCTTCTTTTTAAAAATAAATCTTTAACTCAAATTTTTTTAAAAAAAATTAGTAGTAAAATTTTTTTGGAATGTTGAAATTTATCTTTTTTGACTAATTTTTTTGTTGAAAAGTTTTGATTTTTTTTAAAATGTCGTTATTATATGTGTCAAAAAATTGTTTGAAATACTGAATTTTTAGATTTTTAATGGCTAAATGTATTGGTGTGAAATATGAGAACATGCTATTTGGAATTAGGCTTAAGAGACTAAAAATTATGCAAATTTCTATATTTGTGCCATAATTTTTAAAAATAAGTATTGATTCTAAAAAAAATTCCAGTTGCTTTAAAATATTTATACATTGAAATTTTTAAATTAAATTTTTTGTTACAAAACTTTAAATTTATATTATTTACTTTTTTCAAAAAAAAAGTTTTAAAAATTTTGATATAAATAAAAATGATATTATTATATATTAAAATTTAAAATATATACTGCACAGTGCTAGTTCTCTATTTAATTCCGTAATTTCCAATAACTGTTCTCATTTTATACAAGTAACATAATGTGAATGTCAGAATTTTTTTATCTAAACATATTATTATTTTAATGTATTTCTATCAATGTCTGATAGTACCGTTATTTAATTTTTTTAGATAATAGTTTTAATTTCGCTCTGAAGTTCGTATATTTATAGAATTCAGCTCTCTCTCTCAACTGGTATTAAATTACATTGTTGACATATTGGGCTAAGACGAATGCCTCGCAGGAAAGAATAAGAAATACCAACTAAATTATTTAGAATAATTAAAATATTAAATACTGTAATTAAATCAAAAAGTGTTTTAAAAAACTGTGTGCTAACTAAAATATTTTTCTTTGTACTTTAAAAGTATTTGCAGCTTAGTGCTTTTCTAATGTATTTTAAATGCGGGTTTAACTTAACTGTTGAATAAATGAATAATAAAAATTAGTATTTAAATTGTATGTTGTACCACTTGTATTTTGCTCAGTTGTAGCTGTGATAAAATATATATATATATATATATATATATATATATATATTATGTTATTTATATTATAAATTAAGTTTTTTATTTGTATCTAAGTCTCTAAATATCTTTATTTGATCTTTTCTATCTTTATCTTTATCTAATAGTCTTTTATTTGTATCTAAGTCTCTAAATTCTTAATTTATAATATTGAAATAATTGAATAAAGTTTTGAAAAAAAAATTATTATAATATATATACCTCATTGTGGAAAGAATTTTTTAGCACATATTGTGATTTTTAATTGCTCATATTGGCAGTTATATCATAGGCATCATAACAGACTTTTATTTCAAATATAAAAAATAAACCCAGAAAATCTAAATAAATTACTGAGAAAAATGTAACCATATTAAAAAGTTACAAAAATATCATTTTGGGTGTGGAGTTATAAAACTTGTACTTTAAGGTAACTATAAAAATTACGTTGAACTACGAAAAAATTAAAGACTACTAAGCCATTTGGAATTGTACCCAAAACCTTGTTATTTAAAAAAAAATTTATAAGCAAACATTCATAGAATCTATCAATTATATATTTTATGCATATTGCTTTTACTCTTCTGAAATTCTACCAAGCACGTTTTTAGAGAGAACATTCCAAAAATTCTTAATTTTTCTGTAGGCTTAAGACTGATGTAATAAATTATGTATACCTTTAAAAAAATAAGTAAAAAAAAGTATTTGAAATTAAATTGCATCGTTGTTTCCCCCCTTCCGCTTATTAAAAAATAGATTTTTAAGATGATAATATGTTTTTTTAATTTATTAATTCAAGATATAATTTTTTAAATTCCGATTGATTAATATATGTATGATATTTAATCATTCTGTTACGTCAGAAAAACTTTTGAAATTTATTGATGACTTAATTTCATGCATTATTTAAGAAATTGAAACCTGGTGGCTGAGTGGTAGTGTATCGCGCTTCCACGCCACAGGTCAGGGGCTTCGGGGATGGGTTCAGCCTTTCATCCCTTCAGTGGGTTGATCAATGAGTACCAAGCTTGCTTGAGAACTAAACATTGGAAGCTTCGGGTCAGACTGACCACATGACGGAACTTCTGCTCATGCACCTCAGCGTCCAAGTTCATGAAAACTGAGATGAGCACAGTAGGCCTTGGCCCTCATAGGCTGTTGCACCATTCAGTTAAGTTTTAATTAAAAAATATCATTTGTGCTCATGGTTCATTAACAAGCCAGATTCATACTGAGAATAGCCACTGTTCTAGTGAACGAATTAGTGGTCAGTGTTGTCAAATCGTGGGTTCGAGTCCTAATGCCACTGAAGACCCATCGTGTAAAAGGGCTGCTGCACGTTAAATCTGTCGAGGCTGAAAGTCCTCCTGTGCGCTTGATGTGGTGGTTTGGAGAAATGGTGCTAGCTCAGGTGTCGTCCTTGTTACTTGACCGTGGTTCAAAATTAAAACCTGTCTCCAGAGAGTATCCCTCATGTTACTTCAGAGTGCAATATAAATTGAAATCAAATCAAATCATACTGCAAATCTTATATAAAATCATACTGCGAATCTTATATAAAATCATACTGCGAATCTTATATAAAATCATACTGCGAATCTTATATGAAATCATACTGTAGATTCTTTGAATGAAAGTAATATTGGCTCTTTTACAATTTCTTACCAATATATTTCGGATTATTTGCTAACTTTTTTTATTGAAGATGTGTCATTTTTTAAAATTTAACAACCAAATTGTAAGTTTAATCAGCTATAAATCTAGTTTTCACTTTAGAAATTTTATTAATATTTTAAAGATGCATTTACTGTTTTCACGCGTATTTTTATTCATAAAATTTTTCTTATTGTTCTTCAAATAATATTTCTAATCAAGCATAAATCAGCAGTTTTTTTAGAAATAGTTTGATCCCTTTAAATTTTTGTAATTAAAATATTAATTGAGAGATAGTTAATTCTTTTCATGGGATACATTGAGTATATCATTAAAGATATGCAATCTTAGGATAAAATCTAATAGCATTATTTGTATACTTCTAAAGTATTAACTTAATCCATCAACCTTTTTAAATAATAACAACTTTTCAGATTATTTTTTTATTGGATTAAAAATTATCTTATATTGTCAGAAATTTCAATGAACTGTTTAGTAATTTTTAATAATAATTTAATTTATAAAATAATGATAAAATCGTTTATTTTGTTTGAGAAAAAACGTAATTCAATTTGATGGTAGCCACATTATTATGTGTTTGGTGATTAAAATAAAGCATACGTATATTACATAATAAAGTTAGAAGTGTATAAGAATTCCATTATAATTAAGATTATTTAATTAAATAAAATGAATTATTGTGTCTCAAATAATAAATAAGTCACCTATTTTCAGATGTTGCTAAAAATTTAAAGATTTGTTAACATTTATTAGTAATCTTGTTTCACCGGTGACTCCGAAATAATCAATAATGTACATTACTCTTTCATTTTATCATTCATAAATACATTCATATAAAAAAATATTTGACCTTAAATTAATTATCATTTAATTTTTTTATATGAATCGATTTTTAAATTTAATGCTTTGTTAGGCCTGGGCTCTAGTATGTTTTTCACTTCAATTTTTTAGATAAGTTGATTTTATTAATGGTCAGTCTCCATAACGAACCGTTAATATAATGAAAGAAACTCTCTTATACTCTTTATGATAGATTACTCATAAATGGTTTGACCTTGACATGAATTTTCATGACTTATTGCCACTTTTCGCTTCCAAGACTTGATAGAGATCATTGCCGAGAACTTTGCATGTATCATTTAGAAAAAGTCATCACGCATTCTTTATTCTTTGGATTCCTTTTCCAACATTTCTCTACTTTATTACAATCTTGGTAAATTTTTTCTTCACAATTTTACTTTGTACATCATTATCAGCATGGAAAATGCAATATTCTGATTTTTTATGATTTCATTGAACCGTATTTAGAGTTATTTTTAACCTCCCCGGCGACCTAGGCACTTCAAATTGTTATGCCCCTACTATTTCCAGAATCCCCCTCTTTCCGTTCTTACCTTGCTAGTTATGGTTTGGGAGGAATTCTCCCTTAAATTTTTTACTATTTTCCCTTTCCTTGTTTTCCATTATCCAACACCCATGGACCCGATGTGTCCTGGAATAGCAGCCGTAAAGAAAGGATAGTGACATGGTTTGGACACTCTTGTTCATTACTTACCTTACAGTATCATGGACCACCTACCACCCTTTTCTGAATTAGTACAGTAAATTAATGAAATCATTTGAAATTACATTATAGAGTAAACATTATTGTATGAATTGCTCTCAAGTTGTTAATTATCATCTTTTCCATTGCTAATTAATCCTTTACTAGCTTTTACTTTTAGACATCCTTATCCTTTGTTGAAACATTGTCATTATACATGATCAAGAAATATTTTCGTCGAGCTTTAATCATTGCAAAATCATTAATGACATCATTGTGATCAATTTCCATTGTAATATCGTTTTGAGTGCATAGCAACATCAAACTGTTAAGGTATCCGACTACGTTCGGAACCGTGGTTTTGCAAAAGAGAATAAATGGATAATATTTATGATATTTAGTGGCACTTAGATTGGATTGATTGATTGATTGACTTTATATTAACGTCGCACTGTTCAGCTACACGAGGGCTTTTGGCGACGGACCACGTAATTTTGAACCATGGTCAAGTGACGTGGATGACATCTGAGCTGGCACCCCCTCTCCTAACTACCACACTACACCAACGGGAGGACGTTTCATCTCTCCACAGATTTAACGTGCATCGCTGCCATACACGGCGGGTCTTTAGTGGTACTGGGCTCGAACTCGTGACTAGGCAGGCCAAGATCCAATATCTATACCACTCGGCTACCGCGGCCACCACTTAGATTGGAAAATGTATATAAAATTATTTCAAGAATATTATTACAATGAAAAATTATTTAAGTACAATATTTTGATAAAAATCGAACATAGAATGACCAATTTTCAAAATATTCTCCTTTTGTGAAAAATGCTTCTATTGTAATAATATTTTGCCTCTATATAGCTCAGACCTCTGTACAGAGGCTCAACTAGAATTTTAGAAATATATAACTTAGAAGTGGATTTATCCATGTTTTACGACAACAGAGGGGAGAAAATTTAAGAAAAAAACGCCGATAATTATTTCAATTGGTTGTAACTCTGAAAATAATGCGAATTTTTTCAAAAAAAAAAAGTTCAGACTCTCTGGAGAAGTCTTTACTTTATTTAAGCAAAACATTATTATTTTAGAAGCATTTTTTATAAAAGGAGAACATTTTGGAAAAGGTTATTCTTAAGTTAATTTTTTGCCAAAATCTTGTATTTAAATAATTTATTTTTGTCAAAATGCCCTTAAAACAATTTTATGCGTGTATTCTAATCTGAGTGACACTAAATATCATGAAAATTATCCATTTATGCGCTTTTTTAAAATCACTGTTCAGAACGTAGTCGGATATCTTAAGCTTTTCTTTTCCCATAGATCTCATTTCAGTCCTTAATCTCTTAAGGGGAGAAATGCTTTTCTCATGACTCACTAGACGGTGATACGTTAGCCATAATTTTAATTTTCTTTCTTTTTTGTCTAATTTTTTGTGCCCTAGGCACATATGTAGCGTGCCCAAACGAAAAAGTGGCCTTGATATTATTGAATCTTAAGTTATCCAAATAATATAGTTCATGTATATCCCGAATACCTCAGATTTGTGTCCGTGGTAGGTGAATAGACATTGTCTGGAACTAATGGCCCTCTTTGCTTTATCGACTCATGATTTCGAGTTCCAGTCCTACTTAAAACCCGTTGAGTAGAGGGTGTGATGCATATGAAATTTATAGGGACTCAAATTTCTCACTTTGGCGTGAAGTCGAAACTTGAAGACGGAGGTGTTTACGTTGTAATGTACATTGTTACGCTTGTAATTTTGCTTATATATTTAATTCGGTATATTATTAGTGATTACTTGTACTGTTCAGTTTTTATGCTGCAACTAATTTGACTATTTTCGGGATATTATGAGAATAGTTCTAAACATGAATTTATGTGTATGGGATTTCTATTAAACACCCTCAAAAATTAAGGGGTTTCAAGATTTTAATGGGGGACATTTCATTAGCTGGATTTTACAGTAATAAAAATAATTAATTGAAGCTACTAATAGTACTAGTTTAATGGTACAATTACAACTGAATTTAAAAAAATTATTTGAAATTTATTTCATTAAGTAAAATTACAATATCCAACGTATTTCTCACAATGTATGAATGCAACATTTTAAAATCCAACTCTTAACTTTAATCTCAAAAGAGTTGAGTCATATTAAACCTGAGCAGACATTAACAATCTTTCATTCAACGTTTCAATAAATCTCGATGCTTTTGTCTGATAAAATAAAAATGATTAAAGTATACAATATATATATATATATATATATATATATATATATATATATATATATATATATATATATATATATATATATATTAGAAGTGGATTTATCCATGTTTTACGACAACAGAGGGGAGAAAATTTAACAGAGGCTCAACTAGAATTTTAGAAATATAACTTAGAAGTGGATTTATCCATGTTTTACGACAACAGAGGGGAGAAAATTTAAGAAAAAAACGCCGATAATTATTTCAATTGGTTGTAACTCTGAAAATAATGCGAATTTTTCAAAAAAAAAAGTCCAGACTCTCTGGAGAAGTCTTTACTTTATTTAAGCAAAACATTATTATTTTAGAAGCATTTTTTATAAAAGGAGAACATTTTGGAAAAGGTTATTCTTAAGTTAATTTTTTGCCAAAATCTTGTATTTAAATAATTTATTTTTGTCAAAATGTCCTTAAAACAATTTTATGCGTGTATTCTAATCTGAGTGACACTAAATATCATGAAAATTATCCATTTATGCGCTTTTTTAAAATCACTGTTCAGAACGTAGTCGGATATCTTAAGCTTTTCTTTTCCCATAGATCTCATTTCAGTCCTTAATCTCTTAAGGGGAGAAATGCTTTTCTCATGACTCACTAGACGGTGATACGTTAGCCATAATTTTAATTTTCTTTCTTTTTTGTCTAATTTTTTGTGCCCTAGGCACATATGTAGCGTGCCCAAACGAAAAAGTGGCCTTGATATTATTGAATCTAAAGTTATCCAAATAATATATATAGTTCATGTATCCCGAATACCTCAGATTTGTGTCCGTGGTAGGTGAATAGACATTGTCTGGAACTAATGGCCCTCTTTGCTTTATCGACTCATGATTTCGAGTTCCAGTCCTACTTAAAACCCGTTGAGTAGAGGGTGTGATGCATATGAAATTTATAGAGACTCAAATTCCTCACTTTGGCGTGTAGTCGAAACTTGAAGACGGAGGTGTTTACGTTGTAATGTACATTGTTACGCTTGTAATTTTGCTTATATATTTAATTCGGTATATTATTAGTGATTACTTGTACTGTTCAGTTTTTATGCTGCAACTAATTTGGCTATTTTCGGGATATTATGAGAATAGTTCTAAACATGAATTTATACATGTGTATGGGATTTCTATTAAACACCCTCAAAAATTAAGGGGTTTCAAGATTTTAATGGGGGACATTTCATTAGCTGGATTTTACAGTAATAAAAATAATTAATTGAAGCTACTAATAGTACTAGTTTAATGGTACAATTACAACTGAATTTAAAAAAATTATTTGAAATTTATTTCATTAAGTAAAATTACAATATCCAACGTATTTCTCACAATGTATGAATGCAACATTTTAAAATCCAACTCTTATCTTTAATCTCAAAAGAGTTGAGTCATATTAAACCTGAGCAGACATTAACAATCTTTCATTCAACGTTTCAATAAATCTCGATGCTTTTGTCTGATAAAATAAAAATGATTAAAGTATACAATATATATATATATATATATATATATATATATATATATATATATATATATATATATATATATATAAAAGTATTAAAATGATTCAAAATATTTTAAAAGGCATTTGAAGCGTGATACTTAAAATTGGCTCGCCCATCTGGTATAGTGGTTAGCGACGCTAACTGATGTACCGTTGGGTCTGGGTTCGAATCCCGGAGAAGACATGGGTGTTTGTAAGTGTATAGTGCCTTCGGGGCATGGGGGTACTTTAAATAGCCGTCGAGCTGCAAGTCCTCTCGAGAGGCTGGTGGAAGGGGAAGAGAGGTGGGAAGCCCCTGAACCCCCAGGGTGTTCTCCTTCAAAATTGGGGTGAAACCGAGCTAAATCGTTCTGTCACCTGTATGGTGCTCAAAGCTACGGGTAACGACAGGCGTCACTTAGCCCTTTGCCGTGATGAATTTCGTGAGCCTTGATCAGGTGGCATTAGTAACAATTTAAAATTGGGAAAAAATATGTGTTAGACATTGAATAATTTGTTTCATATTACTTTTGTATCTGTCTGATATCAATCAATGACTTATAAAATTTATTTTATGATTTTTTTGTGTTTATTTTATGATTTTTTTAGAGTTTAACCTCTCTCATTAATAATAATAAAAAATTACATTTTAGAAATTTAAAAAAATTAAGTTTTTTTTTTGCATTCAAATCCTTAGTCATTGACACCTATTTTGTATAATTTAACATTGCTTCTTTTTATCTTAATTTCTAATAGTATTAAAGGTTCTTCTTTAGCTCGAAAGAGTTGTTATGTAATGTCTGTATCAAATAAAAACAGTTGTAAGATTTCTTGCCTATTATTGGGTTATCCAATTGCCCTTCTCCGCTATGCAAGGGCGATGCTCTTCGTTCTTCAGCTGCAAAAACTCTCTGAAACTACTTTATTCAGATTAAAACCCTTAAATTCTAATAATTGATAAAAGTCGCTATTAGGATGAACATAACTCTCATGTTTAAAACAAATATTGAGACATGATCAACTACTTTTTCGAGAATTTTTGTATTAATACTCATTATGCATAAAAAAAGTTGGTCTCCACCATTGATAAAATTCACTGACTTATTTGCATGTATAATTAATAATATTATATTAAGTTACTAAAAATATAGCTTCAAGTAGAGTAATAAGCAAGAAAATAACAAAACAATAACATGATAAAGTAAAATAGCTACAGTAATACGTTAGCAAATTCTTAGGCTTAAGGCTTATTTATATTGATATGTATAATAGGTAATGAGAGAGAGAGAAGTAAAAGAATTTATGGAACTGTGTAAAGAAAACTTTATGTGGTCTTGTTTATTAATAAATAACGTTTATAAATGGTTAATACATACGCTTCTAATAAAATACATATGCTAATTTTAATTTTATGACGAGCACATACTATCCAAACGAAGGAAGTTCTAATTACATTAGCTTATATTAGCCTGGTTGGAAGTTTTGCTTTTCTTTCGGAATAAATTAACTGTTACAAGCTAGAAGAAGTTTGTTATCATAATTTTTTAAAAAAAATTGAGTGCTCATGCGTAACTGCCTCCTAAGATGTTGTTAAAAGAAGGTATTTCTGTTTGTGTTTTTTATTAAATTAATTGGATAGGTCATACTCACACACTTAAAGTTTACATTTCTTGTAAACATATCAATATCAGAAACTCCTACAATTTTTTCTTGAATCTACCTTTCTACTACCATAAGTTTGATTGATTACAAGTCAAATTTTTTTTTTCGAATAATTCTTCTCCACTTTGTATCATCTTGTCTCTGACATGAATGGAAAATTGCCAATCGAGCTTGCCAAATTGCTTACAACGACTCGGTTTGTTAAATGCGACTCAACCATGACTGGCTAAATTATTTTTAAACACCTGAAGTCTGTACCCGATTTTAATTCCTAGTGTTTGAAGGAGAGAGGATTTGTTTGTACAAGTGTTTAAAAAAAAGGCAGATTTGATCTCAATTATTTTGTTCTCCGTAAGTATGTTATTATTAACTGCTTTCAAGTTGTTCATTATTTAGGCTGTCTAGAAATAAAAGACGGTTTTCTTGACGATTTGATTTCATAGATTTCCTGAAATCTTCCAGAGAGTAATTCAGTTTCAGTGTGGAATTGAAATGCGGTGTTGGAAACATAGAAATTCTTATATAATCTTTGAATTCGTTTTAAAATTTCAAAGTGCTTATTGAGAATAAAAATAGAGATGTTTAAGAAGCATACTGCTATAATTAAAAAATTTCTCGAAGTATTATGTAAAATTCAGGGAGATATTTATAGATTTGATATATAACTCAGTTGCAAATTATCTCAACATCAACTGTCATGTAATTTAATGTAACATGTTATTTATAAATTTTGACGTATATATAAAAGAATATGTGAGAAAAATGAATATAAGTTTTTGCTATTTGATTAAGTACTCTAATTTAATTTAAGAAGGAAGCTCATACTTATCAGTTCAGTGTTTTGTCCTTACTTTTCCTTCATATACTTCTACAAAGAAAGTACAAATTATTATATTTATCATTTTTACGAAACAAATTTTAAAAGCCTTTTTTAAAACATTATTATTAGTAGTAGTGGTACATTATCTCTTATAATACAACTACGAAGTCAATTGTTCAGAGGAAAAAGTAATGCTAGTATTTTTATTTGTAAAAAAGTTTAAAAATTGTTTATATATTTATTATTTGCGCCAGTTTTTTTATAGCAGTGAATGTAAATTTGAAAAAAAACTTTAATTCATACAATAAGAGCTAAATAATTATAAAAGCAATATCTGGCGATTATATAAAGTGATATCTTTTCTCTATGCTTTTCACATTTATGACAGTTTTTTTTTGTAGTTTTCCATTGTTAAATTTCCGTGCTATCTTAGAAAATTAGAGAATATATTTGAGCATTTCAAAAACATTTTTTAAAACTTATTTCTCATTATTTCTATTTCACTTTCTATAATCGAATGTTTCATGTATATATAGAAGGAAAGGTTTTAATTTTATTTTGTTTAAGTGTAGTTGTTAAGGTACTTAATTTGTGTTTATCCTAGTTTGACATTTATATTAAAAAAAATTTTTAAATTGTGTTTAAATTGTTTTTTCAAAGAAGGAAATACATTTTGAATATATTTTAATTTATTAATATTCTACTTTTTTCTATTAATATATATTATAAAAACAGCGTATCATTTGTTAGGAAAGAGACACCTTTATAATATCAGGAGCTGAGAAATTTCACCTGAGTATCTTTAAAATCATTGAGAAGTTTTGATAAATCAAATTACAAGAGATATTGCTTTTAATAAACAACAAAATTGCATTTTTTAAATTCTTATTACAACAATAAAGGCGTTATCAAAATTGCTTCAATGAAGAAACACGTGAATCTAAGAAAAATATCATACTTAAATTTTTTAGAGGATAAAATGCTTTAAATCATGAAATGGAAACGAACTTTTTAATTTCATTCATTTATTTAAACAGTGATCCTTACTCATAAATTTTTTTTAATTACTTGAGACTCGAAACAACTTGTGTGCAACTTGAGACTCGAAAGGATCCAGTTGAAATCTAAAGGTGTACTATATAACAGTTAGGGGCCCCATATTCAATATTCAATATTGTATTTTGAAGCAATTTTTTACAACTATTTACTTTTTTAAAAAGTCATATAGTAATGGTAATATGCGCAATGTGATTATATATATTTGAAATATTTTGCTTAATGTTAATTTATTTTATTTATTAGGCCTAAAAAAGAAAATACAGCTATTGATGTTATCGAGTATTTCAGAACATTCTGGATACATTACTATATCTTTTAGGCTTTTATTTCAAAAGCTATTAAGCCCAAATATTTCAAACACAATGAGTATTCTTTGTACTTTCGTATGCTCCATCGGTATTTTATTTTGGGAATAACTCGCGTTTCTTCTGCGAGTTTTGAAACTAGTTTCTTTTTAAGGCCATATCTGGCCTTAAAAAGTTTGCTAAAAGTTGCTTTCTTTTAAACATATTTTTAAAAAACGTTTTTGGTAGATGTTTCTTATTTTTAATCTTCCCTCTGAATTTCTTAATTTTCATTTATGACAACTATTTGCTTTTTAATGAAATATGAAAAATCCGCTTTGCAAGACATTTATTCTAATATAATAATCGTTGAATTTGATGAATCGTCAATAGTATTAGAGTTATGTTTTGATGACAGAACGTTTGATATGAACACACACACACATGTGAAAGAGAAGAAGAATACTTTGGGTGGTACATAAAAACAGAAAAGTTTCATATCCACCAATATTCCAGATTTCAAAAACTTTTTGTGAATTTAGTGGTTCAATGAATATTGATTCGAGCTCATGACTTGGGGTCTAGTCCTGGTTCTACCAGAGACTGCCGGACAGAATGATGTGTGTGTGGATATTGGTGCCCTTTAAGTTAACTAAGCTTTAAGTAGTGTGATGTTTAATTTAAGTGGGTGGGCACCCGTTTGAATATTCTCCACGTCTTTTAATCAATGTTTTAACTCTTATCAATGATATTTTAACTCTTATCTGATCTTTACTCAATGTTATAAATGAATGTTAGAACTCTTGTGTAGCTCTTCAATGGCATTACTGCTGAACCTCATTGTTATGAATTTGTTGGGGCTGTAGATTGTCCGGATTAATGACAGTCTGAATGCAATAAAGTAACTTATAAAAATGACTCAAGTTATAAAAGCTAAAATCTCTGTACAGTAAAAGGAATATGTTTTTTCGAAATAAGACAAAGTAAAACAGAGACTAATTGAACAAGAAACAATTAAAATCGATATATTACTTACATGATATGTACTAGATAGAAAAAAAATACAATATATATACTTAGAACAGGGTGGTTCATGATTTATTTTAATTATTATTATTATTATATTAACGACTTTCAAAAATCCTTTTTTTACTCATGTGCAAGTTTTTCAAGTAGCTTTCTGGGCTTAGCTTAGTCCGGTTTACTAGAGGTCCAGATTTACTGTAGTTGTTTATTTAATGATTGCATTTTTATCAAAGGTAATTTATAATTGAAATCATTATATATATCATGATTTTTAGTGCCACGTTTATTTTAGTACAATCTAATGAATAGCTATTATAATTTTCATCTTCCGTATTGTTTTTCTCACATTTCATTAAAAATTAGCTGAATATTATTTATATATATTTAAAGGAAATTGAAACATTTCATCATTTACATAAAATTCTCTTTCTATTGTATAAAAAATAATTCTGAAAAATATGAACTGCTTGAAAATAAGTTAGGCCATATTTATTTTTTTATGCAAAATTTTAAATTTCATTAATACGAAGTTAAATATGATATATATTGTATAAATTTTGAAGCAATAATATATTAAAATGGACTTCACTTTTTTCTTCGTGGTTTCTCAACAATGTATTATTTTCTCATATTTAATAAATATACATTAAAAAATTTCACTGTTGATTTTCTGCAGATTGACAAAGCTAAATTTATTCTATTATTTTCCCTTGTACTTGTCATCCAAAAAGTACATTATTTATTTCGTTGAGAATTATAAAGCATTTCTGGGTAAATAAATTAGAAATTGATAACCGAACTTTACATGAACTTTATCTCAGCTTCTTTTTCATAATGATATTCATATTTTTGTGATAGCTGAGTATTTTAGAATGAATGCTTAATTTGCATACAGGAGATAGAAGAAATATTTTTTGTTTGCTTACTGACTGTTTCCTGTATTTTAACTTTTATAAAAAATTATTTACAATGCATTTTATATGAAATTAATTGCAAATTTTTTTTTTGTTTTTCCTTCTCATTCTTTTCGCTGCTTTTCAAAGAAAGTATAATTTTCAACTGCATTAATTACTTTCATTCATCGTTAATTTTATAAATAAATTTTTATATTACCTTATTCATTTTTTAATGTTTACGCGCTTACAATCATAATTAGGTTAATTGTTATGAAGCAGTCCAGCTCCATAACAATTATGATTACCTATGATATACCTAATATGAATCTAATTATCCTAATATTTAGGTATGATTACCTAAATATGCACATAGTATGACTCCAATTATCCTAATATTTAGGTATGATTACCTAAATATGCACATAGTATGACTCCAATTATCCTAATATTTAGGTATGATTACCTAAATATGACTCCAATGTTTAGTCCAACATTGTGAAAAAAAACATCTCGTTCTAAATATTCTTAATACTTCCGCTGTATTTATTACATTCGTCCTTTCAAAAAATAATTTCACTCTAGAAGAGGAAATGTTTTTTGAATTGTTGAAAATATACGTGTTTCTTAAGATAAATAGCATGTTTCATAATTTTATTAAAATAATGAAAAATGTGAATATATGCTGATATTTTTTTATTTTATCTTTTCAGATGAAAATATGGTGATACAACCGCCTTCTCCGTAAGTTTAATTTTTAAATTTCTCCTCAAATATATACTGTTAAGTATAAAATATACACAAACATTTTATGCCTAAAATTGGAATTATTCATTAACTTTGAATTGAAGCTGGTTTCATTCATATATGATTTAAGTATTCATTCAGTTCTTTACATCAAATTAGTTTATACTAAAGATATCTTATATAGCTTAGTAATTTATAAAACCAATTTAATATTATCTATAAGATGAATTAAATAATTTCATAATTATCTATTTTAGTTGAATATATGCTTTGTTTTTCAACACGCGTGAGAAAACTTACATGTTAAAATTAATAAGTTTATTAAGATAATTCTAGATGGTATTATATAAATTTAATTTTGTGTGCTGATAAGATTGTTTATGAACAGTAAAAACTTTTTCGCTAGAAACATATTATAAAGTCAGATTTAAATTAAATTTTGAATAAAATTGCGTTAGTTTTTTAGTTTACTTTAGTAGAAATCACTGAAGAGTTTAATGTAAATTTTTCAAAAACTTAAATAAAGCATCCTCACAACGGAATCTTAATCCTTGAACTAATAAACTATTATTATTTGTAATAGTTAAAGAACTAGTATATGGCTGAGATAGTTGTTGTTTCTCTTATTAGACTTCAAAACAAAAATTTCTACTGAAATTGCATTAGCTTAGACTGATAAACATTTCATATTTTAAGTCATGTTTCGCATTTGAAATTAATAGTAAATAAATTATTTAAATTAAAAAGATATGATCTTCTTTTTCTGAATTAAAAAATTGTCTTATGAGCACAAAAGCTTAAAAATTGACATAAAAGAAAATATGAAGAAATATAGAAACAAATTGAAATTGTAAAGTGAAAAAAAAATATGTAGAAAAACTGTAATAAAATATTATACAATGTTTGATTGGTTTTCAGCACATATTTATAGATATTTTATTGGTCAATTTATTTATTTGAAATGTAGAGTATTTTTCGTTTTATAATTCGTTTTTTAATTTGTTTGTGTTTAGCAAATTATTTTTCGTGTCCTTTTATTTGTTTTGAACATTAGGTAAAAGTTTAATATTTCATGCATGTTTACATTAGTTGTTTACTTCAGTAAGTTTATCAAACATAAAAGAAGATAAATTAAAAAAATCCTTTTTCCCTCTATTTGTTACATCCATCAGTTTAAAAAAGTCTACACGAATGGATTTTATCCACCTATTATTTCAAGTTCACGGCTAAGGTAGTCAATTTTCCCCACAAAAATGCGTAACCTCTCCACCTTTTTTTGGTGTTATTATAAACTAGATATGGGGGTCTGCTATTTTTCCAATTGCTTCAAGGTTTAGAATTCATCAGCACTACTCAGCACTGCATCTGCAAAATCTGCGATTGTGCTGCTGCGTATAGCAAATCTTTAATCCGGTCGTATAAATGTCATTTCGTTTTAACTTGCCGACAGGGTGAATTCCTTTCAATCGAAAGAAAAAAAAAAGATGAGCAATAGAAACAGCTGACGCATTGCGAACACACTTGGCAATCATTCCTCACTGCCATACAGTTTCAGTATTTTTTTAGCCTCCCGTGTTGATGAGTCAAATAAAAAAAAACCCCGTACTTCCGCTGATTTGCACACCTTTTGTTGTTTTGTGTGAGTGTTACACCTTAAATTAGATTTAGGTTTGGTTTTATATGCAGACGACTGTCCACAAGTGGTTTGATGTATTTAGAATCACCTCCTTCCCCACTGCCCTTGTCAGAAATATTTACACACATTCTGTCTTCTTTATATATAGAAATAGTTTCTATTAACTAATGCCTAGTTTTTAAATTTTCTTTAAAAATTAGGGTTTCTTATAATCAAACATAGTGATATCTGTTTGAGGTAACCATTAATAAATTAATTAGATGTAAAAATGTAAATGTTCGTCAGCTGTTACGTATTTTTTATTGAATAGTTTTAATGGTTGCTGTTGCCTTGTGGTTATGGTCATGAACTCGTGGAAGCGTGTCGCGGGTTCTAGTCCTGGTCCCACTGAAGGCCTGCGGCTCGATAGCCTAGTGGTCAAGGTATCGGATCGTGGCTGGTATGTCATGAGTTCAAGCCCAGTACCACTTAAGATCCGCGGTGTAGGGGAGCGATGCACGTTAAATCTGTCGAGAGCTCAAACGTCCACCTGTTGGTGTGGTAGTTAGGAGAGGTGGTTTCAGCTCAGGTGTCATCCTCGTCACTTAATCGAGGCTCAAAGTACGAGGTCCGTCGCAAAGAGCCTTTGTGTTGCTTTATAGCGTGACGTTAAAATAACTTTCACCCTCCCCTTCGAATAGTTCCGATTAACGAAGATGTATCTTTAAAACAAATTTAGTAATGTTGTTATAGATAATTTTGTACTGAACACTACGCCATGTTATTTTACGTCAGTTTTTAACCATTCTGTGTGTTCTACTCTCATACATGCCGAGATTTTTTTTTCCTTCTATGAATACCTATTTCTTAAATTTTCCTCTAAACTTTGAATGACACATGATGTAAATGTAATTGCTTAAAAACAATTTCTGAAGTTTAGTTTGTTAGAAAAATATTTTCAATGTATGTTGCTTCTGTTGAACAAATGCTGGATTTAATTGGGAAACTCCTTTTATTAAATTATTCTTTCTTCCTCTAGCTATTTTTTAATTTTAGTTCTTTCTTCAGCGAAAGACAGCATGTCAAAAATTACATTGTAATGTGGTTAATTGGATAATTATCATTCTATTCTTTAGTAAATGAATGGGTTCCAGATACTAATTTAAACTGTGAGAAATCAAACATTTTGATACAACATAGGGGTTGTATTTAATGTAACTAAAAAAATTAAAGAAAACTTATATAATAAAATTTCAAATAAATTACAGCCAAATGTAAAACAAAGAAAAATATCTTAAAAAAAAGCCATTAAACTTTTTTTTCATTCACTTTGTTTATACTATAGACTTCGTTTCTCAGAGTAGCTTGACATTTCGCAAACCTGAACACAGTAAAAGTTACTTAAATATTCTAGTACATAATTAAACTCTTTAATGAATTAATTAAATAACATAATTTTGAACAATTCGATACCTGTGATGGAAGTGATTATTCTCCCCATCTTTTTTCGCAAAATAATAAATTAGGCTATATAATTAATTCAAATTAAGTTTTTAAAAAATATTCGGTAATTTTATTATTAAAGTCATTTAATACGTTAAAACATAAATATGAAAATATGCGTAATGAGTCTCCGACAATATAATTAAAAAAATTAAATTTTTCTTTAAAAAATCTCTATTAATATATTAATATTATAACTAACAATAAACTTACATCAGTTATACTTCAGGGAAAAAACTAATTAAACCTTTAAGTTTTCCCGTTATGAATTTAACGCTAATTCCCCTTATCCCTTATTCTATCCGTATCTAATATCATTAGACATCGAAATTAGAAATAGTTCACTTCAGTCCTTTCATATACTTTAAGGGAAATGAATTTATGCTCATTACAAAAATCTATTGAAAAGATAGCCGATCTATTACTAAAAGAAGTAACAAAAATAAAAGTTTCCTTCGAGAGAGAGAGAATGAGCAAGTTATATTCTCAAATATTACTATCACGTAATAATTTTGAAATAACCTTGAACAAGTAATATAAAAAAATTAAGTCAATTCCTACTTAGGTCAACAAATAAAATTTTTATTTTAGTTAATTAAATGAAATTAATGAATTAATATTTGAAAAAAAAACTATATTAACATCAAGTTTCATCCAATTCAAGTTTTAAAAATATATTTGAATTGCGTGGCGCCATCTGTTGCAACTATTCCTAACTTCGATAGAAATAATGCAGAATAAATTAAAAATTAAAATTTAACTAATGAATTGATATTTGAAAAAAAAAACTGTATTAACATCAAGTGTCATTCACTGCAAGTTTAAGAAAATGTATTTGAACTTCAGTGGAGGAATAAAAAATATTTTATTAACGATTAAAAACTTGAACAAGATATATATATATATATATATATATATATATATATATATATATATATATATACAAATAGGCAGAGTGTAAAATAATAGTAGTAATTGAAAAAAAATTGTTGGGGAGCAGGCAAAAATTAAATGATTTTTTTTCATTCCTTCTCGTAATACACAAGTAAAGCAATTCATTGGAAAATATTATTATAAATTATTTCCATTCTGCTTTGTATTAATTTTACGAATAGAGACGATAGAAGGAATAGAACATTTGACACACATATCCATGTTTTTATATTTATTTTCTCAGAAAAGCCCAGTTTTTCGTTGATAGCTTTTAACGATTCTTAACAAAAAAATAATACAAAAGAAAAGTGTGTGTTTTTTTCCCTCCAAAAATGTCAATCAAAGCCTCGAACTCCCTCAAAAAATTGTCAAGAAGCCCTGACGGGTATAGCTTCATTTTACTTCCGCAATGCTTAGTTGTTCTCAGTTTATGATTCGAAAACCGCAATTGGGAAGCACAGACGAAAACGAAGGTAGAGAAGTTGTTTTGTTTCTGGAGATCTATTTTTGAGAACGGGCGCGAGGCTTCAGGGTTCGTCACCGAGATCCTTGGCAGCGCTCTCTCCTGTCCTATTTGGGAGTGCGTTTAACGTATTCTCTAAATATTGCCTTCACTTTTTACTTTTGGTTCATTGAATAAACATCGTGCTTGCGGAAAAATTAAGAGGGATCTCTTTTTAGAAACGAGTTTTAAAAAGTAGCGACCAGGAAGCGCTTGACGATTTATGCTCTAATACAAGATACGGGGGGATGAGGTGTCTGAATAATGACTTCTTGACGAATGTTTTCTGTTTTTCAAAGCTGATTGGAAAGTGGTAGGTGTGTCAGCTGCCGTGAGGTTTCAGACTCGTTATGGATGGTGGGAGGGAGTAGGGATCCGTTTTTATGCTTCCTTAAAAATACCTATGACAAAACATATTTATTACCAAATATTGTTAACATTTTCAGTATTTGGAGAGTTATACTGGAAAGTTAACGTTGGCGGGAATTCAAAAGTGTTTCTCTTTTAGAATAGATTAGAAAACAAATTGGGATGTTGCAGTATTCTGCTGAAATACTTTAAATAAAATGTTTTAACATAGTTCAGAAAATAGTCGTACAGTCATCAAATTGTTCAGATCATGAGTGGTGGTTCATTGAAATGTTTCAGTATCAATTTGTCGACGACAAATCAGTAAAAATTAATTTTAAGTTTAATAACCAATAGATTGCATCCTCCCTCTTTCTCTGCTCAAAACAGAGCAAATTACCGCAAACAACGCCCACTACACTGAATGGGTTCTACCAATAGGTTATAGCGAAATTCTAGTACATTTAGATTCACACACACCAGTTTTGTTAAGTAAAAAAATGTTGTGAATATATTTTATGTTTATGATAATTAGGTTTCTGAATTTTTCAATTATTTTAAGCATTTTATGTAATAAAAATATTTGTATTTCGATTATAAGATAAGACATTATTTAAAGATGGAAAAGTTTTATAAATATTGCTTTTATTTATAAAATTAAGTTATATCTATTTTTTGTATTAAAGTAATCACCTTAAAGCATACATTAATGAAGATTTAAGCATTGCTTATAAATACTGTAGTACAAAAGAAATATATGTGTAAAATATTGAAAAAATAAAAAGTCAAACCCCTATTAATCTTTTTTAAAAAAGAAAACTCAAACTATTTTTTTAAATGCGGATTTAACAGTTACACAACCGATTGATGGTGAATGTTACTATTCAATACATTTTATGCAAAATTTATGCATTATTATGTTTTTATGCAAAGTAAATAGATGTGAGATTTTAAGATAATTTTTTTGTCAGAATAATTCTTGATAAAAAATCGTGCAAGAGATGAAATCTAAATTATAAAACTGTTTAATTGTATCGCTTTTACAATTATCTCAAGCCTTATAAAAAAAAAGAATTTGAATGTTTCTTTGCCAAGAAACCTATGTGACGATAGTTACGAATCAATCATTAAAATAACTCTTTAACATTTCCACACTAAACTCAGTGGCGCAATAGCCCATATACGGACAAGGTCTACTATGCCCATCTCAGTTTTCGTGACCTTGGACATTGAGGTTCGTAAACAGATGTTCCGGTCAAGTGGTCATTCTGACTCCAAACCCCCAGTGTTTAGTTCCTAGGCAAACTTTGTACTCATTTATGGACTCATTGAAGGGATGAAAAAACGAGTCAACCTTACCTTGCTTGGGGTTTGAGCCCCGGACCTGTGGTGTAGCGATACGCTACCACTCAGCTAACAGGCTTCCAACTGTTAATTAGATCGATAAATAATTTTTATATCTAAATTATTCCACTGTCATCAAACATTTTATGCAACTGTAATTTCGTATCTTCCTCACATTCTCTTGCACTGAGCTTAATCAATTCTTTTCGAAATCAGAAAATATCCAATTCAGGGTCTGTCAGAAACGAAAAAAAAAAAAAAAAACTCTTAATTAAAATCTAAGAAATATTTTTTTTTCGTGTTGGTTTAATATTTTTAAACAAAAAACCCTATTATTTTATATCACTGAATCTTTATCAAATAATGCGCCTTTAAGAACACTTTAATGTTACATAGAAGAAGATTTAAATTATTTCAAAAGGAATTCCATTATATACCCATTATATTAGTACTCAAATATTCAGCAGTTTTCAGAAAATAAAAAAAAAAGTAAGAGAAAAATAAAATATTATTTCAGGTTATTTTTATGTGCATGTGGCCGATAATTCTTTATTTTTTTTTATATCCAGTAGGCAGATTCAGGGGCATCGACCCTTGAATGCCACCCCTCCAATATTCGAGAAGCCCCCTACGATTGGCAGGTTCATCGAGGGAGGCAACGCCCATTTTGAGTGCAGGGTCTCGGGAAACCCCCAGCCAGAAGTAGTATGGTCCAGACGTGGAATGCCCATAAAGAATGACAACAGGTTGGTATTCTTCAAAGTATATCTTCCAATTCAACAAAGCACATGAATTGTTTGATTCTATTAAGGTTGTCTTCACTTAATGTTAAAGAATAGGATCTGAATTTCGAATGATTTTCAAGCATAAAAGTACTGAAACATTAATATTATTTTCCGGCTTCGCTGTCCTATAAAAAGCTGCATATTTTATCATGCTCCTCATTTTTATCTGAGTTGATCCATTTTTTTCTGGTCTAAATGTGTTCTCCCATACCGTAATGCTGAATGAACTATCCTTTTACGTGTTAAAAGGAAAAAGTAAATATGAATGAAATTTTGAGATGGTTTAAAAACGCTATATTTTAAAAAGATGCATGAACTATAATGTTGCAAATTTTCATTAAAATTGAGACGCTTTTCTGTTTGAAAATGTATTCTACGCTTAGTTCAGGCTGTCGTACATCTCTCGAAGGCAGCCTTAAGCTGTTTCAAATATAATAGCTATATAACTACGTAGAAGATAAGAAAATTTGAGAAATACAAGGACACTTCAAGACAATCTTTGCATCCAAGTATTTAATATTTCTATCCACGAATAGAAAACTTCCAGGTGGATTTATTGTTGAAAGATTCTCCACCAATACAACGCTAATCCGTGATGAATGAAATCAAATCTTTACATCTTGTTAACTTTCAACGAATTATGCTAAGGCTTGACACATAGATTATCGAGGTGCTGTAATGCATTTGTGAGACACTTTTTAAAAATTATTTCTAGGCACTGATATAGTTTAATAGTTTCCAAAAGAAATCAAGGCGACTATAAATTCGAAAAGGAATTCTTTCGAATTTAGAAATGTTACGAATAATGGTGGAGTTTAAATAATTTTAAAATGGATTTGTGTTATCTGAATGATGATGTATGAAATTTTATGTCTCAAATCTACTCAAAAGTAAACACCGACAATAACATGACTTGGAAGATACCACATAGTCATGATTGGTATCAACAAAATGGTCCTGGGATTAAAAGGAGAGAAGAAGATACAGACAGCTATTACAAGACTAATCAGTGATCACACCCGTGGACTAACATTTATTCAGGGTCAAAAGACTTTCCCTGTATGCCTGAAATGCAATGTTCACTAGGCTTCATCGGAGAATATGGTCTTCTGGACTTGGTCTATCTTTGTTCTGTACCAAGTAGAATAAGTAACAACAACAAGATTTTATATAAAAAAAATTTAATACCAACATTTGAGAAGAGCATTGATTATAAGAGACATTTTTTTTAAATCCGATTCGGCTTAGCTCTATACATGTAAATTAGGTATTGGTTCTTCAATACCGGTGTGTGAATTGGATGAATCCCACCAGTAACCCAACATCTTTAATGAAAATAAAAGTGTGCAGTTTATCATGTTCTTTCTTATAAAAGCTAGGAGTTAGCTTAGACGTGTTTGGAAATTCTAAAGGGACAAGAGACGCAACATGACCTTTTGTAAATGTACCAGTGGTGCACACAAGGGGGGTGTCCTAGGGGTCCGGATCCCCCGCCCCCCAAAGGCCTTGATTTTTTCCCCGATTTATTATAATTCTAAGTATATAAAGGGTGTTTTTTTTATATATAAAGGTATAGAACTTTTTTAAATTGCAATAAAACAACGATGTATTATTCGATTGACATGAATTTTTTTTTATTCGAAAGATAATCTTGTGGCATTACATTATAAATATGATTTCTGGCATAGGACTGCCACGGCTGGCACGGATGTAGTCCAATCTGGACGTCCAATTTTCGATGACTTTTTCCAACATTTGTGGCCGTATATCGGCAATAACACGGCGAATGTTGTCTTCCAAATGGTCAAGCGTTTGTGGCTTATCCGCATAGACCAATGACTATACATAGTCCCACAGAAAATAGTCTAGCGGTGTTAAATCACAAGATCTTGGAGGCCAATTCACAGGTCCAAAACGTGAAATTAGGCGGTCACCAAACGTGTCTTTCAATAAATCGATTGTGGCACGAGCTGTGTGACATGTTGCGCCGTCTTGTTGGAACCACAGCTCCTGGACATCATGATTGTTCAATTCAGGAATGAAAAAGTTAGTAATCATGGCTCTATACCGCGCGATCACCATTGACTGTAACGTTGTGGCCTTCATCGTTTTTGAAGAAGTACGGACCAATGATTCCACCAGCAGATAAAGCGCACCAAACAGTCAGTTTTTCTGGATGTAACGGTGTTTCGAAATACACTTGTGGATTAGCTTCACTCCAAATGCGGCAGTTTTGCTTGTTGACGTAGCCATTCAACCAGAAGTGCGCTTCATCGCTAAACAAAATTCGCTTATGAAAATCGGGAACAACGGCAATCTCGTTTTGGGCCCATTCGACGAATCTACGCCTTGCTTGATGATCGTTTTGATGAACTGCCAAACCAAACTGAGAATAAATCATTTGACAGCTGTTAAATCGGTCGCCATCTTGGAAAGTAATGCCAACTTAAACTTCTATACCTGGAAAAAAAACACTCTTTAGGACGTAAAATGTAATTATGTATTTGTTATTAATGATTAAATTTATTAATTAATGCTAATTATTTATTCGATAATTAGTTTTTTACTGTTTTTTGTTCCCGAAAATCGACAAAATCAAAAGAAGCATGATACAAGAATGGTGGACTTTCGACCCTGGACACCCCCTTCAAAAATTCCTGTGTGCGCTACTGAAATGTACCATGCATTTTGTTCACTCATATACTATACAGTTAATTTGTATTGTAACTCCTCTTTTACAGACATAATGTATCATATAACCCAACGACGGGTATGTGCGTTTTTGATATTAAAGGACTCACTGCTGACGATGATGGTGAATACACATGCACAGCAGTCAACTGCGCAGGGGAAGCATCCCTCACAGTATCTATACAAAGAGATGTTAAAGGTATGTATTGGATACATTTGTGTACAAAAAAATTAATGTTCTTATTTTTGTAAAAAAGAGAATTAAAAATATTTTGAAAAAAAAGAGGGTATTTTTACAATATTACTGAAAAGTTTGAAATTCTATTACAAGCAAATCATAGTAATTCCAGACTTATTTTAATAGCTTTTTTTGGCTTGATACATAATTAAACACAAGTAATTAATACAATTAGACATAAATTAAACCGATATACAACAATGATTATTTTTCATAATTGTGTTTAAGTTATTTTAATTATTATGAATCAATAGCAGCACATTTGTGGTTTGTGTAAAATCTTCGTTCTGTATTCTATTATTAAAATCATGAAGTGCCTTGAATACTTTTATAAAAAATAGGAATTCAATTTCATTTTTTAAAAAAGAACAAATTTGATATAGAATAGAATTCGAATATTTTTCGCACTTTTATTAAACATTGTTTGAAAAGTAAATCATCTGAGCTGAAATGAAAAATCAAATGACAAACTTCTATGGAACTAACATATTATCATTCATTCCCATATGTACGGTTACTTGAGGAAACAGCTACCTCATATACATATCATCGTTTCAGTTTTGTCTCTTTCCTCAAGTGACAAATATCAGAAACGCCAGATTTCTTTTTTCTCCAATTGTCACATTACTTCAAATAAAGAAAGCTTCAGATGGCAAAGGAAGTAAGATTACATGATAGAGAAATCCCAATCCCACCTACGCAAAATTCAGATTTTCTACTGCTGTTAGTTTAATGTTTGGCTACACAAGCTACCGACACAAACATGGGTGGTGATTAATTTTTGAGGTACAATATTCATTAGATGCGGTGGCATTATTTTTGGTGTAACAATGCAGCGTTTGATTTGCTCAAATAACTACAAAATTGATTTGTAGAAGCATCTAATCTGCATTCCATATGTGTCGTTGAAGGCATTTGATCTGATGGAAGAATTGGATATTAATGCGCAAGTGTCTACAAGTAACGAGCATCTAAATGAAATGCTTATTTCCTTTTACTCTTCACTAAATATTAGTAATTACTCATATTGCCAATTATTTATTTTGTGATGCTGCGATGAAGTAATTGCTTGTTGTATGAGTTTGGATTTGTCTTGAATACACGGATATATGAAAGTTTAAAATGATTCGTAATTTTATCCAGCAGTTTTTTTAAAAAAAAGAAGATCCAATTCATTGACAAATATGCGTTTTCGCATTTTCTGGGAAGTACTAATGTATTTTAACTCTAGTTTATACATATATATTCGGAATTTATTTTTCTCTATTTTAAAAAAAAATGTTTCGTTATTTTTAAATAACGTACACTCTTGAAAATATAGTTGGATTTATTCCCTTATCTGAATATCATGGAAAAGATATTTTCATCGTAATTGCCTATTTTGGAGGCAGTTAGACAAACTGTTTTATCATTTGGTTTCGAAAATTGTTTACCACCTTGAAACACTCAATGTGACATGTTAACTTTTTTTCTCAGGAGTGTCTCAAGACACCTTCCGACAAGTACAAGTACCAATGTCTCACATACAAAGCACACAAATTGCTCAACAGCAACAGATGAGTGGAACTTATGTCCAGTCTTACGTGCAACAGCAACATATGGATGGCTCATACCAAAGGACCACTTCTGCAGATTATGAAATAATGGACCCTAACTGTCCAATGTACTACAGTGGCTTTGAAGTAAGTCTGAAATTCATTTCAAAGCCCCTTTAATATTTTATAGTATTAAACATCACGTATAATAAACATTTCTGTTAAGTATTGTGTAATATGCAATTTAAATATACTCTAGTCGTTACCCACCCCCCTCTTCCTTCGTTTCGCTGATTATTTCATAATCATACATTTTTTTAAAGTTGTTGATACCTAAGTCATAGTATTAAGACTTATATTTTATCGAAAAAAAAACAAACTTATATAGTTCTCCGCTCTTGATGTAAAACGGACACGATTTGAATTTTTTAAAATGGAAATATAATTGTTGTTCACTCCCCCATAACCCTTTTCCCCAGAGTCGATTTCCGTAAAAAACATTTTTAGCGGATCTGTACTCAACAAAACAAATATGCTTGCCAAATATCATGTCTGTAATTCTAAACGTCTGCAAGCTTAAAATTTTATCTATAAGGCTCCCACAACAACCCATCTTGAGCATCGATTTCCGCAAAACCCGTTTTTAGCGGATATCTGCTCAACACAAGAGACATACTGACCAAATTTCATGTCTGTAGGTCTAATAGTTCGGGAGATCTCATGATGAATGAGCTAATGAGGGAGTTATTTTTCTCCTAAGTATATAAATGAAAAGATGAAAGGGCTATCTTTTGAAGTAGCTTTCAAATTTTGTTCATTGTGCTAAAATTTATACTACTGCTATAGGATAAATTTGATATACTTTACCGGGATTTAACAGGAGATGTAGTAAAAAGGCAGTTCATAGCTTCCTAAAAATGTAATGGCTACCATCGTAACGTTAACTCTTATCGTAACTCTTATACTTAACTCAATTGCCTGTTTTTTGGGGTAAAAACTAACTTTATTACTACGACATTATGTAATACCTTAGTATAAAAGAATTTAAAAACTTCGTTTCTGTAATTGGGAATTTATTTTGTTTATGTCGCTTAGGGTTTGCATTATACAAGTACTGTTATTATTTTCTTTTTAATATTACTCATTCCGATGAGGTTTACTTCCTTTATTTAAATACTAAATTTACGTTCCTTAGGTGTCTGAGGGATTTATTGTTCTGCTCATGGAGATCATTATCTTTGATGTATACGCACAATCGCACCCTTTTTTTGGACACTCCCCTTTGTCAGTACCTCCCCTTTTTTGTTTCTGCTTGCAGTTCAGATCAGTGATACTCAACCAGCGGTCCACCGAGCCTTTTTAAGTGGCTCGGTCATGACTTATTGCTCTGAGAAATTTACTTATTTAAGAACAATGTATTAAAAGTTTGGTGGGAATTTTTTGACAAGAAATCAAATATATCGATTTTGCTTTTTTGCTGTCGATGTCGTATGGCTGCGAATTGATATTCTTTTTCTATTTGAAACGATTACGGTTAGTGATAACAGACAACAGTGGTGTAGCGAATATTTTATGGGTAGAACTAATTTTTAACAATCTATTATCCCTTGCAAGCGAAAAATATTCGAACGATGTGTATGTTGACTGTTTTGAAGTGAAGACCAACATGGATCAGTACTTGTTTGATTTGTCACGAAAGTGTTGTATTTTAAAAATACCAACAAAGAGGAATCACACACACATTTAAAGACGCTTTTCCTCCAAGATTTCTTTCAAGAGGTGATAAATAGGTGTTATATTGAATATTCTTTGAACAAAAACGAAGTGTTTTTTCAGTGGTAATGTCACAACTGTAACAAAGACATCCTAGGAAGTTAGTTATATTATTGATAATGATACGAAACCGCTTACTGCAAAAATTGTGAAGGAATGTTTCTTAAATTCTTTTATTTTAGTGTTAGAGACATAAATGAAAAATATTAACTAAAAAAAAGCAAAACACACACCGGAGTTATAATATTTTGATCCATTTTCCTCATTTTAAATTTGCAATGTTCTCTTGGTCCTAAAGCTCCCCCTATAACCTCACGTTGAGCCCACGTGAAATGGCTGACATATGCATGCGGTCCAGCAGAAAAAAAGGTTGAATACTCCTGGTTTAGATTACATCATATATTCTTTTTTCATCAATTAACACGCTTTAAATGCAGATTCGCCAAATATCGCATTCGAGGCAATAAGATGAACAAACCGACTAATAGGATTACTTTTATTCTGTCAAATAAGATTTTTTAAAAGTTCAAATTTTCCGAAATGTAGTGAATTTTTTTTTTATTGCAGAGTTTCCGGGTCGATACATTCGAATATAGATTGCTGAGAGAAGTCGAGTTCCGGGAATCTCTGTTCAGAAAGTTACCTGGAGAAGAAGCAAGTGAGAAACCTGCACCCTTAGACAAAGCACAGCCTCCAAGTGCTCCACAGATTATAGCCAGACCTCGAAATAGTAAACTTCTAGAAGGTTCCGAAGCTACATTCCAAGCTAAGATATCTGGAAATCCTAGACCAAAAGTATGCAGTTTTTAATGAGATTTTTCACTTAATTAAATAAATATGAAATTCATTAATTCTTAGGTTAAAAATGTGTATGTATTCTAAATGAGATTTGATGTATTTTATTGAAATATATTAAAATGAAGTAAAACCGTTTTTAGATCCTAAATGTATCTGCTGTTTGATGAGATATTTTTATTTTTTTAAGCAAAATTGATTTAAATTTGTTCAGCGGAAAGAAATAATATAAAATAAATTAAGTATTCTTCTAATTTTTCTTCTATAATTGAATTAGATTTATTATTCTAGAGAAATCATAAAAAGAAATATCTTTCATTTATGTATATATAATTATTACATCGAAGGAATATGATTATTGTACATAAAATGAGCTCATAATTTTCAATTCAGTTGATATATATTTATCATTTCAAATGAAAACTTAATTTATACTTGTTTAAAAAATTTTAAACATTTTAATAACACTTTTCTACAATTGAAACACTGCGAATTTTTAAAATACAGGCAAAGGAGATCAAGTTTTGATTGTATTAGTTACATACAATGGCATTTTGGTAGAAAAAAAATTTGTTAATAGAAAAAAATATATATTTAATTTAATTCTCACAGATGAATTGGCAATTAACCACAAATTTAGCTCTAGAACTTATTTTTCTTATATATGCTTAATAAATTGAGATTAAAAGTAATGCTGCAAATAACTAATACAACAAATCCATTCATTATCCCTTTATCTACCGTGTTATGATTTACTGCAGTTTTTTTCATGCAATATTTTTTTTTGAATCACTACATTGAAAATTAAGGGATATACATAAGAAAAAATACTCAACTTTGGGAAATTTAATCCATTAGAGCTAATTAATTAATTATAGATAATCAACTGTAAAATTAATTATATACACTGTTCACTTAAAATAAATAGTCAAATCGTTGGATAAGGTCTTTATTAACATACAAAAAAAGTAAGACACCTTTGCCATTAACTATTTTTTTGGAACAAAAATGACTATCTTCGCAATCCGCTGAACACGCCGTCAGCTGAAAACACTATTTCTACTATAAAACTATTCGCCTTACCTGCTAAAATACTCATCATAGAACCCATGCTGCCGTATATCTTGGAAGAGTAGATTTAAAAGAATATTCCCGCTAAGTATTGTCTGAGTACTCGTAAAAATAGTTATTCTAAGTAATTTTAAAGTGAGTGGTACTTATAAGTACCGTCGGTAGATAAAGGTTTATAAACACTGAAATATCTAGTCTTTGAAATGGCAATCCTATTTAGAAAAAAAAATAATAAGAGATATATCTTGATATATAGCTTAAAGTAATGATTATGGATTTTTCTTTCTAGATCACATGGTTCAGAAACGGTCAAAGAATCATTGCCTCTCAACGCTTCAAGATGACTCACACGGAAGATGTGGCTACTCTCCACATCCACATGGCTCTTCCAGAAGATGCAGGATATTACACACTTCTGGCCGAAAACAGTAATGGGCGCATTGCTTGCTCTGCTCATCTAGTCATTGAGGGTGTTGGCACCCCCACGAGCTTTCAACAACAATTACAAACGCAGAGAAGGTAAGACATTAAATTTCCTTTTAATCGATAAATAGTATTTAATCAATTAGATTAGTGTGTGTTATGCAGTCAGAAAATTTATTATTTTTTTACAAATATGTGTATAAAAAATAGAGTTTTATTTTGTTTAGGATATTAATTTAAAACTAAAAAAATTATGGGCATCAAAAAGAGGGGAGGGAGCGTCCTTTATAATTTTGTAATTTTCATCACTAGTTTAATAAAATCGGCATTATTTTTTAACAGCATATAGAAAACGGAACCATGGTGTTAAGGGATTCATAAACTAACTTAATCTACTGAGTGAATCAACTTCTAGAATTTTCGCATTATGGAATCCGCACACCCACAACAGATTCTTAAGGGTCTAAGAAGTCCATGCTCTGAAATTAATTCGAATCTGATTAATTGTTCCAGATATTCGAAGAAAACCATAGAATATATATATAATTAGGACATCATGTAATAAATATAGATAAATTTGTGAAAAAATTTTAACATTGCCAACCCCCAGTGGCCTACACAATTGGGGAGGTTCAGCCTCTTTCCCCATAGACCAGCTGATTTTTTATTTTTATTACAGTTATTACCCCTCAGCACCTTCGTCTATGTGTTATTAAGAATGTAAATTAATTTATTAATATTAAATATGGCCACTTACGAGTCCCTAAGAATGTTGTTAATTTGCCTACCTGCAATGAAAATTGTGATAGTTCTTAAGATTGCCTGTTTTTTTCTTGAAGACAGTACGTTGTTTTTAGGTACTAAAATATATTATTAACTAATAATCTTCATTTAATTTTGAGATTTTATATTAGTCCATTAAACCTTGTGCTATGAAGTATTGTTTTAAGGAATAATATTGCTCTATTTCTGCAATTTTATTTTTTCCCATCAAATCTAAGAAGACTACGCAGCTCTAAATACGATATTTATAAAGAAAGCAAAGAATTGTACTCTATATAAAAGTGTTCTGTACGTAGAAAAATTGTGTTTCAATTAAAGTGATTTTTTGGAACAAATATTGTTTTTAAAAAAGGATAAAATTAATTTTAAAAGTAAATAAATTTGATTTCTTGTTTTTTTGCTATGTAATTTTGTTTATTTTTATTTTTTAAAAATGGCTTTTAGTGCTTTATAGAGTAGCAATGCCTTGTCTGATGTATTTGTTTGCTTTTTGTTTCTTTAAAATATGTATAGCAATGTCACTAAATGATGACATCTTGGAATGAGTTCTCCACGAAACAAATAAATTATTAACGAGCTGTTTAATTTACATAAATATTATCTTCATTCCTGAAAGTTAAAACTGTGGACAGAAAAATTTCTTACAAGAATTCATAAATAAAATCTCATCATTTATTGATTGTTTTACATGTTTAGAAAGCTTTCTTAATGTGCAATTTCTTTCTTTCTTTTCGTCTCTTCTTTCTTCGCCCTTGTTCCTTTTCTGGTAAAATAGTTACGCTTCTGTAACACCATCTTCTCCTTTACCTAAAAGCACCCAGTTCGGGTTCCAGTCCGAACAACAACTAACATACTCACAAAAGGTATCACGAACCCAGGTTCAATCCCAGCAAATGGTGTCCACAACTAACCTATACTCACAGCAGCAGCAGCAACTGCAAATGCAACAACAACAGCAGCAGCAACAGTACGCCACTAATAACCTTAACCAAACACAATTCATAACATCTCAGCCCACTTCCTCTACCCTCAGTGATGGTGCTGCGACTACCACCACCAGGACAACCACCACAACTGTCCAGGAGAATGATGTGGACACCACAGGGGCCAGCCGAGCTCTGAAGCCCAATTTCGTCAAGGTTCCCGGAGATCGTGAAGTCACCGAGGGCAAAATGGTCAGATTCGATCTCAGAGTGAGCGGTCGACCTTTCCCTGATGTTAGCTGGTACCTCAACGGCAAACAAGTCGTTGATGACACGACCCATAAACTTTTAGTGAATGAAGGTGGTGTTCATGCCCTCATGATCACGACTACGAGCCGAACAGACGCTGGTACTTATACCTGTGTAGCGAAGAATAAGAGCGGAGAAGTTTCTTTCAATGTCAACTTACATGTTATAGGTAAAAAAAGATTTTTGTGTGTATAACTGACTCTTAGTATTTTATAAGGTAATTTTCAGTGACGAGTGAAAACACCAATGTTGTAATTTTAATATTTGTTTATTGAATTGAAATAGAGAAATATCTTTTTTTTTGATAATTTAATATTTTCCGAAGCTCCGTAAAAATTAAGGTGTTTATTAAAAAAGTAAATATCAATAAAAACTACATTCGTATGAAGGAGTTTCATTGAAAACATCTTGCTTCAATTAAAAATTATATTGTCTTTCAGTTGTATGGGGTACTATAATTGCTGCTAGATTCTCGAGAAAAAGTTAACGCGTTTAATGTGACTTTTACCTCTTTTTCTTGAATTAAAAACATATATTAGTATTTTTTCATTTTATTTTAAGCTCCTGATCTCTGAACATAATACTTATAAGCCTATTTTGTAAATCTTACAAAATAAGCCAACATCTTATGAAATCTGAATCACATATTTGAATTCGCAAAGTATTTTAACGAGTAGTTTCAATGCTAGCGATGTATTTAACACTTCGTTGTATCACTCTATTTGTCTGTTTCATATATCTACATTTTTAAACTTCCCTCCCATTCATAAATAACAACTATAAATATTTTTTTATTTCCAATGCAACTGGCAATACAGAGATAAGTTTCCTTATGCCCATACAATGATCCCTAAAAATACGATAGTAATGCTATATATAGACCATGCAATACAAAAAAATACGCTGAAAAGTCTCTACAAATAATGATTTCATAAAAAGAAGAAAGATGAAAAGAATAATGTAAAATTAAAATAATATACATAAAACAAACAAAATGAAACAAGATGAAGTCTGCAAAATGGTTAGAAGATCTCTAGCCTACCAGTATTTTGAGAAAATATTGTTCTGAGTGAAGGCTGAGCAAACGGCCCAGCATTCAACAATAACGGGGCAGGCAGGACTATCAAATATTCTGAATAATAACAGAAAATAGGAACGCCCGATGCTTTTTTTAAAGACATATTTAAACACTTCCCAGGAATCTTAAATTCCTACTAAATGCAAATCATCTAAATTTTCTTAAAAGAAGATTATTTGCTGGAGAATTTTGAAATTTCTAATGATTACAATGCTGGTTCATTAATATGAATGATATTTTTTCAGAAAAAGAGCAAGTAGTAGCTCCGAAATTTGTTGAACGCTTCCAGAGTCAACACGTACGAGAAGGAGAACCAGTAACTCTCCACTGCAGAGCTATCGGCACTCCAATTCCAAATATCACTTGGCAAAAAGACGGAGTTCAGTTGCACTCTAAGCCGCCAGAAATCATAATCGGTATGTAAGAAGATCGTGTTTATGTTTATATATATCCTGAATATTTTGTACTTTGACGGAGTTGTGTTTCGGTTTGTTAATTTCGATTTTTCTAATGCAGAAACAAGCGAGGGAGCTTCTACAGTTTATTTCAACAAAGTAAATATCTTGGATTCTTCCTGGTATCAATGTACTGCTCAAAATCAGGCTGGTAGTACTGCTACCCGTGCTCGTCTATATGTAGAAAGTATGTGTGATTTTCAGTTCTCTTTTCATAAATATAAGTGGTCTCATTGTAATAAAATTTTTGTTTAGTTGTTCAATAATGTTCCACTTATATGTGATGCAATTATTTTTTACCTAGGTGAAAGCGCTCCTGCTCCTGAACCATGGAGATTGAACTTACCTCGACCTCAGAAAGTCATTTGTCCAGAGTAAGATTTTATTTTTATTTATTTATTTTCTTCAATTTTTGCACAGTATGTCGTGTGTCGTTTAAATTCAATGACGATTCCTCTCTTACTTATATATATTATTCTAAGTTTCGTTGTAATTTGTATTAAAATAATCGGTATAGTTACAGATTGATTCAATATATTTCTTTTTAATTTCCGACATATTCGAATGTAAGGGAATCAAAGTAAATTTTCTTCTGAAAGTCACCTAATTTACTATAAAAGAATCTAAAAGTTAAATCAAATTATATTCTTTTGTAAACATGGAAACTAGAATTTAATGGTCAGTAGTACCAAAAAGACAATTTGAATTAGCTCTCAGTTCAAGGATAGACTACGAATAAACATGAAATATGTGAGCATTATTCATTTATTTCAATTTTACATCTATTGCTTTACTCTCGACGCTGCTTGACCTTAAAAGGTTTTGGAATGAAATTTACATTCGACATTGCTTAGCTAAAATTATTTTAAAATGAAATTTAATGAATCTGCCTAGTTCGCACAAAATGATGAGATACATTGATCCATTCACTTCAAAGGATGAAAATACAACAGATATATAATTAGTAAAATGTAATTAGTTAACTGTAATTAGTTAACTGTTGGGTTGTATTAATTGTTCCTTTCTTTCGCAGGGGTTCCCCTCCTCGCGAGGTGGTGTGGTTGAAGCCAGTGGAAAGGGCAGCTCCGAGAGCCAGGGCCCCAGACGAAGAAAGGCCACCACAGAAACCCGCCTTCACCACACACATTCGAGACTTGACCCTTCAAGAGGGTGACAGGGCCCACTTTGACGCCAGGCTCATACCCATTGGTGATCCCACAATGGTTATCGAGTGGTACGTCAATGGAAAGCCAGTTGAAGCGAGTAAGTAAACCCATTAGTTTGTTGTATCAATTTTAAGTTAATTTTTTAAGTTCAAGTTTTAATCATATGCATGATAAAAAAACATTGAGTCGTTATAAGTTGGAAATTGTTCTGCTTATAAGAATATTTAATATCTCATACTAAAGCTCAAAGTAGGAGTTTTGAGACCAGTAATCATTAAGAAATTATAATATAAATTCAGTTTTTAATATTAGTACAAGTTGCATTTAACAAAGAAATGTTTATGAATAAAATTAGAATTAGAACTATATAGATTAGAATTTAAATACAGAAAACGTTAAAATAAACTGTTTCTCTCTACTTTTGATTATGAGCGTTTTTTGAAATTTTTACTCATCTTTTTGGTTTATTCCTTATAATGACAAACTTGGAAGTATATACTCAAGCCAATGGCGTTTGCAAAAAGTATGATGGGAGACAATAAGATATTTTACTCACTAATACTCATATTTTAACCATTGCTTTGGGGACCATTTTAATGTTTTTTGAAGTTTCCAGACCTCGGATCATCCACTAATGCATGCCATTACCTCATATTCAAATGCAGTTGTTTCGAGAAGAAGCTGACTGAAAAAAAAAGATTTTTTGTAAAAAAAACTTGTGTTGTGTAGATTCTAAAACAATTCCCTCTTAGTTAATGGAGTAGGACATCAAACTAAAGTAGAGTTCGAGGGAACCTTATTTAAGCCCTGTCTTAATATTTAAATTTTTGATAGTTAATTTTCGAACTTAAGCGCTAAGTGAAATTAGTAATATTAGTTAAAAACAGACAATCTAAATTCAAATCTTGATTTTTTATAAATTTATCTTGCTCAATAGAATGATTACAATTATTTTTTTTCTTATCCTCAAGGCTCTCGAGTTATGACGACATACAATTTCGGATACGTAGCCCTTACCTTGCTTCATGTATATGCTGAAGATTCTGGAGTTTACATGTGCAGGGCCATTAACGAAGCTGGGGAAGCTACAACAACGGCAACTCTAAGATGTGTCCGTAAGTATAATTTATTTTCTTTTATTTTTACTTTGCATACTTTAACACATTCATTCCTTATATATATGATTTCCGGATAGCCATTTTTGTAGCTTTACGCCCTTGTTGCTCTCCCTTGGGTTGTAAGCAAACATCTATCTCTTTTGGTGAAGAAAATTATTAATTTTTTTCCCTTCTCCATATCATATTAAGGTATCCAACTACGTTCGGAACCGGGATTTTAAAAAAGTGCATAAATGGATAATTTTCATGATATTTAGTGTCACTCAGATTAGAATACACGAGTAAAATAGTTTTAAGAACATTTTGACAAAAAAAATTATTTAAATATAATATTTTGGCAAAAAACTTAGAATAATCTTTTTTCCAAATGTTCTCCTTTTGTGAAAATCTTCTATTGTAACAATATTTTGCCCTTATATAGCTTAGACCTCTGTACAGACGCTCAACTAGAATTTTTGAAAAATTCACAGTATTTTCAGAGTTACCACCAATTGAAATAATTATTGCCGTTTTTTCCTTAAAATTGCTCCCCTCTGTTGTGGTAAAATATGAATAAACCCACTTCTAAGTTATATATTTCAAAAATTCTAGTTGAGCCTCTGAACAGAGGTCTGAGCTATATACAGGCAAAATATTATTATAATAGAAGTTATTTTCATAAAAGGAGAATATTTTGAAAATGGGTCATTCTATGTTCATTTTTTGTCAAAATATTGTACTTGAATAAATTTTTTTTTGTAATATTCTTAAAACAATTTTATATACATTTTCTAATCTAAATGATACTAAATATCATAAATATTATCCATTTATACGCTTTTGCTAAATCATGGGTTCCGTCGGATACCTTAAGAGGACAAGGAACTTAAAATATTTAGTTTTTATGGGATCTTCATTAAGTTCATTGAAATTAATACTCAATTTGTATTTATATTATACATAAATATATTTCAGAAGAATAGTTTATAAATATATTTTTTTTAGATATACGAAAAGTCCTCCCTGTTTTCGGGGTATGCATTGAAACTGTTCTTGCCGCTTTAAAAAAACGTATTCATCAAATTTGTATCCGTATTTATATATAAACACAAAATACATATTAGACTCGTGCTATTTGAATTTGAATCATCAATTCAGAAAATAAATAAATTTTAACTGTATATTAGGGGATTTTTCTTCTCAAAAAATGCTAAATATTCTTTTGATTGAACCTTTTTAAAATAAATTATGGAACTCATCAAAAACCCGTGTGCGATATATTTTAATTATCAGAAATTATTTACTTTAAGTGAGGGGTTAAGCATTAGGTTACGTAACTCAAACAAGACTTTATATTACAGAAAAAGGGCACAATTTGGACTTTCTTGTTGCCATTTATAGGTAACAGCTTATAAAATTTTTTCAATAAGATTCTTTAAATATTTTCCCTTTTTGTCTCATTGTTACTTAACACTTCTTTTAATACAGTTTTAATTAAAATATTTAATTGCATCTACACGGATCAATGTTTACAGCAGTGGAACAGTGTTTAGTGAAAACAAAAATCTGACACAAAGATATTTTTATCTGTTCAAATTGTCCTCTAGCCACTCGAGTAAAAAGACACAAATTTAAAGAAACTCTTTTATATTACACATTAAATAATTAATCTCTACCTCAATAATAATTTTGAATGTCATTGCAGCACGTGCAAAAATCGAGCGGGCTCCACAGCATCCAGAAAGCATGGATGCCATCAGACATCTTGAAGACTATGAGAAGTACAAACGCCAAGAATCTATCGAAGAGATCGTCTCTCAGATTCCTGTTTTCGTCAGGCCACTTCACTCTCTGGAGAATCTCCTGGAAGGAGGTTTCGCCCATTTCGAAGGCCAGATTACTCCTGTGAGTGATCCTACAATGAAAGTAGAATGGTTATTCAATGGAAAACAGTTAACAGCTGGTAAGTTAAGCATTTCTTCCTTGTAGCTTTTTAAAAATAACATATATAAACCGAAGGTAGTCTTCATAAGTTTCTCTTTCACTAAACTTCGGTATTTTCCTCAAAATTCTTAATGAGTTTCAAAAATTTTAAACCTTACGAAGCTTGAAATATGACTACCAGATGGAAAAAAAGGCGCTGTATAAGTAAATAGTCAGTTAGGTTAAAGTACATTGTAAAAAGGTATATTGTGTAGCCGTATTGAAACTTATTTATTTATCCAATGCCCGTGCTTGGCTTGACCATTTGACGTCGAGCCTCCCTGTATCCACTGACTACGTTGTCAGTTGGATATTCATCGAGTCCAGTGCATTGGAGCAGGTGGTCGCCATTCATTCTAGCATTGCCGCAGAGCGGGTAGGCCTCGTTAGCAGCCAGGCCCACCCAGTGGAGGTATACTCCCAAAAAGTCATGTCCGTTTTGTTCGGCGAAAGCGAGCAACAACCTTGTCTCTCTCCAGGTGTTTCGGGGTTGGACCTACAGTGGTCAGTTTCTCATCGCTTTTCAAGGCTCTTGGTTTTTTGGGTCTCACGCGTAACTTTATTGCTTCGTATAGAAACTGAATAATAATTTACATTAAAATCTAACATATATAAAAGAATATTTCTAATTAATGATTCAACTAAAATTAAATACTTTAAAATTTATTAATTGGAAATCTTTATAAATTTGTTATTGCTATTTTACTTATTTAAACCTTTGATTCTTAATTTCAGGAACACGTATTAGTACTACTTTCAGCTTTGGCTATGTTGCTTTGAATATATCCAACATCAGAGCAGAGGATTCTGGCGTGTACATGTGTAAAGCTACAAACCAAAAGGGAGAAGCTATTTCAACTGCCACATTGAAAGTGAGAGGTAAGACATTTGACCGAATATTTTGATCTCTTTCTTAAGTTTGAAAATCGTATCTTTCGTTCCATCAAAAATACTGACGTTTCTCATTGTAATTCTGATCTTTTGTATAATTTGGTTTTTAGAAATATTTTTGGGGAATTCAACAATTTTAAACATACATTTTATTATATATTTTAAACATTTCTTCCCCCTTAGAAACTCTCTTGGTTCTCCTTTTTAAAATTAGAATTTTATATCTAATTTGAGATTTTACCTTTTACTACTGAAATTGTGCTATTATCAACCTTTTTAGTTGTTTTATAATGTTTTCTAACATTTAAAAAAATGTTTGGCGCAGTTTAACCAAAATTGGCTCTTGCGCCATAAACCTAAGCATTCATTCACCCCCCAAAGAAAAAATATTCAATGTGTGCATTTTAAATGTTTTAATATTTGTAGCGTATATAATAGCTACATTTAACTATATGTACTGTGCTATAATATCGTACATAATATATTTCTTGATATTGATGGGTTGGTTAAAATTTGATTTTATATTGAAAATTAAGCACTATATAGCAAAATAAGTAATATGAATATATTACCTGATAATTCAGTATTAAGTTATTAAATATTAAAAACTTACTTGAATATTATTAAATGAGATTTTTTACTTGTATGGAGGATTAACTTGCCTTCTTAGGGAAGTATAACCGGCAGTAGCGCACACAGGAATTTTTCAAGGGGGTCCAGGGTCGAAAGTTCACCATTCTTGTATAATGCTCCTTTTGATTTTGTCGATTTTCGGGAACAAAACATAGTAAAAAACTAATTATTGAATAATTAGCATTAATTAATAAAATTAATCATTAATAACAAATACTTAATTAAATTTTCCGTACTATATACTTAGAATTGTAATCAATCGGAAAAAAAATCAAGGGCTTTGGGGGTCCAGACCCCCTGTGTGCGCCACTGATAACCGGAAATATTAGTACGCATTAAATGTTAGAAATTTTACTTTGTAACTTTATTTGTTGTTTACTTACTATCTTGAGCTGAAATTTCTATCGGTATTTTATTCTCAATTTTAATTAGAAAAAAAAAGCAAGATTAAAAATATACCGAGAAACAGGTTATTATTATCATTATTTGAAATTTTATTTAAATTTTATATTTTATATTTTCTCAACTTGCTTTCATCCTGAATGTTAAGTATAAGTTTTAAAATTTAATCTTTATCGAACTCACAATAATTACTTCTTTCTACAGTGACCGAGCAAGTAACAGGCAGTTTGGGTATTCCGGAGCAACAAAGCTACATCCAGAAGACTCAAGAACTGGAAGCATACCAAATGCAACAACGTCAAACCTATGTAGAGGTTGACCAGACTGTGAAACAAAAACCTTACTTCAAAACGCAATTGATTGAAAAATTGGAACTGAATGAAGGTAAAATGGCACATTTTGAGGCTCGCCTTGAGCCATCTGGTGATTCAACCATGAGAGTTGAATGGATGAAGGATGGACGACCAGTTGAAGCAAGTGAGTAATAATGTTGTATTAGTGTGTTGATCCTTAGGAGACTGAATTTACTTTGATCATAATGTACGTTGTTGAATTGAACGCACAATCTGTCATTTTTATTGACGTGTACAACAATTTTATCTTAGGCTGATTTTTTTTTACAATTATTGTGAAACGTTGTAGCTTCCATTTTGTTAAGAGAAATACTTTTTCTTTTTAATTCCTTTGTTCAATACTAGCTGATATAACCGTTCTTATCACGGGGGAATTGAAAAACTAAACAATACAGATTGAAGGATAAAGAAGTTTTTAATGAGTTAATTTTACGTGAATAGCACATTAAACAAAACAAAAAAGCTTTTTGCATATTTCAGCTGAACAATAAAAAAAAATAACCATGTTTGTTAAATTTTATAAGTCTGTAGATCTAATAGCTGATAAAAAGGATTTTTTTTATTTTTATCTCCCCGCAACTCTCTTGTGGGTCGATTAACACCTTCTTAAGCTGATCTCTGCTCAGCAAAAGAAGCACATTGTTATAAATTTTGTGTAATGAACGCTTAAAATAGTATAAATAATTTATACATAGAAGTGTAATACTTTAATACCACTTTCTGTTGTATTTATTTTATGTTAAAATTGTAATCTGCCTCACGCTCAGCTTGTTCAAGCTTCGCAGTTCTTGGCGTAGACAAAACAAAAAAGGGATAGTTTCGCTTCCCATTTAAAAGATAGATATATCCTGTCGCGGGATTTTTTACAGATGGCAGAATTTTTCCCTACATACTTGGACTTTATATTTTGGAGACTTCACAAAATATCGTTATAAATTGTAGACTATGTATTGTTCTGATGTATAAGCTCTATCATTGTAAAGTTTCATTAAAATCCATTCAGTTGTTTTTGCGTGAAAGAGGAGTAAACATCGAAACATACCTTCGCATTTATAATATTAGTAAGGATTTGAATAATTAGTGAAAAAAAAGCGTTTGAACTTATATTCCGAATCGATAAAACAAATATTATATGGCAACACTTGTCTTACGAATTTTAAGCAGTAGATCCTAATAACAAGACTTGGGTCCTACATTCTGAATCTCTCATGCTAAAGTTCCTCTGGCCTTATTAATAGTACTATAAAGCAGATGCCAATCTCTCAATTACACTATCACTTGTCTTTTTTTATTTTCATATATGAATCTGTCTTCATTTCTATTCAATACACATTTACTTAAGCAGTATTGATAATTTTTGTACAGCATGGTTCTTTCAGAAGGCGAATCATTCTTTTATCAAATAACGTAGTAAAATATCCCCAGAGATTAGTTAATAGAAATGTGCGTGAAAACCCGCTATGACGTCATTGTTTGCTTCAAAATTATTGCATTATGTTTATTTTTCATCCTTAAGGGATTTTTTCTGTAGCAGGTTTCGTTCAGCATTGTTTTTGCTAAGTTCATTTAAGATTTGGTGCTTAAACGTGATTAAGTATGGTTGGTTGACACAAGATGATAGCTCAATTAACTCAAAAGAATTACTCAATGAAAGAGTTGCACTCAGATGCAGTGAACTGCTGTTTATTACTCTCTGTTGCTCAGCACGCTCGATTCAACTCCTTACTCGATGGAGTCTTAGGTTACACTGAATAGTATGACACTATGAGCACTAGAGGGGGCTCTACATTTACATACGTACACTGAACAAAGTAGTTACTACAAAATTCTACAAGACAGGATATTTATTTCGCTAATTATAAGCCCACGAAATTCTTAGTTTGCTTGTTTAAAATTTTTAATTACTTTGAATAAAAACAAATGAAAATCATCATATTGGTTGCAGTATTATACTCTCTGAAGATGTAATCATTTAAAAAAATTAAGAATATGAATAACAATTTTTACTTAAATAATAATACACGTGAAGGCAAAGAGAAAAACAAGGAAAAGAAGCAAACGTATTTTAGAATGAGAAAAATTGTTTGCTTGGAAATTTTAATTACAGCTAAAAAATATCTTTTAGCTACACTTTTATGCGTTATTTTGATAATCGATGTATTGTAAAGAACACAAAAGATGGGCCCCACTGTTTCATGCATTTGTGAATTTCTCATTTCACATTTTAAGTGTCAGAATATTATTGGAATTTAAAGTTGTATTTTATTTAATATTCAAAAGTGTATATAAATACTTTCAGATGCCATTTTCATTGAAATTCGGAAATTTTTTCAAACTGAATATTTTTAATGATACATTTTTATTCCACAGGCTCAAGAATATCAACCTTCTTCAACTTCGGATATGTCTCTCTTACTATTAGAGGTGTTGATACTAGGGACACAGGAACCTACACCTGTATCGCTACCAACAGCATGGGTACTGCACAAACATTTTCAAAACTAATCTGCATAAGTAAGTATCAAATGATAATATTTAATATACATCGCTTGATGTTCGAACTCATCTTCGTATTAAAATTATTACATTACATTGTGTAACACATGTGTTATGTATTTTATTTATTCCAGGCAAAAAGAGTATCGTTGTTGAGTCTCAACACCAGGAGAGTCTTGAAAAGATTCAACACCTCGAAGACTACTCTCGTTACCAGAAAGATGTAAGAGAAGAAGTCACTTGCACTCAAAAGCCCACATTTACCTCTGATCTCATTGGAAAGAACCAACTCACTGAAGGCCAGAGTGCTCATCTGGAAACTAGGCTAGAGCCAATGGGTGATCCCACCATGACTGTTGAATGGTACTTTAATGGACGCCCACTCACGACTGGTTAGTATTTACCATTCGGAGAACTGTATCCATCTTAGCTATTTAATAATTCGACTATCGATTTCAGTTTTTATTCAATTCCTACTATTAGTTAATTCTCTCTCTTTTTATTTTCTTACATGAGAAAGGTACCTTCACATATTGAACTCGATCGCTTCTATGTAGTATATGATGCATTAGATTTTAAACTATTCACTCAAGACTAGTGCATTTAGTACAGTTGTTGCGATCTAAACTGGAACATTTTGCTAGGAAAATGAGACAGAAAACGCTCTTATTTCACAATTCCTACAATACCCTCACTCTCTTCCTTTATTTATTTATTTTTATATATATCTTGTTCAAATTTTTAATCGTTAATACAATACTTTTTATTCATCCACTCAAGTTCAAATACTTTTTTTAAACTTGTAGTGGATGACACTTGATGTTAATACAGTTTTTCAAATATTAATTCATTAATTAAATTTAGTTAAGTAATTTTAATTTTATATGGGAGAAAAAATTAAATTTGTTCTAAATGAAGGCAATAGATGACGACAGTATACATTGATTATTGCAAGGAAATTCGCTTTCTATTTTGCCACTTAATATTATGATTCTGTCATATGTATATACATATTTATATGAATTGTAGTTATTTAAGAAAAAGTAACTAAACTAAATTTTTCTTTGTTGACCTAAGTAGGAACAGAAAATTTTTTAAAAAAATTTATATTACTTGTTTTTGAAAATAATCATGAGTTATATTTATTTATTCCAGGTCATAGGTTTAAAACATACTTCGATTTTGGATATGTTGCACTGGATATCCTGTATGTGTTCCCAGAAGATACCGGAACCTTTACAGTTGTCGCCAAGAATGCTTTAGGACAAGCACAACTAACCAAACAGATGCATGTCCAAGGTAATTTTTTTTCACCCTGAATTCTGTTTTATTGTTATATAAGCATATTTTATAATTTTATATTACAACACAGTTTTCTAAAAAATATTTCAGTACTTCAGATTCTAGTAAAATAATATCTGATAAATAGATTTCAATAGTTTTTGCGCCAGAATTTATTTACAAAATCTGGAAATTTCAGCCAAGAGTTCAGTCGATACATCAACTATTCACGAAATTGATGAAAAGATAACTTATCTGGAGAGGCCCGCTCACGTGGACCAAGACCGCTTCATCGAAGAGATTTCCAAAAGCAAGCCCTTCTTCCCCATCCCCCTGCACAACCCTAAGCCTCTTAGGGAAGGAGAGAGGGTACATCTGGAATGCAGAGTCGAGCCTGTTGGAGACCCCACGCTCAAAATCGAATGGTTTTTTAACGGAAAGACTTTGCCTTCAGGTTAGTTCAATTAGACTAATTGTGCCTTATTTATTGTAAATGTTAATCTAACTGCTATCAGTTTTGTCAAAAAGACAAGAATTGTTTTTTTTTATTATTATTGCATTTGAAACAAAATATTCGAGTTAAAATTATGATATATGTTGCTGAAACTTAAATACTTTATATTTTTCTTGTCTTAAAATTTTATTTCTCGTTATAGGTTCTCGATTCCAGACGAAGCATGATTTCGGTCTGATAGTCTTGGACATAACCACTGCTTACCCCGAGGATACTGGTGAATATACTGTGAGAGCCACAAACCACCTTGGATCCTCACATACAAGTGCATGTATTACAGTCATTGGTAAGTATATATGTGTATGAAAGACTAGACACTCTTGTTATAATGTGATTACTTCCGTTGATTTTACAAAGAGAAATAATATTTCTCTAATGGGTGATATGCTATTTGCACTTAATAATAACTATGTCGTATTTAATCCACCCGTGGACATGTGCATTTTTATAATTGTGCCAGATCGTTGTGTTTTCATTTAGTAATCTTATATGAAAGAATCTTGGCTATTCCCCTTTTCAAATCTCGCGATATCATACAAAAAGGTGATTATTAATATATAAAACAATAATTTAAGATATAATTTCGCAATAATGCTCCAACGTGGACGTAAGTAGAACCTATGTTAGTGATAGATATGAGGCTAGACTTTTTGATTATCTTTAAAGTTATGACTTCCATAGTATCAAGGATATCGCTAAGATTGTCTCAATGGGGTCGCTGATGTGTTTGTCGCTGTGTAAAAGGCACCGCATATGAAAATTACCGCTTGTTTGTGATTGCCTCAAACTGATATGCATGTCACTTTTTTCTGTATAAATAACTTACTACACGATTATTAACTAAGGACAATTACTTTTATTGCGAGCCATATTAATTATGTAATTTGCTGCATAATTTTATCATGATTCTTAAAATTTATTAAAATTATCAACAAAGGCCTTTTGGTCAGGCATTTATTGCAATATTTTACAATAATACGACGGTTCTTTGTTGGTGCTTAAAAATTCATTTCTAATCTATACTCATTTTTACATAATATGTAGTTTATAGATGTTTAACACTAGGACAATGTCTTAAAAAGTGTTATTAGAAAACTTAAGATAATGTTTGCTCTTTCGTTTAGGTAAGAGTGGAGTTGTCTCCGAAACCCAGCATCCCGAGGGTCTGCAGAAAATACAGCACCTGGAAGACTCGAGTCGCTACAAGAGAGAACAGTTCGAGGATACCGTCATTACGCAAGTTCCCACGTTCACTAAACCCTTGCACAATATTGAAACGATTGAGGGCACCAACATCCACTTGGAGTGTCGTCTGGCTCCTGTGGGTGACCCCACCATGAGGATTGAGTGGTTTGTCAATGGTGCCGCCCTCAAAGTTGGTGAGTGTGAATACGCATTCTGCTTCCTCAAAAAAAAAATTGTAAATAAGGAATCGTCCATCAAAGGATATCCTCAAAATGATGAAAATAGCTCCCTTCCCCACAAAAATGCAGTTGATTTTTAGAAGAAAAAAAAACTTCTTAAAATTTTGATGATATTTTAATCTTTTATAGAACGATTAAAAACTATCCCTCAAAATTTTTGTCCTTAAAAAAAGTTTAAAATTACCCAACTTTAAAAATTTTGAATTCCTGTCACATTATATGCAACAAGAAAGTTGTTCTTGACAAACCTCGTCGTTAACGCATAGAAGTCTCTATTATTCTACACTACGGAACTTTATTAGAATCAGGCCTTGTGTACGTGATTTTACTTAAATATCATCGATCCAGCGCCGATTTTTCCATTGGGCGCTTGGGGTGAGTGCTTAAGGGCTTGGGGCGCGGATAAGTTGAATTTAACCAGAGTTTCTGGTCCAGTGCAAAGGGGGTCTATAGATCTTCTGTGCCCAGCGCCCAAAATGAGCTTATATCGGCACTACACCGATCACAAAGCTCAAGATCGTAATATGTCTGCTGCCAAAGCCACATGTAGATGCCCAATTGCAATTATCTTATTGGTTTATTGATGTCACTATTGTAATAGTACGAAGGTATTTATGTCAGACCCCCCAAAATGCAATATGAGGACTATGAGTGACAGCACTCACAAATTTGAGGTGCGGGGTTAGTAACTAGGAAAGCTTAGTAGGTATATCGCCCTCCACAACCATGTGAATCCAACATGAGTATTTAAAGGCATCAGTTGAGTCCCATCTTTCATGCATCAACCTCACTACATCATGATCTTTGGAAGTACGAGACCCAAGCCCATCTGTTACAAATCTGTTATTCTGTTAGGTATTTTTGTGGCCCCTCCCCCTGAAAAATTATTGTCCTGCAAGTTGTCATATATACTAAAGAAACTTTTCTGCCGAAACTTTTTCCTTCCTTATATATATGTGTGTACTTGTAAGAAATGAATTTAAAATTTAAATACAAGTTTCACAGTTGTTTATTGGCGTCAGGAAGAAGTTAAAATAGTTTTTGTGTTAAGATTTTTATATTAATTGTATCTTTCTGGAGTGTATTCCTTATAGCATTTCTCTCATAAAATTTCTTGTTTTGAACAGGACATCGATTCCGACCCGCCTTCGAATTCGACTATGTCGCTCTAGACATACTTAGTGTGTACGCAGAAGACAGTGGTGTCTACACTTGCAAGGCAACTAGCAGCCTTGGCCAGGCAGTGACCTCGTGCACAGTTAAATGCACTGGTACGTATGTACATCATTAACTCATCAGATAGGACCCTTTACTAATCATTATTTCAGATATATATTTCCCACTGAAATAGATAATCACAGTTTCTCCTAGTTCCTACAATATTATAAATTACTTTAAAAAATATGATAACTATTTCACTACTATTATACTGCCACAAATTCTATGATTATAAGCAGCATAATGTTCTGTTTTACTCAATACATTGTTAATGCATTAATGAAAGAACATTACATAACATAGATGAATAAAATTTTTTAGTAGAATTAGGTCTAATTTTATCATATTAGTCACTAAATTTGTTAAAACTCTCTTGCATAGAATTCATAGCAGTATATTATTTAATTTTGAAAAAAAGGGGATTCCTCCCCCCCCTTAAAATATTATGACGTTATTTTTAAGGAGTATAATAATAAATAGCGTGCCATTTTTCCCTTTTGCAGCTAGTTTAACTAATCTTATTACTCTTTCAAGGTCGAAGCCAAATCATTTTAGAATCACAGCATCCAGAAGGACTTGAACAAATTCAGTACTTAGAAGATCAAAGTCGACACCACAGAGAAACTTGGATTGAGGAAGCCGTTAAAGTGGCTCCCAAGTTTTTGACTAAATTGAACAATTTGACTCTAAATGAAGGTCAACTTGCACATTTTGAATGCAGACTTGAGCCGGTCAATGACTCTGCACTTAGGGTAGAATGGTTCAGGAATGGAAAATCATTGCCAGTCGGTAAGTGTATTTGCGTTTGCTTTCTTGTTTTTTTTTTTCACATTTATGTGTGTAAGGAAATGTGATATATTTTTTTAAGGTATTGATAAATTATTTCAGTACTTGGCTTAACTGATATTCATTGGGTGCCAATTTTCCATGTTTTATCTTCATGTTCAATGGCGTTTTAAAAATATTTCGTTAAAAATGTCTTTTAAGTTGATAGTTTGAGAAAACAAATATAAAACTATTAAAAAAATAGCTGCTAAATAATATTGTAGCATAACAATGTAGATTGTGTATATACTTTTAAAACAGATTTTTTTTAAATAAAATATTATTATCTTAACATAGGTTTTATATGAAGAATATTATCAGTTCATAACGTAAACATAAAGGAAAATACGGTGAAACATTTAAAATCAAAATCTGGGAATTTAGTTTCTTAACAATATCAAACATTATTTTATCTTCCGAAATAACTGGAAATTTTAATACTGACATTGTGTGATATATCTAGGCCATCGTTACCGCCCGTTCCATGATTTTGGATATGTGGCCCTGAATATTTTGTCAGTTGTGCCTGAAGACACAGCAACTTATACCTGCAGAGCTGTAAACACGATGGGCTCAGCTGAAATTCAAGCAACACTTACTTGTTCAGGTAAATTCAAAATCTTTATTTAAATTTTAATTTAAATTATCAAAGAATCTGTTGTACAGTATAAGAGATATGTATATATACAGTAAGAAACTCATCAAATTTTTTATTCTGTAGGAAAATCAGCAATTGTGTCTGAAACGCAGCATCCTGAAGGACTGCAAAAGATTCAGATGTTGGAAGATTACTCAAGGTTCGTAAAAAAGAGAAATTGTTTTTATTATTTTATATTAAAATTTAATAATGTATAAATGTTTTTTTTTACTTTTCTCTCTTTTTCACACTCAAACTGTTTCACAATTGTTATTAGTCTTAATAATGGTACAGAAACATGACAACTGTTATGAGATTTTACACTGAAAAGCTTCTCTTTTATTGAACTTAAATAAATTTTATGATTAATATCAACTATTTATAAAAAAAATATGAAATGTTTAAGATTTATTTTACAAATGCCAGGCCATTGACCATCAGGTCATTAGGCAACGGGCTCTCCAATACCTTTTTACAATGCAGTTAAGATCATTCAGTGCAGAGCACTCGTCCAAATGAGCGGCAGTCATGTCTTGTCCAGTGTCACACAAAACGCAGATAGGTGAAGTCACTAAGTTAAAACGAAACAGATGAGCACAAAGGCAGTCATGTCCAGTTATGAAATGTTCAAGAAATGGTTAGTGATTCTCGATGCTCGATAAATGGTTGCTATTCTGCTGAATTTATATCAAAATTGTAACTAGAATTTTTTTAAAAAAAATTGTGTGCTTATATATTTAAATTTTTATTTACAATACTTGAATGTATATATATATATATATATATATATATATATATATATATATATATATATATATATATCTAATTTTATTTAAAAAAAACTATAGTTTTTTTATATGCATTAGTTTTCTTTTATCAGTGTTTTTTAAACTTGTTATGTCAGTTATGATTTCATTACCCACTTTTAGACAATTCATAAACATTAGTTACATTCAAAAAATATGCATGCGATGTATAAAATATTTGTTCAATATTTAATATTGGTATGGGATTTTATTTATACGTATTTTGTAAAAAAAAAATTTATCTTTTTTTTTTACTTTTTAAAAACTTATTTGCTTAGGTTGTTTTTTATTAAACATTTTATTTAATTGTACTTGTATTATTGTCTCGGGCTTCCATTTTATAAAGAAAACTAACAGGAAGTGAAATATTCATTTTAAATTAACAAAGTATATTAAAAATATGACAGATTTTTTTTCTGAACAATATGGAGCTAATTTGATATCGGTACTTTATGGGTTTTTCTGCAAAATAGTTGTAAAATGTTGCCAAGTGGGAGTGATACATTATAATATGGCAACATTTGATTAGCCGTCAACTATATATTTGGCTCGAATCCAAAATCACGCCAAACACGAGTATCTTACTTATGTCAGATTTGTACCAGAAGTGTAGAATGAAAACATCACAAAAAACTTATTGGATTTTTGAAAATCAATTTGAAATTATTATCTCTTATTTTCCTCCCAGATATACTCGTGATGTTTTCCAAGAGGAGCTTACAAGTCAAGCTCCAATCTTCACAAAAGCGCCTCAAAACGTTGAAATCAAAGAAGGCCAAAGAGTTCATTTTGAATGCCGTCTTATCCCTGTTGGAGATCCCAAACTTAAAGTTGATTGGTTCCATAATGGAAGACCTGTTAAACAAGGTACATAACATAATTTTCTGTTTTTGATTAGAGATATTAACATCTAATTCAAATATTTATTTGTATAATTTCCGAATTTGTGTGTAACTATACTTTGTAAAAATTCAAACTTTTTAAAGGGGAATTCAGAAAAGAAAATTAATAAGAAATTGTATTTGTAGTAGTAGTTGTATTATATACCTAAAAAGTCAGATGTAACCAGAAAATTTGGAAAATTTATAATACCCGTCGATCATGAAGTCGCAATTCCAGCCTAATTTACGCCAATCGAAATGTATTAACAGAACACATTTTTTGTGCAATATCGTATCGTCTGGCGGTAATTTTCTGGTTTGGTGACAAGGGTTGACAAAATTTTACATATGTATCAAATTTTTAAAAAATGTGTTTATAAAAAGAATAACATCAAAGTGAAGTTAACATTTCATGGAACCGTTAAGTATAATAAAATAAAACGTCAAATCTTAATTTTTTAGCTTAATCGAACTATGGAAATTATTTTTCTTCCGTAAATTTAAAAAAAAGCGTGGGTTTTTTAATTAATCGTGATACACAATCTATCTTTTAATTTGTTGGACATAAATTTTTCCATATTAGATTTATGTTTATCGTTGCAGAATGAATAAAATGAAAACTAATAAAAATAAGGAGTTTTAATAAAAATATTTTTAAGTGAAATGCCAAGAAAAGTAAAAGAACCATTAAATTCCATGAAAACATGAGATTTTATCAAATATAATGAATAAAATTTTATAAATTTCAAAGAAAATTTTTAATTATTTTCAAGAAAATTTTAAATAATTATTTTTAATACAAATTATTTTAAGGATTTTTACAAAATTAAATCATTAAAATAATTTGTTTTTTCCCTTCGTATTATGACTTTTATTTATTTATCTAGAAATTTATTTCTACTCTTACTTTTCCAGGTACTCGCTTTGTACAGACTTTCAACTTTGGTTTCGTTGCTTTGGATATTATGTACGCATATCCAGAAGATTCAGGAACATACACTTGCAAAGCTGTCAATACATTGGGAGAAGCTGTCACATCAGCCACTCTGAAATGCTTCAGTAAGAATAAATTTTGTATTACTTTTCTCCACCCTCTCCTCCAGTCAAAGATAATCATCTTATTATGAATAAATTCAGTCAAATTGTAATTATTAATATATAGAAAAAAATAATATTTAAAAAAAGCAAAACGTTTCATTCAAACTAATTTTTAATAAGTTAAAATCATGTTTGCCTTTTAGTTTCAAATTTTAACAATTAAAATTCACTTGAACTCCCATTTCCAATTGAAAAGACATTGGATATCTTTCCTGCAATAAAAATCTAAATTAAATAAATATATACTTGTGAATTTTATGTAGACGTTTTCTCTAAAAGACATTTTTTCCTTCAAATTAAATAAATAAGTATATACAGATTTTTTTAATTGAAATCGTTGAAGTTCGTATATTTTCGAAAATGTTTTAACCCCCCACTAATAAAATTAATACTTTTTAATGACTCTACAGATAATTACCGACAAATTATGTTTTTTAAATGATTATTTTATTAATATAAATAAACATTTTTAATTAAATGTAATTCTTAAAAAACATCTTTCTTCTTCATACGAAAAAAGTATTTTTTATTATTTTTTTTCCTTTTCGAATTGATTTTGCTACTCTTTTGAAACACTAAAAGAATTCTATAAAGATTAAGAACTATATCTGTGAATTTAGTTTTTATATAAAAATCGTTTTAAAAAATATTATTGAATATACTAAAAAGAAAAAAGGAAGAAAACCCATTAAAGAAATACCTAATTTTTTATTGAAAAAACTAATGCTGAAGAACAACCACCATTAATTATTGCTCTTTTCTTAATTCAGGTAAGAGCAGCCTTATTTTAGAATCTCAGCAACCAGACAGTCTTCAGAAAATTCAACAGTTGGAGGATATGAGTCGATACCAGAGAACCTCCTACATTGAGGAAGCCACCACCCAGGCTCCTGTTTTCACTCAGGCCATGAGGAACTTACAACTGATGGAGAACCAGAGTGCTCACTTTGAGTGCAGGCTTATTCCAGTCGGAGACACTAAACTCAAGGTGGAGTGGTTCCACAATGGAGTTGCCATCATGCCTGGTAAATTTCTCATAAAACTTTAACATAGGATGTAGCATTTCGCGTTTATGTATTTGACGTAACACATTTAGTTCAAAACCGTTTTAAGACTGTGCTAGTAGTTAAAAATAAAATGAAATGAATTAACCTTCCACTTTCAACGCCTTTTTGTTCGAAAAAAATCTTTTGAAGCTGACTACGGTATCCCGCTCTCACTGGGATTATTACTTTTTTTAATGCACTGCATTTGTATTTTAACCATATTTCTAATGTGTAAATGTCAAAAAATATAATTTCAATAAAAATTGGTAAATATTTATTGAAAATTTCATTTCAAACAAAGTTTTTAAAGGTAAAATAAAAACAAATTTGAGACTTGATGGTTAAGTCTCTTAAATATTTTTAATCATACATTGAGATAATTCCAGCAAAATACAATATGTATCAATTTTCTATTCATGGAATGATTCGAAATGAAAACTATATTTGCATTTAAATTGAAATTAGAAATGATTTTGCGTAATTAAAACCTGAATTCTTCAAAATGTTTACCAAATTCAAAACACAGAATTTTCAATTGCTTTATTTTTGCAATAAAAGCAAAGATAGCATTGTCAACATATTAGAAAATAATCAAGCTAAATATTGAAGATTTTGTCTTAAAAATTATTCGATATCGTGTTAGAACGATATATTAAATAAAAAATTTATTTTACAGAAAAAAATTATATTTAAATGTTTGTAGAATTCTATCAAAAATAGATGAAACAATGAATGCAAAATATTTTAATATATATATTACCAACGGATGAAATAAATATGCTCATATTCATAAAATTTGCTCTTTTTTGGGGCAGCCGAATACCTTCAGCTTAGTATATCTTAGTTATTGATAAAAGTCCGGTTCGAAAACTAAGACTGTTCCCCTATTTTTATATGTTGTATTCCGAAATATCTGTAATATCGTTTAAAATATAAAATTTTGATAACATATTTTCTGAAATCTAATCTTTCCATAATGCCATAATAATATAAGTTTTTAAAAATAGCTGCATGTGGTGTCTGTTTTAACTTTACAGCTTCAAGAGTAACTTTGACTCATGACTTTGGATTTGTGGCATTGGACTTAGCATATGTGAAGCCTGAAGATAGTGGAACTTACACTTGTAAAGCCACAAATGAACTTGGACAAGCTGTCTGCTCTGCTACTTTGGCAGTCAGAGGTATGTAATATTTAATTAATTATTTATTAGCCCCCTATTACTACTTACAAAGGGTTGATAAATACTAAATAATTCGTTGTAAACTATACACTCGTTTTAATTGTACTCATTATTAACTAAAATAATTCCAAGAAATATAGATTGAGTATGGTTAGATTATCTTCATACATTATTTAGTAACAAAGCTATATTTTTATTATTACATTTTTCCAATCGTACAGGAAGCCACTCACTTCTGCTAGAGACTCAGCATCCAGAAGGTTTGAAAAAGATCCAGTACCTTGAAGACTCTAGCCGTCACCAAACACAATCTTTCGAAGATGTGAAAGTGACCTCTGGTCCAATTTTTGTTACACCATTGTCTGGACCAACCCAACTGGTGGAAGGAAAGAGCAGTCACCTGGAATGCAGAATTGAGCCATATCCCGATCCAACCATGAAAGTCGAATGGTTTTACAATGGAAAACCATTGCCATCAGGTAAGCAAGTTTTTTTAAAAGTTCAATAAAGAAGTTGTATTTTGTAAAACCTTTTTTGAAGGCTTTTCAGTATGTTTTAAATAACATGATTGAAGTAATGTCAAATTTTGTGTTATGTCATAAAAATTGATTTTGCGATTTACATTGTAGGCTCACGGTACAGAACCATGTTTGATTTCGGCTTCGCTGCTTTGGATATCTTGACTGTGAATGCTGAGGATTCCGGCGAATACACCATCAAGGCAACAAACAGCCTCGGAACGGCTTCATCGTCGGCTCGAATCAACGTCACAGGTAAGATTTCATAAATTTTTCGAACATTTGAAATATATATAAATATAAATATATATATATATATATATATATATATATATATATATATATATATATTGCTTTTTTCATTTCAACACAATAGAACATTTTTATTTATATCCAGGAGGGTATAAAGTAAAAATATACCATACCACGTTTTATTGATTAATATATTTACAAAATAATAAATAATAATTTATTTTGGTTTTTCAGCCAAGAAAAGTTTGATTTTGGAATCCCAGCAACCTGACAGCTTGCAGAAGATTAGAATGCTGGAAGACCAAAGCCGATTCTCTAGACCTGAAGAACCTGAGCAAACATTTGAAAAACCAAACTTCGGAAGACCGCTGTACAATTTGGACAATTTAACAGAAGGACAAAGTGCTCACTTGGAAGCTACACTGACACCAGTCAATGATCCCACCATGAAAGTGGAATGGTTCCACAATGGTGTTCCGATTAAGCAAGGTATGCATTTTTTTCCAATGTAAAGTACTGGTCTACTAAAAAGTTATGTTACATCATATTTATCATATGTTAATGGCTAACATGTTCTATGACGTTTTTAAGTCCTGTAGAATCTGAATTATGAAGTTGATTTTCAATACCATAAGATGATAAACATTATTTCTTTATTCATTTTTGTAGCCCATCGTTTCAAGACTACCTGCGATTTCGGTTACGTCGCTCTTGACATTCTGTATGTGTTTCCTGAAGATAACGGAACATATATGTGCAAAGCAACGAACAGGGCTGGTGAGGCTATTACAACATGCTCAATAAGAGTTCAAGGTAAGTCCTGTTTTTCTTTTTTCCTCTGTCCTATCATACAAAAAATATTTCTTATTCCTTATTTTAGTACTCTTTCTAGTGATATTAAAGTTTTTCTCTATTTCCTACACGAAATGTCTTGTATCATACCTTAATTTCGTCACATTCATTTTTAGCCAAGGGCTCTATTTACACCGACACTCTCCACGAGGAAGGCTTACAGAAGATTCGCGCTCTGGAGGAACAATATCGTCCAGCTCCTGAAGAGGCGGTCATTCCCGTTACTCGTCCTGTCTTCATAACTCCTCTGAAGAGTCAAGAAAACATCAAGGAAGGACAACCGGTGCACCTAGAGTGCAAACTGGAGCCAGTCAATGACCCCAAACTCAGAGTGGAGTGGTACGTCAACGGCATTGAAATCAAAGCAGGTATGGTCTTAAAGAATTTTCGGATTAAATAATGTTGTTTTTCCCTAAAATGTAGAGAATTTGAGGCACTAATCACATATGTAGCCAGCCAATAGGATTATCAAACACATCCTTGTGAATTTAATCAAAGGGTGAATTTTTACTTATACCGGTAGTAGAAGGACAAATATGTCTTCTGTTCCGTGTGCAAGAATATTTCTTTGTACTTGTTCCTCACTCTTTTAAATTAACTTCCAATTCCATATTTATCATATAATCTATTTCAGTGATTTTAAAATGATAGCCATGGGGTGAGTAAATTAGTGTTCATTTTTGAGAATAAAAACTCCGTAATCTATCCTTTCGAATGAATCCAGATTTTACGAGAAATAAATAAGGATCATTTTTAGAACATATTTCATGGATAAAAGATATCTACATATTACACGTAATAGAAAATCGTTGGGATAGAATATTACTTTCAGAATGCGAATTCATAAGAAAAATCTGTATTTCATAAAAATAATAAAAAAGAAAACATAGAGGTGAAATATAATTTTTTCTCATATCATGAAGAAAGAACAGATTTAATATCAATACTTAAAAATTATCTTTCATGTGTCGGCTTTACGGAAAATATAATAATATAACCACAAAGGATACAGTGTAAATTATAAATTAAATTTCAATTTTTCATGCCAAATTTTCAACTGAATTTGTTAGCTCTAAAACTGTGTAAGGTGGAATAAAGTTTCATAGCCAGAGATATATCTCCTTAGTTACATAACAAATAATAATCCATGCCATCAAATTATATAATATGCAAACGATATTTTTTTACGGATACATTAGTAACCTAATTAAATTAAGGTTAATAACTTAACAATACGATATCTAACCACAATTTGTTTTGCTTGCTCCAGGTCACAGATTCAGAACTATTCACGATTTCGGTTACGTCGCATTGGATATCTTATACAGCTACGGCGAAGACAGCGGTACCTACATGTGTAAAGCTGTTAACGAGCTGGGTGAAGCTGTTACAACATGTTCTGTCAAAGTTGACGGTAAGTTTAACTTCTTAAACTAGTTTTTTTTAAAAAAGGGTTCTGACATTTTACTATTAAATGCAAGTTTATTCAAACAGTAGCACAAAACTTTCTATTTTTTTAAAAAATTAGTTTGTTAATTTAATGTTTCTTGCAGCTCGCCGAAATATCTACTACGACACTCAGCATCCAGAAGGCTTGGAAAAGATTCGAGAGCTGGAATGCCGAACCAAATACCAGCCCATTGAGGTTGACGAGAAACCAATTTGCAAACCTTATTTCATTACTGAACTGCAAGGCGTTACCGAATACACAGAAGGGGATAGTGCGCACTTTGAATGTCGCGTAGAACCTGCGCATGATTCAGAACTGAAGATAGAATTCTTCCACAATGGAAAACCTCTTCCAGCTGGTAAATTTCCTTTCTTTTTCTTTCAAAATGCAATAAAATATGATGCATTATTGCATTCTGTTGTGTTAGGTAACTTAGAAAGTTGTAGTTGTGAATAAATACAATAATTTGAGTAAAATATTTTAGTTTTCAAATAGTAACTGTCTTTATTCTTTTCTTAGCTTCCAGATTCCATGTTACTCTTGACTTTGGTTATGTAGCCTTAGACATAAGTCATATGTATCCTAATGACGCCGGTCAATATACAGTCAAAGCTTCAAACAACTTGGGAGAAGCTACAAGCAGTATCAACGTCCGTGTCAACAGTAAGTTTAATCTCTTGACTAGAAATAGTAAATTTACCAGGGTTAAAAACATATAAAAGGATATTTTAGTATGCACAAAAGTCAATAACATATTGATTTGAAATTATTTAAAAATAAGTTTAAAGTTTTAGAGTTAAAGACGTTACTTAATTGTATACTTGTTGTTTACAGGCCGTTCAGGAATCATATCCGATACTCATCATCCAGAAGGTCTCGCTAAAATCCAAGCCTTGGAAGACGAATCCAGGCGCCAACCTGTGGAATATGTGGAGAAAAGAACATTCCAAAGGCCAGTTTTTACTGCACCACTACAAAATCTGGAATTGGTGGAAGGCCAAAGCGCTCATATGGAATGTAGACTTATTCCAGTTGGCGATCCAACTCTTGTCGTTGAATGGTTTTTCAATGAAAAACCATTGCCTCCAAGTAAGTTATTAATAAGTTATTTCACTTTTGTTTACTTTAAGGAGCATGGGGCAAAAATTCTAAATTGTATTATATAATTTAAAATCAAAATAGTCTAATCAGTCTTTTCCCCCAACACATTTCATAATTATTTAAATATATCGACATTAAAACAAATTTTTTTGTTCAACAGGCTCTAGGGTTCAGACAACTCACGACTTTGGTTACGTAGCTCTAGATATCCAATACGTACGTCCAGATGATATTGGCATTTACACGTGCAGAGCAAGAAATGAACTTGGTGAAGCTGTGACCACTGCTTCCATCAAAGTACAAAGTAAGTGTTTCTAGAAAACGTGAAGAAAATGCTGCACTTTCGAAGCATTATTTAAATTTATTAAGGAATAAAAATAATCATTGAATGTGAAAGGCTTGCCGCGTGGAGTTATTTTTAAAATTCCCCTCTTTTTGACTTACTTGTTATTTATGAATACAAATAAAAATTTATTTCTAATATCAACAAGAAAACTATAGGCATTTTTATCGAAGGAAACTTTTTGTAGGAGATAGTGCTTCTTTCAAGATTCTGCGTGCTCACAATTTTTCTCAAACTTAAAATTTTTAAATCGTAAAATTCACTTATTTCAAGTCTGCGAAATGTTTTTCATATTCGTAAGTTTTTAGAATAAATTTCAAAAATTTTTTTATTGATTAATCTGTGTTTTCTAATTGTCGATCAAACTTTCTGTGTATTTTAGTAATTTTATATTTTTAATTTGACTATCTTCACTGCTATATTAAGGCAGTAAAAGTGATTAACTGATTGAACGTGCATAATTAGGTTTTATAAATAGAGCTGAAAAATACATTTCTGACTGTCGAAAGTAGACTTGTTAATAGTATTCCATTTTATGCGCTACATCTTTTCCAGCTAAAAGTCCTCCTAAAACAACAACAACAACAAATTCTTTTTCTATGTGAATTTTGTTTTATACATCAAAATACATATTATCTTTGTTTTTTTCCGCAGTAAGCTTTTTAATTATCAGTATAAGAAGTTAGATACCTGATATTTTTTGCTTTTTTGTTACATTCTTAAATACTGCTTAAAACCTTATTCCCATTCAATAATTTATTTTTTTAATATCTAGCCAAGGCATTTATTGAGCTTCAAAGCCATCATCCAGAAGGCTACGAAAAGATCCAAGAGTTAGAAAACTACAAACAAGCTCCCTTGCCCCAAGAACCAGAGAAATCATTTGAGAAACCAGTATTTACCATGCCTCTCTATGGACCAGCAGAGGTCATTGAAGGTCAACCTGCTCACTTCGAATGCAGAGTTGTACCAATTGGTGATCCGGACCTTAAGATACAATGGTTCGTCAATGGTGTTGCTCTTAAACCAGGTATGAAATGTTCAGTGTTACATTAGATACTGTCTAGAAATTTACATTCGTTACTGAATAAAACAGTAGTTAAAATATTTTTGTATGGGGGAAAATGTTTCTCATAGTCGTAAAAAAATTGTAACATTTTAATGTATTCTTTCACGCAATCTATCTGTTTATTCCTTTAATTTTTGGAATGCATTCTCAATAACTTAAAATAAACCTACTTAGGCCATTTTTGCAGTTCTAAACTTTTATTGGGTGAAAAAAATCATAGAAGAACCTTTAATTTAAAATTATAATTTTTAATTGATTGCATGGGATTCTATTTTTTATATTTTTTTTATTACTACTTGCAGATTTTTTTTCTCTCGCTTTTTTATTGCAAGTAAGGAAATATATTCCACATTTGAAAATAACATGTTATATTGCTTTATAATGAAATTTCAATGCTTTTTAACTACATGCTTTTCTTTAAAACAAAAAATTAAAAATTATTTTCCTAATATTTAAAAAAATTATTTCAGCTTCCCGTTTCCGAGATATTCACGACTTTGGCATGGTGTCCTTGGATATCTCATCCACTATAGCAGAAGATTCTGGTGTGTATATGTGCAAAGCGGTCAACAAAGCTGGTGAAGCAGTCACCTCTACATCGATGGTTGTTAGAGGTAAATACTATCACAACATTAGCAGCTCACAAAATTCCCTTCTCTCCTTTTTTCAACCTCAATCGATTATGAATAACTTTCTCTATTGCTTGTCTAAGTGACTAATGGTAATAATCATTATGTTCTTCGATTTCTTACGTAACAGCTCGAGGTGGTGTTTTGGGTGAAAGTCAACACCCAGAAGCCTACATCGCTTTGCAGAGATTAGAGATGGGTCCAGCTCCCGTAGGAGAGCCTCAAGTTGCTCCTCCAAGAGCTCCATTCTTCACAGAACATTTGGTAAACCATGACAAACTCATTGAAGGACAGTATGTTCACCTTGAAGCCCGAGTCGAGCCTGCTAATGATGAAAAATTGAGGATCGAGTGGTACAAAAACGGAAAAACTTTAGTGTCCGGTATGAAGAAATCATTTCTCGATTAAAAATTAAGCAAAAATTTCTTTTAATTTCTCTTCTCCCTTCATAAGCAGGAACATCTTAAGGCAGGGGCCAACTCAGACCGATCACAATGAGGCCTAATCTCGTTCTCAATTCAGTGTTAATAAGATCAATATTCGAATAATTTCTACGATCAAATGTTGTTTCCGGTTGTGTTTTCCGAAAAGCCGGGACGTTATGTTAACTGGCTACATGTAATGGCCATCGTCCATGTGTGGTGGTAGGCCTAGGCCTACCACGATACACCATCATTACTCATTCAGTTAAAAGGCGCTAGTCGGTCGAGCAGGTTTGTGCAATTGTAAATCACGCACACTTATTTGAATTCGGGTTATTGTTTGTACGAGTATTTGACAACGTAAGCTATGTATTGTGTACTTTTAAGAGTCATGGGTTGGGTTTACATTTCTGTAGGCTCTCAGGTCCTACATTTGCTTAGTAGCCTAGGGCCTCAAGAAGTGTCTTAAGATGTCCCTGTTCACAAGAGTACTAAAAACCAACAAAGACTTTAATTTGTATTGGTTGATACCTTTCTTTTTTGCATTATTAGATTTCTAATTGCTCATCTTTTGGATCATCTTGTTCGAATGTTGAATAGTGAAACATGCCACATATGTTGTTATTTCCCCTAGGTTACATCCATTGCTATAATCTTATTTCTCAAGTTCGTGCTGGAAAGCGAAGTTTGCCTGTAAAACTCAATTTTCCCTCAAGGAAAGTATTGCTGCGAGGAAAACAACATACGTAGCGTGGTTCAATATCATAGCATCGATATAATATTTTGTCTTTTATATGTATGCTGAAAGGAAAAATAATCCTTTTGCCTTTTTTTTTTGTCATTACCTTAACTTTTTTTTAAAAAATTTTGAACACAGCAAGATTTATATTTTCATCGGGAAATACGATTCAAAAATCTATTATTTGCTTTACATAATAATATTACTTGAAATATGAGAATTTCACTACAGCTTTTGTTTTATTTAGGTACTCGTATCCGTACAACATGTGACTTTGGATTAGTGTCTCTAGATATTGTGACAGTACGTCCAGATGATTCTGGCATTTACACTTGTCGTGCTGTCAACGAAGTTGGTGAGGCCATCACTACTTGCACCATGAAAGTTGAAGGTATAAATATCCCCCCCTCTTTTTTATAGAAATGTTTCATATTTAGTTATTTTTAAGTGGAAAAATATAATTTTGAAAAAGAGTAACTTTAAAATACATTCATTATTTCAAAATTTTATTTTTTTATATTAAAAAAGCAATTCTTTTAAGCAAGTACTTTTAGCATATCATAAGTGATTCAACAAAAAAATTGTCTTTGCGGAAATAAAAAACGTTTTGAATTTAAACTAGGTTGTGAATACCAAATAAATAATTAAAGCTGCATTTAGTTTACTATTTTCATTAATTAAGTTGATTTATTTAAAGGTGTGGATAGCAAAATTTCATTATTTATTTATCTTTCCTTTTTTTTAAAAAAAATAAAGTTAAGATGCGATGTTAAACTTAAATGTGATTTTCAATGACATAATTTGAATCTAAATATTATTTAGAAAAAATTATTATTCAGAATAGCCCTTGTTATTGATTCGATATGAAATTGCAAAGGTGTAAAGAAATACAGTTAGTCTTACGGAACCCAGAACATTTTCTTATTTCTTTAGAAAATGTTTTCCATCTTTAATATAAACAGAATATGACGACAAAGAAATTCAATACAGTTTTGCATTAATCTTTAGAATTCTATTCAATAAAATGTAAAATAGCGAAGAATTAACCTAATCTTAATTTAGTAAAATGTGGTACTTAAATTTTTATAAGTATATAATTATACATATTTTACAAAATAGAAATAATTATCTAAAAATATCCCATTTATAATTTGCTCAAAGTTCTTATGCCTTAATAATTGAAATATCACACACACACACAATTTTTATAAACATTTCTCAAATATTTAACCCCCCTGAAATTCCTATTTTCCAGACCGTGAAAGCATCATCTACAAATCGCAGCATCCCGAAAGCTTGCCTAGAATTCAAGAGCTGGAATCTATGCAGCCAACAGGTGTTGAACCTAAAGACATTGTTTATGAAAAGCCTATTTTCATTTCCCATTTGAACAATTTGGAACTAAAAGAAGGCGAACCTGCCCATTTCGAGTGCCGTGTAGAACCTTATAGAGATCCTACTTTGAAGATCGAATTCCAGCTCAATGGAAAACCATTGCCAGCTGGTATGTATTATAAAAATGAAATTATTATTTTGCATTGTGTGGTAAAGTACAAACGTGTGAATCAAAACTTATACTACCCCTTTATAAAGCGGTGGGAAGTATACTTCCCACCAACTTCAGAAATTTTTATATGCCAATGGGGGGATCTACTTTCCCATATATGATGTGGGCTGCTAGCATAACTAATTTCTGGATTTTCAAGTCATGAATGCAAAGGGTGAGCTGTTAGTTTCCTGAGCAGCAAGAAAACAATTCCAGATGGCGTACAATTGACTCAAGTTGGTGACCATATTCCAACTTAGCAGAAACATATTGCCTTTGTCGTTTATGCTCTATTGAAGTACATGAGAAATCAAGATACATTTGAACAGCTTGCAAAGTCCCGCTATGTGTTGCTCCCTTTTTTCAGAAATTTTATGCAAATTAATACGAATTAGTTCTTTAGAATTTTATAAATTTTTGTAGATTTTAATATTTTATAAATATCATGTAATATGTTCCCAGTGGGAGGTGAGAAAGATATTTCCGACAAAAAATTGATTTCAAAATCAAATTAAATTCAAGTAATAAGCTAAATCAATTTATTTTTGTAAATCAATGTCAATCTCAAAAATATTTTAGCATAACATTACTAGGAAAGAATGATGGTCGTATAAAGGGTTAGATAATTATTACAATGTTCTTCACTTAACTCTGTATATATTTTGAATAATTCTAAAACTCCGTATTTAAAGTTCCGACTTTGATTTTGAACATGCTTATGGAGTTATGGAAGTTACCTATTAGAAAAAATAATATGGAATTTAATTAAAATTTATATATTCTTGATATTGAGAGAATATCTATGCTGTTGGGAACTTTGTTAGTAAGGAACTGATTTTTAGTTGATGAAAGGGGAATTCGAGAAGTTGTTTATCTAGAAATATTAAAAGCATTGAAAATAAACATTAATTTACAGTACTATATTTTTATTCTCACCCTCCTAAAAAAGTGCTAACTGAGGACAGTACCAGAATTTTGAAATAAATGTTAAGGTTTCATGAATTTCAAAAATAAACAGTTTTTAACTAAATAATTTGCGTACAAATGTTCTAATTATTACATGACTGTGGTGTAAGTTTGTGTATCTTTAAGACACGTTAACATTAAATTAATTTGTAAATCACACTTGGCTGAGAGAGAGAGAACTTAAAATTTAACATTGTTGTTCATTTTTAGCTACTCGTTTTACTACCAACAAAGATTTTGGCTACATCACTTTGGACATTTCTCACACTTTGGCCGAAGATGCTGGCATTTACACTTGCAAAGCAACCAACAACAAAGGACAAGCTGTCACTACTGGATCATTGAAAATCATTGATGGTAAGCATTACTTATATTTAAAATAATGTTAAAGGAGATAAAATAGTCATATACTAATGCATGTGCAATAAAAAAAGTTAATTTTCCAAATAGTGTAAATGTATCTTAGAGTTCAAGATGCAGAATAATTGTTACAAAAGAAAATATTTATTATAAATATTAATATAAACTGATTGAGAAAATTATTAATGGAATAATTTTTTCAGATACTGAACGTGTCATTGAACGAACTACTCATCCAATGGGTCAAGAAGGACTGTCTAAAGTCCGAGAAGTTGAAGAAATGTATCTTTCTAAATACCAGGTAAAGCATATCTGTGTTTTTTCTGTCACTACAAAAGATCAACTACAATTTATTTTCCTGTTTAGTACTGCAAATTAACTATTTATTTTTGTTCTTTTTAAAACTGATGTTGATTAAGAATAACAAACATTTGATTTTTTGTTGATTTCCCGTTATTTTTCAGACCCATATTGAAGATAAAGAAATGCAATATCCCAAACCTTATTTTGTGGTACCTTTGCAAGACAAATACACAGTCAATGAGAGTGAAGGCATTCGATTGGATTGCAGAGTCGAACCTGCTGCAGATCCTAAACTTTGCATTGAGTGGTTCTTCAACGGAAAACCACTTCATATCGGTAATACATAAATAACAGTCTTTTTTCAACTTAATAAAAAAAAAAGAATATAGAATTATTTGCTAAATCAATAGAACATTTTCTGAAACATTATATTATTAAAATGTTATATTTCATTGAAAATTTTTACGGTAAATGTGTAAAATCTCTCCAACCATTTCTGCCAAATGGTTCGATATTCTGTTAAAAAGGGAGGCATAGAATTACACTGGCTAACTTTTACTGGAATTAAGTTTACTGTTATCATTGTCGAGGTTTACTTGCACTTTCCATATTTTCTGTTAAAGTTATTTATTCATGTTGCTATTATTTATCTGTACAGGAACTAGATTCCAGCTCACCAATGACTTTGGGCAAGTTGTGCTTGCATCAACCGACATGTGGGGCAGAGACAGCGGCGTATACACATGCCGAGCATACAATGCAATGGGTGAAGCTTTCACATCGACTACAATTCATTGCATTGGTACGTGTTAACGATTTTTTTTATTTACATGTATTTTTTATCTTCTGTGTGTGTCTACCTTCGTAGGAAAATCAGCAACGAGGGATACAAAAATTGTAAAAAAAATATTTAAAAAATAGCTAGCAATATATTCTTCTTTACAGTTTAACAGGTTTTAATATGATTTTTTTATTTGAATTTTTTATCACCTGCAATTTTGATATGTTTGTAATTATTCTTGGGAACTTGAAATTACCTATTCAATTATTATCCAATATTATTCAATCAACTAAAAAAATATTCATTAATTTTAAAAATTACTTTATTTAAGAACTTCTATAGTCAAAGTCAAAATAAAAGATATCTTGCAAAGAACCCGGTGGTACTTTTTCGGTTAACTTTAAAAAGTTCTGAAAAATAAAGGAGAAAAGATCAATATCAAAAAAAGGAAAGAAAGAAAAAGAAAGAAAGAAAGAAAAAGAAAAGAAAAAAGAAATTAAGTTTTTTATTCTATCTTATTCACAACATTTTCAAAATTTAAGAGATATACCTCTATACAAGATGGAAACAGAAGGCAGTCGAATATAAGTGAGAATAAGATATGCGTTATGTTTACATCTAAATTTAAGTTATTTCTAAATGTAAATCGAAATCTTTATTCTACTCATCTCAATTTCAAAGCAAACAGAGTTCGATATTACAGAATGCAATACAATATTAATGGTATAAACTCAACTGATCCTAACTTTCTTTTATGCTTTTATGTACAAAAACTACAAGAGGCATTTTCTTTTCATTTCTCAATCTATTTACATAGGCAACCTCGGGAAATGAACGGGAACTCTTTCGGAGAAACAGAATGGATAAAACAAAATAAAATCCTATAAAACGATTTGATAAAAATGAAACGGACCTCATAATAATTTTTTTATGATTACCATTTTAGATTCTGCTTTAATAATTCTTTCGTATTGTAGCTAAGGGATCCATTTACGAAGGCACTCTTCACCCAGAGGGCGAGAAGGGATTGGAGAGCATCCAAACCCTCGAGGAGTCTCTGCTGAGACCAACTGACCAAGCCGTCACTGAGGAGAAGGGCCATCCACCAGTGTTCACTTCACATTTCCAGAACTTGACCAATCTGACCGAAGGAGATATTGCTCACTTCGAAGCTACTCTCGCACCAGCAGGAGATCAAACCATGGTTGTGGAATGGTTCTTCAATGGAAAAGTTCTCAAAGCAGGTAAATGAGCTATTAAAAATATTTTTAAGTCTATAAATATTCTATCAAACTGAATGCAAAGATATAAGTCATTGTATTTAAATGTTCTGTTTTGATAGAAATAAAGTTGTGAAACTAAATAGCTCTAATCCTATTGGGAAAGCTAATAGTTTTAGTGGCAGAACATATAGCATAATTTTTTTCCTCTCTGGACCAAGCGAAGAACAGCAAGATTAATTAAAATTCGGACTAACTATAAAAGTTCATTTGCATCAGGAAAGTAAACAGCGAGCGTCAAAGATATAGCCAATCAAAAGCCTTTGTGTCCTCATGTAAAGGCTTCTGATTGTCTGCATCTTCACCGTATATTACTTACTTCCTTGATGTGAAAGATCATTAACTACCTTAATTCGTTTCCTTTAAATGACCTTTATAAGCAAATAATAGCACAAATTTGGAGACAAAAAGTATTTTATGTATTGAACTGAAACTTAAACATCAGTGAAAATCTGAACATGAAAACTAAATGGGAACATTTAAATGTTGAGTAAACTATTAAAGTATAGTGATATATGTGTGTGGTTTATGAGAAACATCAATTTTAATGAAAAGGACTATATACATTTTTAAAAGCTTTGATTTTGTTAAGAAAATGAATAAATCACGATCGTTTAGAAGCTTTTCATTTCGAATAATAACCTTACATAAAAATAAAATATGAATATTTTTACATAAAAAACATCTGAGAGATATATTAATCTAAAAATTAAAAAGTACTTTTTAGATATATATTGCAATCTACTATGATATACACTAACGAACATTTTTTAAAACATTCGAATAGGTCATCGCATCAGAACTGTGCACGCTTTCGGTATGGTTGTGCTTGAAATACTTGGTGTCGTCATGGAAGACAGTGGTGAATACACTTGCAGAGCCACAAATAAGTGGGGAAAAGCTGAAATAACTGTAAAACTTGAGTGTGTTGATAGAATACATGGACAGAAACCAAAATTCACAACTCAGCTCAAGAGCTTAACTGGACTGAAAGAGGGCGAAAGTGCTCACTTTGAATGCCACCTTATACCTGTTGGCGATCCAGCAATGAGGGTTGAATGGTTCCACAATGGTGTACCAATGAGGCATAGTAAGTATCGTTTATCAATAGTTATGAGCTAATTTGTTGTTCAAGTGCTGCTTATTTTACTGAAAGAACATTTTAGACATTTATTACATTTTGATGAAGTGTAAAAAGTGATAAGAGTAAAAAAAATGAAGATACTTTAATTTAATATTTTAATTAAGAAAAATTATCTTCAGAAAATTGTTTGTTTTAATTGTGCCTCATTCTTTTAAAGGCTCACGTATCAAGACTTTGAGTGATTTTGGTTATGTGGTCATGGATATTTCATTCGTCCACGTTGAAGATTCTGGTGAATATGTATGCATAGCTACCAATAAATTCGGCTCTGATACAACACGTTGTACCATCGAATGCACAGGTATATTTGTTGTTTCATTTACGGCTTTTCATATATTTGTTTAGCACAAGATGTGTATCATAAATTTAATCTTTTTTAATATATACATCACAACTGAAAGAGTTTCTCATATTATTAAAGAATAATAAATTACTCTCTTAAATTCTATTTAAAAATTCCTTATAATTATTGCTAAATAATAAGTACAAAGTTCGAGAATGATTCTTAGTTTTATTTCATGAAATTTATCACTTTCCGTCTCTGAAGTGTCTATGATATAGTTTCTTCATAATTAATCACGAATATTGCTTTTATCTCTGCAGGCCATGGTAAAATCTTCCGTGACACATTGCAACCTCAAAGCTTAGAGAAGATTGCCGAACTAGAAGGCTCTCAAGCACTATACAAATCTCAAATATCATTGGACTCTAAAGTGCGCGATGCACCTAAATTCACTCAACATATCAAAGAAATCACTAGCCTTGTTGAAGGTCAAAGTGCACACTTCGAGGCGTACCTGACACCGATCAATGATCCTAATCTTAAGGTTGAATGGTACTTCAATGGAAAACTTCTTGGTGCAGGTAAGGATCTTTTTACGGATCTTTTTTTCCAAAAAGAAACAATGGGGATCCAGATTCTTTAAGTATTCACATGAAAATGTCAAATTTCTATTTTATTCCAGGCCATCGCTTTAGAACTTTCCACGACTTTGGCATTGTCATTCTGGATATTTTGTACTGCTATGGTGAAGACAGCGGTGAATACATGTGCAAAGCCACAAATAAATATGGTACTGATGTAACCAAGGCAACTCTGACCTGTCGGTGTAAGTATAAAGTATTTTGTGTAACCTTTTATGGATGTTTAGGTAGGTCTTAGGAAAAAAATTAGAGAATATACAGTTGAGAGAGTTATTTTATGATGCTTTAGATGTGTTAAGAATTATTATTAGATGTAGGTTATAATTAAATATTCAATGTATCGTTTAAAAATAACTTGATTTTTGATTATATTTCAATCTTTTTTGAAGAAAGAAAGCTCTAAGTATTTCCAATATGAAAGATTTAGTTAAAGCTGACTATCTCTTAGTTCTTTTTCTTTAATGTTAATTCCTACTGAAGTATTTATAAACGCATAAGAAATTAAACAAATTAAGTTTGCAATTCATATTTTTTCAAATGAAGACAATATAACATAAAAATGAACCGTAGAGATGATCTGATGATTACATTCTTAATGACAAACTGAATTTTTTTTATTGATTCTCACACATAGCATTTAACTTTACGAAAGAAAATTTCAGGAAAAATCAGTCGATTTTCTTCTCATTATTCGGTACATTTTTCTCAATACATATTTACAATACTCTTTGTGTATGTATTAGCAGTTTTTTTGTCCAAAAAGTTTTCTAAAAATGTTTCTTTCTTTAGCCAAAAAATCTATTATTCTGGAGCCTCAGCTTCCAAAAGAAATGGCAGACAGCAACCGCCGCATCATGGAACTTGAAGAGCATTTGTACAGATCTCGCACTGAATACACCGAAGAGCTCCACTTGGAGGCTCCTCGCTTCACAGTGCCTTTGGAGAACATCACTGACCTCCGAGAAGGAGAGAATGCTCACTTGGAAGCTAGACTTACACCAACGGATGATCCAGATCTTAGAGTTGAATGGTTTAAAAACAGCAAGGCTCTCAAAGCAGGTACTGTTCCGATTAATTTTTAACCGTGAAGAATTTCAAATGTTTCGATTAGTTTTAGATGGAATTTATTCTTATTTTTAATACTGGTTTTTAGGTATTTTAAGATGTTAGTAAAACTGAGAAAAAATAAATCGTAATTCTGAAACTATAGATTAAATTCCTATTGTTATGTAATTTTGTGAGAATAAATAGCTAAGGGCATTTGAATATTGTTAACATATGCTTTTTTTATGCATTTAAAATGACTATCTTTCAATTAGATAACATAGATTTTTTTTTATTGCGTTGTCTAAGCATTTTCAAATATTTTTTGAATGGTTGCTTCCGTCTGCAGAAAATTCTTTGGTATTTACTGATTACCGTAAAATACGGCGCATAACGCACACTTTTAACACAAAAAATAAGATCGAAATTTAAGGGTGCGCGTTATACCCCGAGTATGAAAATGAGAGCTCTAAAAATAAGAAAAGGAGATTATAGCACAAAAAAGTTTTCCTTGTACATAGATCGAAGTATGATTATTTGAAAGAAATGACATTCCTTATGAACTTAATGGGCTGTAATTCTATAAATATACTACTTTTTTCTAAAACTTTTGGAATAATACATTGAATAAATGGCTTCAAAACATAATAGCATTGCATACGTACATTTCAGGACTCCTTGAAAAAAGTAGGTGCACGCTATACGGTGAGTATACCTAAAAATAAAAATAAAAATGCAGCTTGAAAGTATAGGTGCGCGTTAAACGCCGGATTTTATAGTAATTTATAAATTTTAAAAACTATATAAGTTTATACATTATGAAGTTTAATCTATGGTTGAAAAATAAAACAATCTGATATTTGGCATCTAGGAACCCGAATCAGGACCATTAACGACTTTGGCTTTGTGGTATTGGAAATTAGTCCAGTCTATCCAGAGGACAGTGGACTGTATTCTTGCAGAGCTATCAACAAAGTCGGAGAAGCTGTTACAACATGTACTCTGAAATGTTCTGGTAAGACGCTGTCCTAAATATCTTTCAATTTTCCTTTTGAAATTCGTATTTATGGTCAAACAAAACAGAAACTATTGTAATTTATTTGTTATAGTTGTGTAAAGAAAGATAAACAAAAGGTAGATTATTATTAATACTTTTCGTTAATCTTCAGGAAAACGAAGTATCATTATGGACACACAGTTGCCATCTGGAATGGAGAGCATGGAGAAGATCGCCCGTTTCGAAGACATCTCCTCTGCCCGCATAGCCGAACAATGGATGGACCTGGAAGTACAACAACCACCAAAGTTCCTCAGCAAACCTAAAGATTTGACACTGTCTGAGAACACTCTCGCCCACTTTGAATGCAAGCTCACACCAGCCAATGACCCAACTATGAAAGTTGAGTGGTACCATAATGGCAAATCTCTTATTACTGGTAGGTTTAGCTTTTATTAATCCCATCGTAGGAGAAAGTTTGAAAATGAGCTGAGATTTTAAGAATTTTTTTCTTGTTTTCCATTAGGTACTCGCGTAAAGACTATTAGCGATTTCGGATTTGTTATCCTGGAAATAGCCGGAGTCTTTTCTAGGGATGCTGGAGTGTATATGTGCAAAGCCACCAACGCTTACGGAGAAGCTTCAGTCAGTTGCAAGCTTTCTGTTAAAGGTATAATGCGATTACTTATTGCTTTTTTTCCATTCCTACTATTAGCTCACAATCTCTATATATTTATTTATTTATCTTGGTGGAATTTTCAATCGTTAATAAAATACATTTTAAAGCGCTCAATTGAGCTGAAATTTCATATACAGGATTATTTTGGATGACAATACAATAATATAATCATAATTTATAAAAATTAATTGATTAAAACTAATTATTTAAAGAATTACAAATACAACCACATTGGCATCATTTTTGGCGACTTGTGTCAAAACTTGAAAAGGTTTTTTTTTCACGTGTTAAAGTATTCAGCTGAACTGAAATTTATATACACGATTGTTTTGGATGACAATACGATACTATAATGATAATGACTAAAAATTAATTACCACTTAATGTTGTGATTCTGTCATATGTATATGCATATTTATATTAATTGTAACTATTTAAGAAAAAGTAGCTAAAATAAAATTTTTCTTTGTTGATCTAAGTAGGAATTGACTTAAATTTTTTTTTTTATATTACTCGTTTTTAAAGAAAGTAATTAAATTATGAAGAAATATCTACTTATTGGAAATTTTCAAAGCATTATAAATTCTATATTTACTTAATGCTGCGTATTACTGATTTATTCTTGTTTGTAATTTGTAGGTTATTAAGCAAACCATGAATTTTTAATGTCTAAGAAGAAAGAGTTAATGTTATAAAATATTTAAATATAAGATGACTGATGATATTCGGAACCAATATTTTGGAAAAATACATAAATGATTTTGATATTTACTATCTGTTAAATTAGATATACATGTAAAATTGTTTTAATAATATTATTACAGAAAAAGTTATTTAATGGCAATTTTTTGGCAAAAAAATGAAGAAATAATGATACTTTTTCAAAACATTCTCGTTTAATGAAGAAAGCTTCTACAATAGTAATATATTTTACCTATATATAGCTAGGACTACCTTACAGGGGCTGAACTAGGATGCTTGAAAAATTCACATTTTTTTACAGTTACTATTAATTGAAATAATAACGGGTTCTTTTTGCAGTAATTTCTTCGCTCTGATTCATTAAATTATGAATATATCCACTTTTTTCTAAATTAAACATTTCAAAAAACCTAGAATATTGTTTGATAGATTACTAAATTGTTAATTTTAATGAAACGAATATACGAATTTCGTGAATGCATACATAAGATAAATCATTTTCTTTTTGAAAATCCGAAATAAGTTTCTCCAGTTTGCATTTGATAGTTTAATTATACGAAAATTAGAAGCCACCATGATTTTTTTTCGATGTTTCTCTATAACTAATCACATTTTACGTCAGTGTCTTGTACTTATTCCCTACTTTTCGCATTTAATATCCAATTTTTTCAAGTGTTGAAATAATATAATAAGGATTCTCTTATAATTTCTGGTTCATGTTTCAGCCAAAGGATCGATCATCATGGAACCACAGCTTCCCACTGAGTGGCGATCTGGAACAGAGAGCCTCCAGAAATTGGAAGAGGCGATGTACAGGACAGAAGAAGTTATCATTGACGACGATCGCAAATTGCCACCTAAGTTCATTACTCAAATACAGAATCTGGACAACAAAGTGGAGGGTGAATCAGCTCATTTCGAATGCAGACTGGAACCAGTGGGAGATCCTACCATGAGGGTTGAGTGGTTCTTGAACGGAAAACCTTTAACTACAGGTATGCATTCTTGGGATTTTCATTAGTTACAAAGTAAGTCTTTTTACGCTAAGAATGATGCATATGCAAGGTTTTCGTAACATTGTTATTCATAATACTGTTAAGATATGCATAGTAATTTTCTCTGATCAGCCAGTTCTCGAACGTTAAGAATAGGTTTTCCTTCGGGTTGTTATTCCCTGTATTTATAATATCTCCATCATATTTGAGAAATTTATTAGACCTGGATTGGAGTTAAATCAAACTTATTATTTTTTTTGTTGCTCAACTAATAATAATAAAAATGTGTAGATATGTTAGTTGTTAGAATCAGTAGCGCACACAAAAATTTTTCAAGGGGACGGGGGGCGAGGTCACAAGTTCACCATTCTTGTATTATGCTCCTTTTGATTTTGTCGATTATTGGGAACAAAACACAGTAAGAAACTAATTATTGAATAAATAATTAGCATTAATTAATAAAATTAATCATTAATAACAAATACTTAATTAAATTTTATGTACTATATACTTAGAATTATAATCAATCGGAGAAAAATCAAGGGCTTTGGGGGGGGTCGGACCCCAGGACCCCCCTCCTTTGTGTGTGCCACTGGTTAGAATTATTAACATTTGGATACTTAATTGAATTTAAGTATGGATATTGTACTTGAATATCAGTATTAATATTTAAGTAGAAATATTAGTTCAATTAGTACTGATATTTAGATAGGAACATAAGTTCAACTAGTATTGATATTTAGATAGAAATATAAGATGGGTGTTAATCTATGAATATAGATATGAATGGAATTTCATTTTTAGCATACAAAGTTACTTCGGATTTATATATGATGATTTATATTAATAGTAATAATTGCTCTCGTTTCCAGTTAAAACAGTAGCAATTTTTATTTATATTTTTTAACTTTAAATGTGACTTTTTTTGGTTGTTTATACTTTAAGTTGAGGTTTTTTATAATACCTTCTTCGTTTTTCATACTTAAATTAGTATATTGATTGAACAGAAATCAAATAGAATGTTTTTATAGGTAGCGAGCATTTATATTTACCTATAGAAATTTATAAAGCTGTATTATATACTGGATTTAAATAAAATGTATCAACTTTTCTCTTGACTAGAAACTGATCAATCATTGGTAGTTCGGGAAAAAAGAAAATGATGCAAACTTACAATTGTTTCACTTTCTAGGCACTAGGGTTCACACGGTTGACGACTTTGGCTTTGTAGTGCTGGACATTGACTGGCTATTCCCACGGGATGCTGGAGAATACATGTGCAGAGCCACCAACAAATGGGGCCAGGACACAACCAAAGCAATTCTGAAAATCAAGAGTAAGTATCTGCAAGCAAAGTGTTTTTGATGAGATATTGTTTTCAAGGGACGATTTACTGACAATTATCTGTTTTAATAGGTAAACGTGACATCATTATGGACAGTCAGTTGCCAGAAGGTATGTCTTCTGAGAAATTGAGAGAACTGGACTTCCCACAACAACGAGAGGTTGCACCTGAAGAATTTGTACCTCAACCACCAAAATTCATCACTCAAATTCAACCACAAGAGAATCTCCAGGAAGGAGACAGTGCTCACTTCGAATGTAAATTGGAACCTGTCAATGATCCTAAGCTCAGAGTTGAGTGGTACCACAACGGAAAGCCTCTCAAATCAGGTATAGAATGATATCTTACAAATAAGAATCTATTTTTTTCTTTTTCATTTTGTTCTGTAAGGAAGAAATCTAGTCTGTTCGTGTACAAGAACGTTTTAAGGTACGGTGCAACTGGGTTAAGGCCTAAGCCTTGGTAAGAGGCTTCATCCCGTTTTCGTCTTGGCCTTAGTAAGACCCTGATCTAAATATTTTTAATCTTCAAATGTTGTTTCTGTATATATTCTCGCGAAAATTGTGATTTATGAACTATATACTATACTATAACGAGTACTATACCATACTATATATATATTTTGAATTTATACTATAAAGAGATTAAGCCTAGGCTTTACACTATCATTTAGTTGAAAGGTGGCAGTCGGTCTAGTCGGTATATACCTAGGTTTGTGAGATTGAGAGACATTGATATTTATTTGCTTGGTTTGGCAGCGTATGCTATATACTATCGACGATGAAACTTTCTTTTGCATTGGGCCCCAGAGCTTCAAGAAATATTAAGACTTTACTGCTCATAAATCAGTATATAACTTTTAAAATTAGACACGTAAAGATTAATAATAAATTTTAGAAAAGTCTGCAAGGAATTATTATTAATAGCGCAAAAGAGAATTTTAAGTCGGAGAATAAATTAGTTATTTCGTAGCTTATAATTTCGAATCAACAAGGATAATTTTTTTAAAGTTGTTCGCTTACATCTAATAGAAATTTCTCTATTTTTTAACATAGAAAATAATCTGTGTGATCTAATTTATATCTGTGTATTTCAAATCTAATATATTTACTGGAATTCATTAGGTCATCGTTTCAAGACGACACATGACTTTGGTTTTGTGGCTTTGGATGTTTTGTATGTGTATGCCGAAGATTCAGGTGAATACACTGCACGAGCTGTCAACGATTATGGTGAAGATATCACCAGGACAACACTTAAAGTCAAAGGTAAGTAAAAAATTTATGACACAATCAAAAATATTTCCCGAATATAAAAATAGATATCACTGGGATTTGTTTGTTTATTGATAAATGCACATTCTTAACTCTCTTGTTCAATCACAGCTCAAAGACTTTTGGAATACAGGACACAACTACCAAAATCTATGGAAACGGGAGTACAAAAGATTGCTGAAATGGAAGCATCTTGGCAGAGGTACTTTTATTTTGTTGTATTATTCTTGTCTTCGAGTTCTTAAATTTTTTGCATTTATCAGGTTGGCTTGAAATTGAAGATTTCAGCAACCTTTTTTAAAACAGTGCAGATTTTATAACTTTAAGCCATTTTAATATGTTCATTGGGCATAATAATATACCAATGTAGAATGATTCTCAACACTGGCACACTCAATTGTCTAGCAGTGGGTTTTTACTCATTGTGGCATCGATTCCTGGCAAACAAGGCGACGACTACTCAACAAACCACTGATAACCATATGACTAAATTTTGCAAAACTCTGAATTGTTAGAATTAAAGAGGAGTTTTGCCTTCTAACTATCAAATTAAGCTGAGGGAAAGACCTGGGAGTGTCTCACTAATTTAAAGCCAGCCATTCCAGATTTTCCTCGTCCTGTAACCATGGCGTTATTTCGTCTTTTGACTGAGCACGATTGTTTCAATGCCCATCTTTTTAAAATTCGACTAAAGGACACTTCAGCCTCTACTCCTTGTGACTCTGGAGAATCCATGGGTTAGGGATACATTGACAAATGCACTGCTAATGCACTAATGTCTTTTAACCCCCCCTATTGTTCTAAAGTATTGGGAAGCTAGATCGAGACTAATGGCCTAGTGACCAAGTGTGTGACATTTATATTAATAAATATGCTACTGTTTTTGCAGAGTGATAACCGAAGAAGAAGTTCCTCCAGAGCGATGCCGTCCCATGTTCGTGATGAAACCCGAGCCTCAAGTAGTCACCGAGGGAGACTGGGCCAAATTCTGCGCAAGAGTCATTGGAAACCCAAGACCAAGACTTATGTGGATTTTGAATGGAAAAACCATTGGACCCGTAAGTACACTCGTATTTCCCCCCTTTCTTGAAAGGTGCAATATTTATCAATCTCGAATGAATGAATCATTGTTATTTTCAGATTTTCTTATCTCTCAGTTTTCTAATTACCGAAAATTTCTTTCTAGGGATCTCGTTACAAGTTGACTTATGATGGTATCTACCACTTAGACATTCCTAAGAGCAGGCAATACGATCAAGGCAAAGTGGAAGTCTTCGCTCGCAACGGTCTGGGCGAAGCCTACTGCTGGACCACACTAGAAGTGAGGCCAAGACACGATGACTACAGGGTAGTGCTTAAAAATTCTCCAAGGCGTAAGTTTTTATCTCTGTATTCAAGCATTTTCACTGATACGGAAAATCATGGTGAGAACCTATGTCATTCGTTCTGACATTATACATGATGTATCGTGTTTTGTTGGAATTGATTTAAAAGAAATGTGCGTGCGCGCGCGCGCGCGCATAACTGCATTTCTTGAATCGAGTTACTGATGATTAAAGCAGATCGCTCACTAAGATTTTCCTACATCTTGTAATAGAAACGATTTATATTTTTTTTAAAAAAAATTTGTTTCGTAATAGAGGTTATAGGAAAAGTGAGGTGTAGCCTTTTAAGTGTAACTTGCAATAATCTAAGCACACACTTTTTATCAAACTTCTTCTAAAGGAATCTGTGTATAATTAATATTTTTCTGGTTACTAAATATTACATCTCATAATATATTCATACTACTAATTCTATATTTGCTAATTAATTATTTACATCTTATTTTTTATTATAATATCGCAGCTAATGTATCATTTATTAATCCATTCGATTATTTCTGAATAAAAGCCTAATATATAAATTAACTCATGCTTTTAGCTTTCGCGTAATTCAACCTCACTTATAACTTTGAGCTTTATTGACTATTGACTTAATTGAGCTGTATCAGACCTGTAGCAAAAACTTCTCAGTAAAAGCATGGCAAATGCACCTTTACTAATGAAACAGCGACCCTAATGTTTCACAAAGTACTTTAATTCACGGAAAATTGCTTTCCACTAATGCCAACACTAATGGCGCAACAGTTGCTTACTTATATTCAATACATATGCTAAGCACTTACACTTAAGTCAAATGGCTGCGCAACCCCTGCTTGACGAACTTGGAAGAAACGTGCTTCGCAGTTCCACCTTCTGGGAAATCTACTTGACCAAATGGACAGCTTCACTAACCATAGGTATGGCCAATCTGTATTTCAATGCTTTTAACGACAGACGAAAGCGCATTATTTTAAGTAGCCTTTTTCTTCAGATTGAAGGAAATAGTGATAATATAACTAAACTCTCGCCTAGCTGAAATATAATTTAAGGGTTTGACCTTCGCGAAGAAAACATGGTCTGACAGTTATGTTTTGCATTTATTTGTGCATTTTTCTATTAATTACCGAAGTCTTCAGCAGAGTAGTCAATGGGGATGCATAAATGGGGGCACTTTCTGAATTTATATAAAATTTTGCACATTTTTCTGTCTGAAAATGTGTTTCAAGTAATTTTCAGATTCTTTGAGATATTTGAGGAACGCATATATTTAATATTTTCTAAGTAATTAAATACTTTTTATTTGATGCATTTGTTTTTAAATTATTAATTTTTTGAAAAAATTTTGAAATAAAGGGAGATTTTTCAAAAAAATTTAATTAAATGAAAAAAAAATTTGAGCTACTTAAAATAATGTGATTTGGTTTGTCTTGCATGGCTTTTTGCATGATTAAGCGTTTTGACAAATTTAACCAAAATGCTTTACATTAATTCTTCTCATTTAATGCCTAAATTATAATCTTTTTTTAAAGTCTTTTAATTAGAAGCTTTTAAAAAAATGAGATCTTTTTGTTTTGGAATAGGAGTTATTTATTCTGTTTGATAAATAAAAACTTTTCTTTACATGTATTGTATTCCCACATCTTATATAATTCATTTTATTAATAAAAAATCAAAATATAAAATAAATTGCAGAAAACTACTTTTATTTTACAATAAAAAAAGAACTATTGTAAATAGTTGTAGTTGTCTTTAAACCTTAACATCTTTTTTTGTGTGTGAGCAAAACTAGTATTATACAAAAATTGCATATCAATACTCCGATAATAAGAATTGTTTATCTACATCGTGTTTGATCTTTTTATATTGTAAACTATTTTTTTGGTTTGTATTTTTCTATTATTTAATTTCAAATTTTACCGAAGAAAGCAGTTATTTTGGAGATGTATTTAATACCAATAACATGAATTTTACATTTCTTTTTTCTCATAAATTATATAATTTTGTTTTCAATCTTATTTTATTCATAATCACATATCACAAACTAATTTTTGCTGATGCCAGTTTAATAACATTCAATTTCAAATAAAGTCATATGAAACAATAAGAAGTTATACCAAGAACAATTTTCTTTTTGGTTTTACTAAATATCTGAGTGTTTAATTCGAAATTTTTCGATCTTATTTTGTTACGCGTTAATGTACACATTTTAAAAAACTTGGCTTATTATTTTGGACTTTTTCTCCCTCTATGGTGATTTTGAATTTATTCAGGGTTGTTTAATTTTTATCTAATACTAAATTCTTCTAAAACGTGTTAGCCTTTCATTTTTCATTAAATTTCTGCAAGTAATTACATAAAAGTAAGTACTCTAAGGTTTTGCTTAGTTTCTTTGTTTCATTCCTGTCTGTCTTTTATTTTTTTCGCGCTTAATGAAATTGATCCCTACTCTAAATTTAAGAATTAAGGGCTTTAAGAGCATTTTCAATGGTAAAGTATCAAAGCAAGTAAAAATAACGGGGCGAATTGTTAATGTTACATTGTTCATCAATTTTGAAACTGCTTTACAGCTTGGTATGATGCTGAAATCAAATCCTACCAGAAAGTCAGAACAGAGTGTGAGTTGGAGAAAGTATTTGAAGAGAAATTAACACCAGGTGGCACTCAAATTGATGTATGGAAGACGAAAGAGGACGATGAAGGCATGTATTATGTATTTAACTCATTATATTTAAAAAAATATTAAATCGTGCGTTTTCTTGTATTTTGGAAAACATTTAATTAAACTCAATGTGTTAGATATTATTTTATTTGGATTTAAAAATATAAATAACTTTTTTCAATGAATTTTGTATTGATAAGGATTAATTATTGATATCTTTCCTTATATATTTACTTTCTTTTCTTTTTTTTCTTTCTGTAATCCTAATACTTTTCCATCCCAAAAATGTATTGAATAAACAATGAATAATTTTTCTGTAAAATCAGTTCAACATCCACCTAAAAAGAGATCGGTACTTACATACTATCGCAACAGTGCCAATGTTCAAGGTAACTCGCCAAGTTGGCAACCCCTATTTTGCGTGTGTCGTACGCGCTGAATTGGCAACTATGTGCTTCGTTTCATATAATGTCGCCAATACGGTTGCGATAATACGTAAGTAGCGAAATATCTAAATTTATGAACGTAATATTCTGTTTCTGCATAGAAATTATTTATGCATAACAAGTAATGGTGCTTACGTATTATCGCAACAATCGCCAACTCTATTAATAACTCGCCAAGTTTCAAACCCCGATTTCCTATGTGTCGTACGCGCTGAATTGGCAACCGAGTGCTTCGTTTTGTATAATGTCGCCAATTGTTTGCGATAATACGTAAGTGTACCCAAGTTATTTATTTCAACTGAATATAATAAATATTGCCGCAAAAATGCCACAAATTTTAAATCTGAGATGAATTCTATTGATAAATTATTTCAAAGAAAATCGCGAAAACACATTTTCAAGATAAAATACTTCAGTTAAGTGCAATAAATTCATAAGTCAAAATATAATGTGTAACATCTTTTTCTTTTAAAAAATACTTAATTTGGTAGAAATAAATTAGAATATTTATAAAACACACGCTTCTAGAGAATGAAGTTTTTTTTCCATACTGGAAGAAAAGTAATGCAACATAATATTGATTATAAATTACTTCAAAATATTTGTCTCGTAATTGTTATTTTAATTTAACAGGAGATCATGTAAAAGAAGTAAAACATCTTGGGGAAGAAGATACCAAAAAACTTATCCCCCAAGTTGAACGCTACAAGAGTGTGGCTATGTATGTAAGTATACATTTATCCCCTGGATAAATTTTTCAACTGTCATCTTTTTTTACATAGACTAAAATGATTGTAATTTATAAAGTAAAAAAAAAGTTTTACTGAATACACTGATATGTAAAAAAATTATTTTAATGCATTTTTTTACTCTTAATTTAACAATTAATTTTCCCCCTTCTGCTGTTTAGGTTGATCCCGTAACTGGTGAAAAACGTACTGAAGAACAATCACAAGTTCTTTACATGGCCAAGACTTATGAAGAACAAGCAGAAATGTGCGTAATGAAATTTTTTTCATTTTTATTATTTTCAGTAAAATTAAACTCATTAATTTTCTCATGTGTCTAATTATCTAATGAAACTGATATTCTTCATTCGTTACATGGGTATTTATTTGATGTTGTTATTGTTACTTTACAGTGACAGTCAAAAGGTAATAGTTCCTCATTTGCCTTCTGCTATGCAAGAAAGCTCTGTTTATGGCAAGGAAGTGCATGTTTCGAAACAAAAACAAACTCAAAAAGAACACAAGGGAGACTTAGAAATAACTCGACATAAAACTGTCACCGAAACCCGAGAGCAAGAACACAAAGCTGTAACAAAGGAAAGAAAAGTCATCGGTGTAGTTGTAAGTGTATTTATCTTATTAGTTTAATTATATTTAAACATATTTTATACTTTTATGAATTTTGCATACTTTTGTTCTCATTAAAATTTTGATTCCAGAGCCAAATAAATTCTTTATTCTGTTTATGTTATTTCATGTATAGATAATAATTCATTTATAATTTAAGTAAAAAATAAACTAAGTTTCTCATTCTTTAAAGCTGTAGAAATTTGGATTTTATTCATACATATTAATATTATTATAAATGCATATGTTTGCCATATTTTTATCGCCTTATGTTTCTGAGGTGCAAAAATCGCAACATAAATTATTTTAATGTATTTTTGTGTAAACCTATATAGAGAGAGATTTGATTAACTTCTGTTTATCCAGGCTCTGAAAATCAAACTCCTGCACCTATGAAATTAAGAATTAAATTCTTCACAAGCATTCCGTTTAGATAAATTTAAAAATAAATATTCTTCTTGAGGGAACAATTAGTAGTTTAACACAGTAAACTTGAGACTAAAATTAAGTCAAGATCTAGTGGTTAAATCTAAATCTAGAGCCGAAAATCCCAATTACAATAAGCATTCAAATAACATAGAAATTCCATTCATCTTTGTTCTCTCCTGTCTGCTCTGTATTATGTTGTCTCTCTTCTATTTTCTGCTACTCCTTTCTCTTATTTTCAATCCCTACTATTAGCTCACATTCTCTATTTATTTATTTATCTTGGTGGAATTTCCAATCGTTAATAAAATACATTTTAAAACGCTCAATTGAGCTGAAATTTTATATACATGATTATTTTGGATGACAATACAGTAATTTAATTATAATTAATAAAAATTTATTGATTAAAACTAAATATTTAAAGAATTACAAATACCGCCACGTTGGCATCATTTTTGGCGACTTGTGTCAAAACTTGAAAATGTTTTTTTTTCTCACGTGTTAAAGCATTCAGTTGAACTGAAATTTTATATACTCGATTGTTTTGGATGACAATACGATACTTTAATGATAATTAGTAAAAATTAATTACCACTTAATGTTGTTATTCTGTCATTTGTATATATACATATTTATATTAATTGTAACTATTTAATAAAAAGTAGCTAAAATAAAAATCTTGTTTGTTGATCTAAGTAGGAATTGACTTAAAAAAATTATATTACTTGTTATATACTTTTAATATTTTTTGGCCTCTGCTTTTATATATTCCTTATAACCTTTCATCTTATTTTGTATATTACTTGTCTTTCCCATTGTCTTTTACTCCCTCCATTCTCTTGTGGAGCGGTGGCCTAGTGGTTATGGTCACGAACTCGTGGCTGGAATGTCTCGAGTTCTAGTTCCGGTGCCACTGAAGACTTGTCGTGTTGAGGGGGCCGATGCACTTTAAATATGTGGAAGCTCAAATGCCCTCCCGTTGGTGTGGGAGTTAAGCGAGGGGGTTCGATTTCAGATGTCGTTCTCGGCTCTTGACCATTGTTCAAAAACATGGCCAACTTCACGACCAAACCGTCGCCAAAAGCCCTCGTGAAGTTGAATAGTTCGACGTTAATATTCACTCACTCATTCTCCTGTCTCTCTTATTGTTTCCTGTACTTTCTTGTTTTTGTTGTTATCCCTTCTCTACAGCTTCCCATAAAAAGAGTTATTGAAGTTGTATTCTGACAGTCTGTTTGTACAAATTAACTTCCGCAAGTAAATGGGGATTTGCTGGAACATATATAAACCATATAGCTTAATATATTTATGTAACATAAGAAAATTATAACGAAGATACGTAAATAACAGCGCTATTTACGACCCTATGAAGCTTGTTAGATGTAGAGCATTGTTTATTTTGTAAGTTATAATTACTCTTTAATAAATTATGATCTACCATCTATAATAAAAATTTAATTAAAGCGTTAATTTTAGATTTAGAAATGCATTATATTTTTTGCTGATCAAATTCCTTAGTAGGGCAAAAATATGATAACCTTTTCTGTGTTTTTTTTTTCAGCCTGAGACGAAGCCTCCAATGTTCACTAAGAAAATTGAACCCTGCCGTGTATTTGAAGGAGAATCTGGTAAATTTTCATGCACATTTACTGGTTCTCCTGCGCCACAAATTACTTGGTTCAGAGAGAACTTCCCCATTAAGGACTCTCAAGACTTCCAGGTATATTTCTTGTTCAATTTTGTTCCATTTAGTAATTTTTTATAGTGATTGCATTAAATAAATTGTTTGTTGCGCCATCTTGAGAGTAAATCAAATTATTTTTTGTTTCTTATGATTATATCTTTTGCATTTATGTACTTCATACATTGCCACGTTTTTTTTAAAATTATGTATCATAAAATTTTAAGCAGTAATTATAATCTTTGGAATAAATTTAAATTTAAAAAGTTCTGCATTTATCGTATAATTCGAATGAAAGGCAGTGGCGTAGCGGAGAGTATTAGGGCCCACCTGTAAAGTCAGATTTAGGGCCCCAAAACGGATCTTACAAAGGATTGCAAAACTATAAAATTAGGCTTTGAGCTAGGGATGGCGATTCCTTCCGAAAAAGATCGATTTTTAAATCGATTCGAATCGTAACCTGATGAATCGATTCACAAAAAAATCGAGGTCTAAAAGATCGATTTCTAAAACATCGTTTTTTTCCAAGTCTGTATTTACAATGTAAATATAAATCCATTTTATGAAAAACAAGAAATATACCATAATAAATGATCTCTTATCAAAATCAGGGATCTCTTAGTAAAATCAGGGAATTTTTTTAGTTCAGGGAATTCGAGAATTGCAATTATTTTTATTACCATATCAAAGTATTAGATATAAAAGAGGGCATTTATTTTCTAAATGTATTTGTTACATTTAAAAGTTTAGAAAATAGATAATATAGTTTATAGTTCCCAATGCTTAATATATAAGCTTTTAAAAACAACAGTCTGTCAAGTGTACTGGGATCCAAGCGCGGTTTCGCTCATCACTTGCGATGTTGCCGGCAATCGAAAAAAGGTGCTCACAAGGAACACATGATTCCACGATACTCATATACATCATGGATATTGAGTAAACGTGATGATAAATAGTTTTTTTTGTTCTTGCCATTAAAGTACAGGTGCACAACTGCCTGCGATAAATAGTGTTGAAATTCTTCGTTTTTACCAAACATGCCTTAAATCCTTCGTTTTTACCAAAACAGAAAAAAATCGAATGTCGATTTTCTAGGATGAAATATCGTTTCAGGGCTACATATCGATTTTAAAAATCGATTTTTTTGGCTCGAGAAATTGATTTTTCGATTACATGATTCTGGATCGCCATCCCTACTTTGAGCCTCCTTTAATCCTGCCCCCCCCCCTCCGTGATGCAAGGGTGGCGGAGGTATACATTACGCCCCTGATGTAAGGTAAGGGTAAAAAATTTACTTTACAATCAACTAATTCTAGATTTTTCTTTTTACAGATTAACACAACAGATACAACTTCTACTTTAGTCATCAGAGAAGTGTATTTGGAAGACAGTGGCGTGTTCAGTGTCAAAGCTGAAAACAGGGGAGGAAGTGCAAAGAGTTCAGCCAATTTAGTAGTTGAAGGTAAAATGATATATCCAATTTCAAAATTACACATTTGTTAAAGTTATTGTGAGAAACATTAAAAGCCACTCTCTTGAAATTATAGATTATCTCAATTATATATATATATATATATATATATATATATATATATATATATATATATATATATATATAAAACTTTTAACTCAGTTGAAAACTTGAAATTAGAAAAAAAAAATTTTTGTTTTAAAATTATTTCTTTAAGTATTTCTTTCTTTTTATGATTATAATTTAGTCAATTTCCCCTTCTGTACTTTTTTCTAGAACGCAAAGAGGAAATACGAGGAACTATTCCACCCAGCTTTGTCAGGACAATCCAAGATACTACCGCCAAAGTAGGACAACTTGTTCGATTAGATGCAGTTATTGCTGGTTCTAAGCCACTAGATGTGTACTGGCTCAAGGTATAAACACATTTTTCTTGACAAATAACTTTTTTAATTCATTATAAAATTGATTAAAAAATTATTTCTACTTAATTATTTTGTAATAATTCTTTTTGAAATTTAAATAACGTCTTAACAGTAAGAAGAATTTATATTTTTTTTATCAAATAAATTATTTTAAACTTAATTCTGCTTGATAATTTAAAATGATTTGATGAAATAATAATTTTTAAAGGCATTTTTAATTAATTAAATGTAACAACAAATGCTGAATTTTATTTGCATAATTATTGAATAAAAGAATCAGTGCTCTAATTGTAAAGTATTAAATAATGCTAATAGTCTCACACCTTTAAAATATGTTTAAAAGAATGCTAGTTTGAAAATCAATTGTTTTTGATGTACATTCCCAAATGACTAACTTATATTACCCCATAGTTATTACTTTTAATGTTGATTTCGCATAATCACACATGACTACAGTACAATTATAATAAATTTCCTAACTCGCGATTTTAAAAAATAAATTAATAATTCTATTCAAAACCCTGACAAATCTAATTTTTAATTCACATACTACTTTTAATTCAAACATATGTTCATTTTTGATTTACCCTTTCTGAGAAAAAAATTAATCCTATTTCTAAATTTTAAATATGGAAAATTATTTGCAAATTAGAAAGTACTTTCTGAAAAGATCTTTAATAAATTGAAGAAAATGCTTTGCATTTTAAATTCAAATTCGTATTTGTATTTTTACAGAATGGTAAAAAGATTGTCCAAGATATCACTCACAAAACTCTGGAAGAAGAGGATAAATACACTTTGATGATTCTGGAGGCTACTTCAGAAGACGGTGGCTCTTACGAATGTGTCGCCATTAACAAGGCTGGAGAAGCTAGGTGCCAAGCCAACGTACAAGTCCAAGGTAATCCGTGCAGCATTTAAAGTATTTTGTTTCATAGATATGTGAAAGCTTTATTCTGTGAAGCATTGTTAGAATTTCAATACGTCTCGCTTAGTTCTGCACACTCCAAGAAATAGTATTAATTTTATAGAGAACAAGAAAAGGTGTTTTTAAAAATTTAGTTTATTTTATCGAGTTAAAGCAACAATTTTTTTTAATAGTAAGGTGACCAGTTTTTTTACAATGAAAAGGAGGTCGAAATAATTAGGAAAAAATTACAACGTGAATAAATGAAACGTTACATTTCTTCAAACAAAAATACACTAATTACGCTTACATCCCTTTTGATTATTTACTTAAACGATTATTCTTCCATTGAATGAAATTTTTTGTGGTCAAAATATCATTTTCTAATATATCAGAAATTTCGGATCAATAAATATCCGTTACATTGAATTTTACGCAGCTGAAGTATCAACATTCAATATTGATTTATCTCACTTGTCCAAAAATCATTACCTATTGAAAAAACTCTTTCAACTGCTGCATTAGTTCCAAGGCGTAATGTAGCAACGTAAATTTAACAAGAATAATTACATTTTCATATGGAATGTGTTCTTTTAAAATGGTTAAACATTTCCACCAATCTTTTATCAATTTCAACATGTTTATTTTCCCAATGTTCTAATTTATCAGAATTTAAGTATGCATTCAGTCTTCTAATTTTTTCAAACAGACAATTTTCATCAATTTTAATATCAGGCATTTCTTTTGATAAAAACTCATCATAATTTTCTAGGGGAGTTGTTGACTGTACCGACACATGACGCGTAATAGTTCGGCCAGGTATCTCGAAATACAGAGATTAACAGATTAGTCTTAATATATTGAAAAGGAGGACAAGTAGAAGGACACTTTTTGAGGAAGGACAGAACCTATAAAAGAAGGATTGTCCTCCCAAAAGGAGAACGATTTGTCACCTTATTAATTGTGAAAAGCCTTTTTACTAAAAAGTGTTAATTAAGAAATCTCCCATAAAGCAAAATATTAAAAAAATATTAAAGGGAAAAATTCTGAATTTGTTTTTAATATTTGCAGCTGCTCCATCGGCTAAGGCTAAATCTGCCACACCTAAAAAGACTGAGAAACACGTGAAAGCTCCTGAATGCGTTGAACCATTGAAGGATGCTACAGTTAAGGAAAGCCAACCGGCTGTGTTCAAGTGCAGATTCTCTGGATCTCCAGGTACTTTACTTTTATTTAAAAAATTAACAAGTTCTTGAAAAATTGAACTTCTTTATGATAAAATACTTTGAGACATTTAAAATATAAATCATATAACGCTTAAATATAAATTTGTATTCATTTTATTTTTGTTCGAAATCGCATCTCCCCTAGTTATCCTTCTTTAAAATTTCTTTTTTGGATAAAATGCTTTGAAAAAATAATAATAAACTAAATTGTATAACATTTCATTTATCAATCATGTGAATGAGTGTTTGATTTAATAGCTCAAAAAATGAGTCAATTTTAGCTAAACTGTGCCATATTTATAACCCTCATTAAGTTGCAATGTTATAGAATCTTTGTTTTAAGAACATAAGGACTTTTTCGTTTACGTTTTCTTCACATGCTAATATTTTCCAGATCTGAATACCTACTTATTTAAAAAAAAGAAATTAGTACTTACGTATTTATACAGTTGACCAATTTCGTCAAATAAAAAGACGTCACCAAATGCTGCCATCGTTATTGTTTTCGACTTTTGGCTATATATCAAGGCATTTGGCGACGTCTTTTTATTTGCAAAAATCGTTTAGCAGTATAATACTTAAGCACTGAAAAATTTCTCTTTTATAACTTTTCGCCGTGGTAGCCTAGTGATTATGGTCAGGAACTCGTGACCAATGTGTCGCGGGTTCAAGTTCTGTAGCCATTTAAGATTCAATGTATAGAGTGGGTCCATGCACGTTACATCTGTTGAGGTTCAAAGTCCTCGAATTCACCTTTGTATGATAGTTTGGAGAGGGAGGCGCTCAGGTGTCGTCCTCGTCACTTGACTGAGGTTCGAAATTGTGCCATCCGTTACCAATAGCCATTGTTTTGCTTCATAAGGTGACGTTAAAACAACTTTCAGTCTCTCTATAGCTTATTTTTTCGATATTAAAAATGATCCATTTGAAAGAGAAAACACGAGGCTTGTTAAGGTTAAAAATTCGAAGTATTAATTTTTGTTCATCGTTCTTTGCTTTTAGCACCTCAAGTGAAATGGTTCAGAGGAGAGATCATGGTGAAACAATCCCGTTACTTCCGAATGTCGGTTGAAAATGACGTCTACACCCTCCGCATTTCTGAAGCTTTCCCTGAAGACGAAGGAACGTACAAATGCGTGGCCACCAACTCTGCTGGAACAGCTTCAACAAGTGCTAACTTGCGTGTTGTTGGTGAGTGTGATTTTTGGCGATTTTTTTGTTTCGAATCCTGGAACAAAATTATTAAGCTCAATGACGGTCAGTGTTTAGAAGGGTAAACAGCAAAAAAAAAAAGAGCTTCTGATCTCAAAAAGAAAGATTTGTTCTGAAAGAAATCATAAAAAAATTGAATATTTTTTTCACACTTTTGTTTTAATTTTTCAGTAATATTTTTCCTTTACGTATTGTATCTCCACTAATTCCCTCAAATTTAAAAAAAAAATGCCAGTTCAAAAAACTTCGCAAAATGTTGTCAGCGTACGCGCAAACAATATTCCTGTTTTTGTAGATGGGAGAGAACAGGTTTCCACTATTAGCTGCATTTGGCAACACTTTTTCATTTGACTTATTAGTCTAACGATATAATATGTAAGTACTCTTTTGTCCAGCAATAAAAGAATTATGATTTTTTGAGATAAAAGGGTTTTATTAAAATTTTTCTTCTGTAAATAATTCCAAAATATAACTATCGGCATAACAATAATAAAACTATATATAACTATAATCAAATTATTGGCATCTATTTTTGCAGTTCCAGAAGTGACTGAAGTACCTCCAGCTTTAAGTCCCCTAGCCGATCTGACAGTGCCAGAAGGTTCACCAGCTCGTTTTGTGACAACTGTGACTGGCACTCCCACACCTAAAATCACGTGGTACAGAGAAGGAACGGTGGTCAAGGCCAGTCATGACTTCCAGGTAGTTAATTTGCCATTAGCTTATTTTGACTTATAATGCCAGCAAAATGTCAAGAAATCCTTAAGCATTGAAATAAATATATTACATTATTTTAAAAACTCATTAATAAAATTAAACCTGTTTTGAATGATTTTTTCACACATACTAATCTTAAGATAGTGAATAGAAAGTTTTATTAATTTATTAGAATAACCGTAAATGTATTCTTAAAATATCAATTGTCTGAGTAGTATTTTTTTCATGTGCACAAATCATAAGATTTAATAAAAAAAAAGCTTAGTAACTTTCTTTTAAGACGATGATGTAAAATTGAGCTTGACAGTGGCGTAACGCAAAATACTAAGGCCCGCCTGCAGAGCCAGGTTTGAGGCCCCAAGCCAAATCTAACAAAGTCTACGTACTTGGCGTCAGTCAGGCTTTGGGCTTCCTAGAATCCTTCCCCCTCCCGCGAAGCTGGTGTTGGGAAAGGGGGGGGGTACGTTACGTCATTAAAGCATGATTACTTCGATTTCTAAATGCACTTTTTAATTCTGCAATTCTTATAGTTTTTGTATTTTTAACAAAGAAACTGTTTTTAAAATATAGTAAAAAGTAGATAGCGTACGTATTCATTATTTTTAAAAATATAAAAAAAATTATAAAAGTATTATATTTTCAAAAAAAAAAAAGATGTTAATTATTCTCTTGCATTTTTTCATCTATTCAGTCCATATTTTTCCATTTATTTTTAAACATTCGATGAATGAAATTTAATAAGATAAAAAAATATTCATATATACTTCTTATTTGAAAGGTTTTTTTTTTGCCCATAATTCATATCAATGGCTAATAAAACCCTCTAAGCATTACAAATAATCTCTATTTGTCATGCATTAAATTTTTTCATTAAAGTATTGCATTTAAATTTTTAATCCAGTATAAGTGGTCCAGAGAGTAAGATTGCTAAAAAATAAGTAATCAAACAACAGAAACACATGTTATTCTATAAAGAATATTTAATAGCCTAGAAAGAAAAAAAAATTATACAATGGGCCACAAAAGTGTTCGTACACTTGCAATTTCTTATAAAATTTAATGTTTTTGACTAATAAAAATTAATATAATAAAATTGTAATTTTTTTATGATATCTTCAACTTGTTCTTAATGAAATGACATAATTATTTTTAAAAAATAGTATAACTATTTTTTTAAAAAATTAATAATCAAAAAGCTACTAAAAATACGCCACAAAAGTCTTCGTACACTTAACAAAAATCTCAACTTAGCTTTAAATATTGTATTTCTTTCTTAATTTAGTACTTAGTAGGATATCTTTTAGTGTCCACAACAACTGTTAAGGGTCTAGTTATAGATTTAATCAGTTTTTTGTAATTTCTGCATCGATTTTCCTCCATTCTTCTGTGATTATTGTTTTTACTTCCCATTTTGTGTTTATTTGTCATGTTTTCTTTTATTTTTCGTCAAAATCTCACCAAATATGTTCTACTGGGCTAAATAAAGTGATTGAGTAGGGGTTTCCTGAATTTGGACACAGTTATATAGATACCAGCGGCGTATACTGAGAGAAGTTCGTTTGGAGTCATTATGTTAAAAAATAAAGTCGTTTCCAATGTCCAAATTTTGGGCGAATAATTTAAAATAAAATTTCTCTTTAAAATATTTAAATAGAGCTCTATGATTCACAATATCAACAAAAATTACCAAATTACCTCATTCTGTGGCCGATGTACACCCCCACGCAAGAACACTCCCACCTCCATGTTTTACTGATCCAACTAGATTCTTGGGATTAAGTTTCAGAAAATTCAAAATTGATAGCAAATTAATTGGTATGGCAGATAAATCAACAGTTTTGGTTCCGATGGACCTATAATAGCTTGTAATTGAAAAATAAGGAGTTTAATCCCAGGAATTTATGTGGAACAAGAACTCCTCCACATCCATGCTTCAGCATTGAAGTGAAGATGTTCGGGCGTGGGGGTGTAAATTGGCCTCAGAATTAGGTAATTTGGTATTTTTGATGGTATTGTGAATCATGAGCTCTATTTAAATATTTTAAATTATTCGTTCAAAATTTGGATATTTGAAACGACTTCATTTCTTAACAGGATAATGATGCCAAGTGCACTGCTCTCAATGTACGCCTCTGGTGTCTGTATAACTGTCCCCAAATTCTGAAAACACCTCCTCAATCACTTTCTTTAGCCCAGTAGAACATATTTGGTGAGATTCTGATGTAAAAAAAAGAAAACATGACAAATAAACACAAAATGTGAAATAAAAACAATAATCGCAGAAGAATGAAGGAAAATCGATGCAGAAATTACAAAAAACTGATTAAATCTATACCAAGACGCTTAAAAGTTGTTGTGGACACTAAAAGATATCCTACTAAGTACTAAATTAAGAAGGAAATGCTATATTTAAAGCTAAGTTGAGATTTTTGTTAAGTGTACGAAGACTTTTGTGGCGTGACTTTTTAGTAGCTTTTTGATTATTAATTTTTTTTAAAAAAATAGTTATACTATTTTTAAAAAATTAACTATGTCATTCCACGAAGAACAAGTTGCAGATATCATAAAAAATTACAATTACAATATATTAATTTTTATTAGTCGAAAACATTAAATTTTATAAGAAATTGCAAGTGTACGAACACTTTCGTGGCCCACTGTATGTATTACATTTTTTAAATTTGTCGAAACAAAATGTAAACGATTGTTGCAAATTTTAACCATTTTTTTTATCATTTTTTTGATTATTTTTTATTAGTAAATAAATTAATGAGTTTCAGTAATACTAATTTTAAATCGGATTAAATTTTTCATAGCTAAATTATAATACTAATCCAAATTCTACATAGGAATTCATTTTCTAATTGTTATTACTGAATCTAGATGGTAAGTTTAAGCAAATAATTTCTGTTTAATTTCCTTGGTGAACTTACGCATGTATCTCACACATATCTAAAGAAGAATTTAGAATAGTATTATACAGCCAGATTTGCCTTAAGTGTATAAATTAACTGCATGATTATATTTAAAAAAATTTTCCATAATGTAAAGAAAGATTCGATGAAAAATATTAAAGTTCCGAACAATATTTTATTTCAAAATGAATAAAAATTCCAAATAATATTTTGAATAATTTTTTTTAATTCCCTTGTTATTTCGAAACATTTTGATTCATATATTAAAAATTATATTTTAATATAATTTTATTAAATTAATATAACTTTTATTAAATTAATATATTTTTTTAATTAATATAATTTTGTTAAATTAATATAATTTTATTAAATTAGTATAAAATTATATTACTTTTACTATTTAAAACTATATTTTGAAATAACTCTTAAAGAATTTTAAGAGCTATTTCAAAAGGAATAAGAATTCCAAACGATATTTTAAATAACTTTTTTTAAAAAATTTCTTTTAATATTTTGAATAAATTTGTTTCCGATGTTAAAACCTCCAAACGATATTTTTAAATATTTCTTGAAATTAACTGAAGAAAAATTCAATTTAAAGCAAATGTATGTAAATAATTCAAAAGTTTTTGTAAATCCCTCTGAGAAAAGTACAATTAATAGCTGTCTTCGATTGAAAGTTTATTTTGGTAAGTTTAAACAATTATAAAAAAATTAATCTGATGGATATCTAACATTTAGTTCAATAAAAAAGTAGAAAGTAATAGTTAAAATTATCTTAACGTTGCTTAAGAATTTTATTTAAAATAATTCAAATTGAATTTTTGAAAATCGTTCATATATTTGTATGAATTAAAACTAGCAATGCGGAATAAATCTGAAAAAACATTTACTGAAAAAAGATTCTTTATATATTAAATGTAATTTTAATTAAATTTTACGCATACAATTCAAAATATTTTATTTATTTTAGTTCATTTTACGTCGATATCGCTATAATTTTACAAAACCTGTTATTTTCTTTTTTTAAGAAAAATTCCTTTATAATCAAAGGTTTAAGTTGTTGTGTTCGATGTCTTTACTATCTTAAAGATTAATTACTATTGTAAGGTTTTAGAATTAAAAAAGATAAATTTATTAATAAAATTTCTGCTGCAAATTCTCATTTTTTAAATTTATTTCTGTACCTAGAGAGGAAAAAAAAAGTGTAATCACGTAAACAATTAGTTTAGCTACTTAAAATAGTGTTTCATTTGTGTATGTGAAAAATGCTCGAGTTTAATTAAATTTATTAATCGATATGTATGTAAATTTCAGGATATTTCAATTTTCTTTACTACATTCTTGTTTTCTATCGATATTAATATAATTTTACCAAGCCTAGTTTTGTCTTTTTTTTTTAAGAAAAAATTGTAAAATGTAAGATTTACATGATTTACATTGTGTTTCCTAACAATCAACATATTTAACAATTAAATACCCACATAATTAATATTTATTTTAATAAAAAAAATATATATTGCTTCTGCTTTAATTGCCACAAACCATATTTTCTTAAATTATTATTTTTTTTATCAACACTTAAAAAATAAATGATTAAAGAAAGATTTGAGAAAAAAAAGTATTTTGTTGCTATTGTTGTGAATGTTAAGCCAATCAAATTTTTTTGGAACTTTACGTTTAATAAAATTTGAAAATATAGCTCAATATTTCATAAAGTTGAAACAAATAATTTTAAGAACTCGCTTTTTTTAAGCAATTAGGCTTAAAATCTTCACGGCAATTAATTTTTATTTGAAAGTATATTAAAAAGAAATAGAATAGACAGAGTTCTATATATAAAAGTTCCATTCCATTTCAGATGTTCCAAGATGGTGGTTCTTGCTCTCTTGTAATTCGACAAACTTACCCTGAAGACGAAGGTGTGTACACCTGTAGGGCCACCAATGCTAGTGGTCAGGCTGAAACATCTGCTCGCCTGACTGTTGAAAGTAAGCGCTAGACACCACTTTGGTCAGTTTTCAATCAATGCTTGCTTTATTTGAACAAAGAGAAAGAAATCAAAATTGATCTTAATTAATGTACATATTTGTGTGGCCATTTTTATTTGTTTCATCAAGTGTTATAGATGCATGTGTGTATAAAATAATGTCGGTTATCTTCTAGCTTTATAGATTTAGTAATTAGAGACTGAACCTTTTATATGTGTGGAATAATCTACTTGTAAGATATATGTCCTTTCTGTAGGAGAAAAAATCATTTTATTTATCATTGTTGCTTAAGTAACATCGAAGTGAAGTTTTGTTGTAACTTTACTGAGAATGAAATTAATGTGGCTTAAATATTTTTTAATTCAATTCCAACGCATGTAATAATTATTACTTCATGTTATAAATATTTCTTTCATTTTGATAATCCACACGTTTTTTTACTCGTAAAAAGTAACTTTTTGATACATATCGTTGGGATATTTTCCCCCAGCTTTAAGACGAAGTATTAAATATGACAGTAGTCATTTTAGAACCAAAGATTATTTAGTTGTATAATTCTAAATCGAATGTTTTATTTTATTACAAGTTTCGATTTTAATGTGTTGTTTCTTACTTTTTATCTAACGACGTAATATTAGAAGTCCAAAAGTATTTTTAAAGCCAAATCTATAAATTCACTAATTATGTGCCAAAGATAAATTCATTGTTATAAAAATTGAGTTTATTTTTATTTCGTGTTTCATTCTCAGTAAATAAGTTTTATCTTGCATTCACTTGATCTCCAGAATACATTTTTAATCAGTATTTTATTTCCACATCCTTTTTGAGCATTTTTGCTTTGGAAAGTATCAAGTAAAAAAAATGTGGAAAGAAATAGCTCATAAGGAAACTCAAGATTGATCATCAATGATAATTTTTGTCTGAAACTATTCTGATGTGGAAAGATTAAAAAAAAAAGAGAAAAAGAAAAATTTCATGTTTGGACACATCTGGACCAATAACATGGCATCATGAAGAACCTAATTATGTGTCATCACATCTTTATTATCAAAGATAAAATTTTGAATGAAGATTATTTTTTTAATAAAAATAAATGCTGTTAGTGGAGCTTTCAACGAAGAAAAAAAAGCTGCTTAAGTGATGGTCTCCAGACATTTTCCTGGTAACCTGAAAAGCCCCAGTGAATGTTCTAAAATAAGACTCTGGATGCAAGCCAAGTTTGGACTTCGAATGCAAAGACATGGTTTCGAATTTCTTTCCTGCTTCCAACTTGTTAATGTCCAAGATTATCTTTCTAAGCATTTCTGTTATATGTAGAATTTCTAAGAAACTGTTAAAGCAGATTATTATTATAATTCTTTTGTTAATTTACTCATCTGCTTTCATGTATTGTGAATTATATAATTGCAAATTAAAATTTCAAATTTTTAGCACCAAAATAAAATTTTGTCATTATTTCAATTTTTGTGTTTATGTTATGTTTTGTTTTTGCTTAAGAGTTAAGAATTGGAGAATTTGACAGCAGAACTAATTTGAGTGCAAGAAAAATATTACATTTTAATTAATTTATTTAAAAAAAAGAATCTGTAACGTATCGAAAAATTATAAGTACTTACAATGTCAGAATTTTAAGCGTTGCACTTTTAAAAGGAAGAAAAAGGTTAATATTTGCTTCTTTTTAATTTTAAGTAGAAACTATTGCACAAAGAAGGCCATATGAGCTAATTCTTAAATTTTAGAATATAATCTAAAAATTATTTTGGTTTTGAAATAATTTAATTGACCTTCTTTCTTTTAATGCAAACAGAAATTCTTCGTTTCCAAAGTTTTACATAAGAACAAAGTTCTTGTATTTGTATATCGCACTTTCATAGCTTTTCTTAACATTGAAAAAGGTTAAAATCCACATCGATTTCTTTGAAATTTTTCACACTCTCTTCAATTTTTCTTCTCCTTTCAAAGGTTCTTTTCCTTCCATATTGTTTTTTGTTTGAATAACTTCAATCTAAAGCTTATTTTTTCCACATCTTTCACAAGGGGGATTTTAGATAAAATCACTCTCATTTTTATAGTTTCATTATTAAAACCAATTTAAATGATAATTTCAGTTTTTTACAAAAAATCCCTGAATTTGGGGATATGTTTTTCACTTTTACAATAGACGTTTCAATTTACATCTTTAAAGATATTTCTTTTATAATTGCATCTTAATATAGCATAAAAGTGGCTTCAAATATTTTGATGCTTTTGTTACAAAGTCTTACTTAAGGATTTTCAGTATTTTATTTATGGAATTTGAATGAGATAATGTTTGCTTTATTTTTATGTCAGTGTATCAAATATATATCTTTTTTTAAATTTGATTCAAAAGAGGCGCAATTAAGAAAGATTTCTTGTTTTAGTTGTTTTAATTGAAATTCATCGTTTTTGTTTTGTTTTCTCATTTATCATGTTGATAAATGTTCTAGGGACTTAGAAATATATATTTGCTCTAAAATCAGAGATGTATGTGCTTAAATCAAAATTTCGATTCATGTCCAAATGAAAAATTTATTTCAGGAGATGTGTAAAATCCTTCTAGTGTAGGTTGTGTATACAGTTTTTTCGTATTTCAAAAACGCAATAAAAACACAGGAAAGTAATGAACACACTTTTTTATTTCTTTATAAAAAGTAATACATGAAATCTACATAAATATATCTGATTCACATATTTTTTCTTGTGTTTTTTAACAACAAAAATGAATGTAAAACTTAGTTTTAAAGATAACTAGAGAGATATAGTTTAAACAATGTATTTAGAATGAGATTATTAAAAATATAACTAAATAAATACTATCTATATAATAATGTAATGGCTTAATTTTTCATTTATTTGATACATATCTCTATAAATTATATTGTACACTTTTTAATGATAAAACTTATAATGTAAATAACTAAAGTAAAAATTAATGTTACACATAACAATCTATTCACATAAAAATGGCAAAAGTAACTAATTTTTTACTTCTAAATTATTTCAACTAGTTCATTTATAAAATTAACAATAATGTAGTTTTTTTAAAATAAACTAAGCATTTAGTACTCATTAGTTAGCATTTAAAAAAACTAAATCTTTTAAAAAATTTTAAAAAATACCTACTTTATTTCCAATATACTTTTATGTTAAAAAGTTATTTAAATCATACTCATTTTGTGCTTAACGTTTCGCTGTAGACTTTCTTTTTTTACCGTATTACTCAGCAGTTTCTTTCCTTCCATATATTAATACCTGTAGAAATAAAACAACTAATTAAAAAAATTGATGACTCACTTAAAAATTAAATTAAAGAAAAGCCTACGAATCACACGTTTTTTAAAAGTGATTTATGGCGTTTTGAAATATGATATTAGCCACGTGTGTGTGTGTGCAGTTCTTCCAAACGAAATTACATAAGACTAATTTTAGCTTGTCTTGACGTATGACTTCTTCACCGTTGGCATCATTTTGTCTGATAGGTGAGGGGAACCTCCCTCACTTGTCTCGTTTTGTTTTTCTTAACTGTGACTCACAGTTGAAAGTATTTCTTGGGATTCTCTCTTCCTGGCATACTTCAAATGAACCATGCTTTTATTTTTATTTCACCTATTTTTTATGAGTCAATAGTGTGAGTAAGAGAGTGTTTTAACCGTCTTATATGTGTCACTTATACTGGTTTGTCTCTCTTTAAAAGGCTGGGATTATGTTCCACTATTCTTCCCTCTTCATTTGCTGGAATTACTAATTGATAGACTTATTTTCAGTGTCAAGGATTTCAAAACAAAGTGTGGTGTAATTTGTACTTCAATAACAGTTAAATAATTAGCAAGAGTTTCACAGTTTCAAAGAAATACGTTTTGGAAATAATTTTTCTCTTAATTAGCTGGCCTTATTAAATCGTACTTTATATTGATTTTGTATCTTCATAAATAATAAATTTCTCATTTTATTTTTTTTAAAAAAATACTAATTTAATTTTATATTTTCGAAGAGAAGTTATTACTTTCTTTCAGTTTTTTTTTTTTTTGTTTTTGTTTAAAAAGAGAAACGATATCTTGTACTCAGTTTTCTGTTGTCACAATTCTAGAAACTAAAAGTTAGTCACCGTATTGCTAAATAATCAGTAAGGATTCCCAAATTTGTTTCATTTTTATATTCTATAGAATTATGCAAATAAATGAAACTGCTCTATTAGAAATGAAGAGTTTAAAAAGGTAGCGATAAACATTCGCAGAAATTTTCCAAATATACTCTTTATTACCTGAATAATATTGAGATCCTTTTAAATTCAAAGTTTATTTTTAACCTTTTATTACAATTTTAGTAACGCTGTGGTCTTTTGAAATTTCATAAACAAAATACAATTGGGTTTGATCTATAAAGTTAAATAAATATTTCTACCTATTGTAAAAAGTGAATTTATTTATCACAGTTGGTAGAAAAAATTTTTACTTCAGATATCTTTTCACTTCAAAAGTTTCAACATATTTTTAAAACCCCGATAGAATTGATGTATATTTTACTTTCTACCTTTTGCCTGATAGATTCACCCCTTAAAAATATTTAAATTTGCAAAACTGTGTGCTTAACACACAAATTGAGAAATATACTAGATACAGGCATGTGTAAAATCAGGCCATGCAAGGTAAAAGCTCTTTCTCATTTTGAGTGCAATGTACAGGCGAAAACGTCCTAGAATTCAAATAAATCGGTTCAAAAACTGGATCAACACTTTGTGTTTTTCTGTGCTACGACGATCCATAACCACGGTTGCGAAAAAGAACAATTACATCATTAGGATTCTCAATTAAACCGTGAAAATAGATGTTGTCGTTTTGATGACAGGCCAACTCCCAAAATACCTGTAATTTCTACAGCGGAAGCTACTGCACGTGCTATGTAGGTACACACACCTGTCCTACTTTCATTACCTGTTTTCATCACTGGCAAGGGAAGCAAATTATTCTGTCACGGAACTCTTAGACTTTAAAAAGACAGTCTACTTCACTGTGTAAAGAGGTCTTTTTTTAAGTTTACGACGAGTTCTTATTTAAATAGAGCAGCTCCATTAAGCAATGTTAAGTCTAAAATAAAATTCATCTTTTACCAAAATAAAAATGATTTATTACCATCTAATTTACCTTCCATCCCTCTTTTAAAAATAAAGCGTAAAGCATGTCTTCATCACGTAGAGGATGTTAATTCTAAAATAAAGTGTGTTACTCCTCGCTGTGGTAATTTTACATACGTGTCTTTAAAAATCTTTCTTTGCAAAAATGTTCATCAGGATAGAATTTGAAACTGGGCCATAATTGTATACAAAAAAAGTTTTAAATAAACAATTTTGAATACCTAATATAGAATTGAAATATAATAATAAGACGAATACAAATAAAACACAAAATAAATATATACATGTGGAATTTCATGAAATATAAAATGTTTATATAAAGTTAATTGGAATATTTATATGAGAGAGAAATTACATGCAGATATTATAAGAAGTGAGAAAAAGAGGAGATTTAGAGCAAAAAATAACATTTTCCCGCCAAAATGTACTCTTCGAATTTTTCCCCTAGTACCTAACAATTTTAATAGGCATTGGGGAAATTAGCATCTTCGAATTCCTGAACTTAAAATCATACATCAGAGATCGGTTTTTCAACTTTGACTTCATTGTTGATAATTGAACCACTTTTAACTCTTTTAATTTATGAGAATTTTTACAAGCAGTTTTAAATTTTTGAATACACCTGGAAGTTTTCCATGAATGCTTGTTCAACATTTGTTTTAAGACTGTAATTTTTAGAATAGAATTCCAAAATTTTTAACTAAACAGAAACAAATTATGAGTAATATCTCTCGCAAAAATACTTTCATTAGAAAAAAGTATACGTGTCTTAAAATTTATTTATTTGCAGCAATTAAAGGGAAATGAAAAATATTAAAATAAGGAAGATAAATAGTACTTATTTTAATAGAATTTTAACTTTTTAATATGACAAAAAAACGTTATATGATCCTTATTTCAATTTGGAGTAAATGTCACAGATAAAATGTATATTCCATTTAATAACCAATACCCTTCCCCTTATTTCAGAAAAAATACCGTTACAAGAAGTGGTGCCTTCGAAAGAAAAAGGGGCAAAAAAGCCTAAGCAGAAACTAGTCGAAGAGAAACCAACACCACCTAAATTCACTAAGCAACCTAAGCCACAAACGGTTAAAGAGAAGGAAAAGGTCATACTAGAGTGTAAAGTAACGGGTCAACCAAATCCAAAACTCACCTGGTATAAAGATAATGTTCCAATTCAGTCATCCAGGCTGTACAAGATCATCACCAAGGACAAGACTAGTACTCTAGAGATTCCACATGGACTGTTGTCGTCTTCTGTATATACTTGTAAAGCGGAGAATCCTGCTGGACAAGCCGTCACATCAGCTTCTATTACAGTTCAAGGTATGTTCATTCGTGAATTTTGCTTCTTGTACCATTTTTTGTACAGATTCTATTTTGGAATGATCTCGTAGAGGAAATGAGCAGCGGTGATCTAAACATATTGCAGTCTTTTGATATAATTGTGAGATATATCCATTTCATAAGCACTTCCACTAATTCTTGAAGAAAAAAACAATTTTTCAGTACTAAGCATTCACAGATTTTTACATTAAATTATCGTCGTAAAATATTTGTTTTTGAATTTAGGATGCGTAATCTATTGGCAATAAAATACATCACAGTTTCTTTCCAAAGAGAACCAGGAAATGTCAAAGTTTTCGTCTCTTGATTGCGACGATTTTCTTATTGTCCATTAATGAAAATGGCGCTTTAAAAATTGACAATCATAGCATTTGTGAGGAATAAATTAATCACTGTTTGCAACTGTTGCACAATAAATTTGACGCAATAGCACAGTAAGTCAAAAAGTTCACTAAATTGCACTAAAGAGCTCACATTTTCGTTTCTAAGTAAAAACAATAAAATGAAGACAGAATCAACTTCACCTACTGTTTGCTCCTGCAGAAAAGAGAAGTATAATAAAATACTTCCACGGTTAATTCCTGGATTTACTACATCTTTTTAAAAGTCTCATATACTTTGACTATATAATCAGTTTCCATCTATTAAATAATCCAAAATGCATTGTCCACAGAAAAACGCACACACACAAATTATCACTCCCAAGCATTATCCAATAAGTTCTTTTCACGACTGAACTGTTTATAAGTAACAAGTTCAGGGATATAATCGTTTGTGGACCATTTCACGAGCTACTACCACTTCCTAGTCAACCGATGCAGCGATGTCCCAAATGTGATTTCGAACGTCGCGCGGCTGTGTTATTCGCAGATAGGAACAGTTCCAAAAGCTTACGATTGGACTAATCACAAAGCGGAAAAATTTTCTAGTTCTGCGCGTGTGTTCTCCTTCCCTTCACAGGAGAAAACGAGCAGTTTTCGTGACCATTTCTGGAGAGATCCAAAAATAAAAATCGTCTGCGCTGAATCACGTCATCCCCGTTAGATGCAGCCCCGTAACGATAAAAATAGTCGTGAGATTCGAGAACTATCTTTAACTTCTAGCCTCATATTCTTCTCTCTGTGTGACTCAGTTTTTGCAGTAATTGAGTGATTTATTTTACTAAAAAGATTCTTTTTCTTGCATGGGGTTTTATAACAGGGCGATGTTACCTTAGCCGTTACCTCATCCATCTTCACGCCTCCAAATTTTTCGTCAAGGTTGGCTTCAGAAATTTTTGTTTTGTTTTGCTTTTGGTTTGGTCGAAGCACCCCGGAATTTAAGTGATGTCAGTTTGAGAAAATTAGTTACTCACCTTCCTGTGAAATCTACAAATTAGTTCATCCCTTTAAGCTTTAAAACTTCCTGCAAAGTAAAAGTTAAAATGCTTTTTTTTTTCTTCAAGAAATCAAGAAATTTCTTTTCTAAATTTATTTTGTAGCTTGAACCATTTTCTTTATTCTATGAGATAATTAAAACTACAAAACAATACAACCAAAAGTAAAATTTTCTATGCATTTTTTTTCGTTTAAAGAACATAGAATATTTCCTTGAGTGAAAAAGTGATCGAATTTAAATTATGTTGGTTACAATAAACATATTCCTTTTTGAATTGTGGAACACTTAGTAAATAAGATATTTTTCTTTACATTTACAAGAAAGAAGCTTGTTAAAGTAAGCTCTTATTCATAATTCATTAGTGTTAACAGAGCAATTTTTTATGTAGATATTGTCCACGGTTGGAAACTTATCTTCTGCTATTTAATAGTCTTAAATTCATCAATTTATTTTCTTGCACATATGCATTATTTAAGATAGAGTATTATTTCTCATAAGAAAACCAAAGAAGTCTTTTTTTATTAATTAAAAATATTTTTTTCTTACCCAAATGTTAGAATTTTTTCCGATTTTACCTGTAACAAAAATTGAAGAAATAAAAAACAAAGAAATGCTTTGTTTTAGCTACCTTTCTTTAAAGACTCGGCACATTTTTTTCCTTTTAAAATTTTTAAGACTAATTTTTTTAAACTTTAATTGAATTTATATCGAATTAGAATACAACACGAGAAAAGCGCGGGAAGAATTTATGAAAAAGTGTTAGTTAAATATTTTAAGGTATCCGACTACGTTCGGAACCGTGATTTTGTGCAAAAGCGTATAAATGGACAATATTTCTGATATTTAGTGTCACTTAGATTAAAAAATGTATATGAAATTGTTTTAAGAGTAGTATTACAGTAAAAAATTAATTAAGTGCAATATTTTGACAAAAAATGAACATAGAATGACCCATTTTCAAAATATTCTCCTTTTGTGAAAAATGCTTCTGGCGAAATATTATAATAATATTTCGCCTGTATATATAGCTCAGACCTCTGTACAGAGCTTCAACTAGAATTTTTGAAGCATATAACTTAGAAGTGGGTTTTTCCATGTTTTACGACAACAGAGGGGAGAAATTTTAAGAAAAAAACTGCCGATAATTATTTTAATGGGTTGTAACTCAGAAAATAATGTGAATTTTTCAAAACTCTGAGCTGTATACAGGCAAAATATTATTATAATAGAAGCATTTTTCACAAAAGGAGAACATTTTGAAAAAAGGTTATTCTAAGTTAATTTTTTGCCGAAATATTGTATTTATATAATTTTTTTGTCAAAATGTCCTTAAAACAGTTGTATACATGTATTCTAATCTAAGTGACACTAAATATCATGAAAATTATCCATTTATGTGCTTTTTTAAAACCACGGTTCCGAACGTAGTCGGATACCTTAAACTTTTTTGTATGTTTCCTCAATCGTCGTTAAGATTTATCTAATGCAAGCTCAAGTCTTACGAGTCCTTTTTTTTAATTTAAGACTCTTGTAGACTTTTAGTTACTCAGTGAATTATGTCACCACCCTGTAACGTCTCCAAAGTGTCTCTTCAAGGCTAAGTTGTCTTTCTGAAATTCCTTCCGTTTGGATCATGTATCTGTTTTTAGGTGAGGTTGCCTACAAGAAAAATTAGTCATTCGTATTTCTGTTCCAGTTTTCCGGTCTATACTTTGCACAAATCCTTCTCGTTGCTGAAATCTTTACCAAAATATGGTTTATTATAATTATTACTCAGAGAGCTCTCGCTTACCAGCAAGAACTTGAAATATTCCTCACCCAAGTTCTAGCCAAGAAAATTCAGTTGAATAATAGATGTCGAGATATACCAAAGACATCAGAACTTAATCGCTATCAGAGTGTGTCTGCGACGTAATTTTTTTTAGTATATACATATTTTTTAATTTTTTCCCTTTACATTTAAAGTGATAAGCTTACAACAGTTAATGCATTTTTAAATCTTCAAGTGATGCTTAGTATTGTATTGATATTTGTAAACTCTGTAAGAGCTTCATAAATTGAATCGGCCTGATTAAAAGTTTTTTCATCTCTCATTGAAGATTACAGTAAAATGAGTAGTTATGTATTAACTACAGTCATTGGCGACTTTTGGTGAATTTCAATAAATTTCAGCAGTTGTTCTTAGGATGGTATTAAGCAAGTTGCGCCGCGTATCTCGTAAAAAATTTTTTGACTATCCCTTTGACGGACCAATGAAATGAAATTTGATTGCGCATTTTTTTATCCCCGAAAGAGCGGATTGCAGGGTACCGTCGAGAAGAAGTGGGGGCGGAAGAACCCTGAGAATTGGGGGGATGACGCATAATTATAGTTCAGTTAATAATAACAGTTCTCAAGGAGATAATTGATAATGTTTCGGCAACGTCGAAGTCTATAATGGCACGAGAAATGATTGACATTTTCCATTGAAAGATAAGCTTCAAGGAAAAATATTCGAACTTTACACTCATCAAAACATCTTTCTAAGATTAAAATTCACAAGAGCAAGAAAAGATTTTGCAATATAGAAGTTAAATGGCTCTATTTTTTGAAAATGTTATTTCTTTTGAAACCAAACAGACAGCATGAGTTAGTGGCGTAACGTTCACCCCTCCCCCCGCATCGTGGGGAGAGGCATAATTATAGGGAGCCCAAAGCCTGACTGACGCCAAATACGTACCTTTTGAAAAATCGGGCTTGGTGTCTCCAAAACCTTACTTTGCCATTGATACGAGTAACATAAGAGATACCTTTTCTGCTGACTGTTTTCATATATCTGAAGTTATTCTACCAAGTTTCTAGACTTCACAAAATCGCGCGCGCGCGCGCGGAAGCATGCGATGTTTAATGACCCAGAATGCAAACTTCATCGCGAAGACAGCACTAATGCCAGAAATTTCTTCATGGTTTTCATTGGCTATTAGAGTGATCTATAATCCATGAATAATCGTAGCTTTCTCTGTATGTGTTTTTTTCACCCATTCAAACCCCTTTCGTTCTTTAAATAACTCTAGAATACGCGAAACTTCAATTACAATTAACGTCACAGTGTCAAACAGGGGCCTTTGTTCTATGATAAAGAGGTGGGGAAAAAATCTCATCAATTTAACAGGACTTTCCCCTTTTGTTGAACACTTTAAATCGAACTTGATAGCACCCTAAGACTTTCTTCTGCAAGCTTTATTTTTGTTTTTGATGAACTTGTAAATTCTGGTGAAGTGTTTTCCGCAGCATTAGCTTGGCAATAAGTGACGACCTGTACAGCTGCTTTAGACTCATTATAAAATTATATTTCAGAATATAAGTTGAAAAAAATAATGAATTCTGTTGTTTTTCCTCTTATGATAAAACACGCGCATTAAGAAGGTTTTTGTGCTATCAAATTTCTCTTCTTTCAAAATTCCTTGAATCCGTTTCATGTAATTTTTTTACCCACCTCCAGTATATTAGCATATTAATTTAACGTGTATTAAATTCGTAAAATTAAATTAACTGTCACTTTTTGAAGTATTTTGAATTAGCACGAAAGAAGAGCTAGAAACATTAGAAAGATTATCGCAGAGTTGATTCGGATATAAATGCCCAAAAGTGCTGAAAGAAAAGGAGGCATGATATGCCTTTCTGTTTATATTGAGTTTTGTAAAAATTTGAGAAAGAATTCTGGCATCAAAATATGTAAATCATAAATATATTACAATGCTTCGTGTACAAATAATCTTTTATAATGTAATTTATACTAAAGTAAGATCATGCGTAATTATCAGTACACAAATATAAAAGTAATCTGAAATTATGTTTGGAAAATTAACTAAGGATTAAAAAACAACAAAAATTAATTTTTTTCAGGGTCGGGGTTATTTACTGTATAAGCAAAATAAATGTATAAAGTACTATTTATTTCTTTACAAGGAAAAATAAAATTATGCAAGTTTATAATGAATTTCACAGGTAGAATTTTTAATTTATGAATTAGTATCAATCCTTAGTATTTGAATTTAAAAGTGAAGGGCTTTTTAAACAAGTTACTGTTAGGTTACAAGTTAGAAACGAAAAGGTACTTATCTGTAAAAAATGTTTAAAATAACGTATTCAAAATATATTATTTCGATCTAGATTTCATCTTTACATTTAACAAATCCTAGCCTTGGTAACTGCCGCGGTAGCCGAGTGGTCATAGTGAGTGAGTGAATATTAACGTCGCACTGTTCAACTACACGAGGGCGTTTGGCGACGAACCACGTAATTTTGAACCACGGGCAAGTGACGTGGACGACACCTGAGCTGGCACCACCTCTCCTAACTACCACACCTCACCATCGGGAGGACGTTTCAGCTCTCAACAGATTTAACGTGCATCGCTGCCCTACACGACGAGTCTTTAGTGATACTGGGCTCGAACTCATGACATGCCTACCATGATCCGATGCCTTGACCACTGGGCTACCACAGCCCATCGAGTGGTCATAATCATGAACCTGTGGCCGGAGAATCTGAGTTCAAGTCCTAGTGCCACTGAAAACTCGCCGTGTAGAAGGACTGATGCTCGTCAATAAGTTGTGTTTCAAAGTCCTCAAGTGGTCTGGAGGTTTGGAGAATGAGGTACTTTATCAGGTGTCGTTCTTGTCACGTGATCAAGACTCAAAATTATGATCTCCATCGACGATAGCCCTTGCATTGCTTTAGATTGTGAGTGTTTATCAAACATCAAATAAAACCATCCTTAGGCGGCAAATAAAGAACAAGTTAATTGAAAAGGACGAATCAGAGAAGTCCACGGCTTTCTGCCACCTCCCTCCGGGATGGTGCCTCATTAAATATGTTCTATACTAGCCAACTGAATTGTTTCTCGCTCTCTCACTGGTAGTATGTCATCAGCTACAGGTGAGAATCTTTCTCTTAGAACGACTCTGAGCTGTTGTTAATAATTTTGATAGCATCTTTAAAATTTTATGGAACTTTCAATTAATTATTCTCTTTTTCTTATTAATTATGATGAGAGGGTAATACCATTTTTTTGGTAAGGTACCTCGTATTTTGAAGCCATGGACCGTGGAACAGTTTAATTGAAACTAACAAAATTAATTAATTTTAGGTTTCGAAATAAATTTTGATTTGTCTATAGAAGGGAAAATTTTTGTTTAGCATACAGTATTCAAAATGAGAGAAGTAAGCATATTCTTTTCAGCAAATCCTTATCGCTTTGAAATTTACTTAAAATTTTTCTACCTTTACAAAGTACAACCCAATCCTTTCTATCGTTCTTCTGGAAGTAGCTCTTTGCTTTTCGTAATTGTTCTCGGCTTTGTCTTGCCGAATTCGTTTCCTCCTCAGTAACTTCATATAAGAGGGCTGACTTTTATTAAATGTGTTTTTTTTTCTGAAAAGTGAAACATCTTTTTAAAAGCAAATCAGATTAATTAAAAAAACAAACATAGATAAGATGTTAACACCCTGAAATAAATATCTGATTGGTACTAAACATGCCTCTTCTCAGAGCTGTTTCTTTCCTTCAAAAGGCAATTTTTATAAAGAAAAAAAATTTCGTTTTGCCTTTTGTATTACAATCAAAGATTTTTTTAAATCACTTTCTTTTTCAGAGAGCGGAAAACCACCCCAGGTCACCGAACCCCTTCTGCCCGTCAGTGCTGTCGAAGGAACCAAGCTTGTATTAAAATGCGTCGTCACCGGCTCTCCCGTGCCAGAAATCAAATGGTACAGAGAGGGAAGGGAGTTGCGACCCACCAGGGACTTCAAGCCCACCTACGATCTCCAAACTGGAGAAGCTACCCTAACTATTCCGGAAGTGTTTCCTGACGATCAAGGCACTTTTACTTGCACTGCCATCAACAAGTACGGCAAGGATGCGACCACCGCGCCTTTAACGGTCACGGGTATGTTTTTTCATTTCATGAGAATTCATTCTTAAAAATCCTTTATTGTTGTTGATGAATTTATTATTACCATCACTAAAACTTGGTCCGTGCCTAATATAATGTGTAAATTTTTGAGAGAATCCAGAAAAGATAACGTAGATACCGTATTTAAATTGCGTAATTGGTGTAACAGCTTGCGCTCTTTTCGGTTGCCGTCACGATGCACGGAGCTGACGTATTGTACGAACTCATCCTCGAAGTAGTTCAATTGGACTGCGCGTGCCGCATAAGTTTTATCTCCCTTTCACACACATTTTTCAATTCCTACTATTATAGCTCACACTCTCTATATATTTATTTATTTATTTATCTTCGTGTAATTTTCTATCGTTAATAAAATACATTTTAAAGCGCTCAATTGAGCTGAAATTTTATACACATGATTATTTTGGATGACAACAAAGTAATTTAATTATAATTAATAAAAATTAATTTTGATTAAAACTAATTATTTAAAGAATCACAAATACATCCACGTTGGCATAATTTTTGGCGACTTGCGTCAAAACTTGAAAAGGTTTTTTCTTACGTTTCAAAGCATTCAGTTGAACTGAAATTTTATACACACGATTGTTTTGTATGACAATACGATACTTTAATGATAATTAATAAAAATTAATTACCACTTAATGTTGTGATTCTGTCCTATGTATATACATATTTATATTAGTTGTAACTATTTAATAAAGAGTCGCTAAAATAAAATTTTTCTTTGTTGATCTAAGTAGGAATTGATTTAAAATATTTTTTTATATTATTATTTTTTTTTTGTTATAAACCAAGTTAGAGAATTGAATTTGGATTCTTCATGTAGCTGCAATATAACTTTTATGTTGTGCACTTAAAATATAAACATATATCATAAATATATAATTATCTGAAAAAATTTACCACTCAAATTCTCTTTATATTCCCATACCCAAATAATACAAATCCAATGCTTTCTATAAGAAAATATGTTATACTTCTCATAACGCAATGTTATGTATATTATGTAATAAAAATTAAAAATTTAATGATTAAAGACTTCTGTATGTAATTTATTCCATTCGAATATTGAGATGATTATTAATTTAGAATTTTAAGTTGTACAAATATTGATTCCTTAAATAAAGGGTTATTAGTATTTTTGAAATTCTTGTTGATAAATTCCTTAAGTTATTAACACAATACTTCTGTAATACTTTATTTGTTGCTGAAATTTATATATTTCAATCATCTGAGGGCTTTAATTTCTGAAAGAGGACGCTAATGGCTTTTTAAAAACAAATTAATAAAAATGATGGGAAATATTTTGAAATATTGGAAATAAAATCCTGAATACTATAAATTAATGTCAATAATATCAGAAGATAATATATTAAACGATTATAGTAAAAAATAAATAAAGATTTCGTTTTTCATATGAAAACACCACTGCAGCGTCAGATGTATCACTTTTTGTAACAGCAGCTTAATGTACGAAAGGGAGATTTGTTTTATTACAACTTAACTCATTTTAAATATTTGACTTTTTTTTCAGAGGATATAGTGGTGATTGAGAAATCGGATTTATACAAGCCTCCAAAATTTGTAAAACCTTTACTGCCCGTCAGTGCACCCGAGGGTGAACCTCTGGAAATGGTTGTTGAAGCTACCGGAACTCCCATTCCAACGCTTCAGTGGTAAGTATTCTTTTTATACATTCTTTTCAATTTCACATTTTTTTACCTTCAAAATACTTCAATTCTGAGGAATATCCTAGAAAAATGTATTATATTGTTCAGATTGCGCAGGTGGGTTAACTGAATGGATAGCATAATGCTATTTATACCTGGTTTATAACTCTGCCCTGATATTTAAAATAAAAATAACATTTCAAGTACAACATACCGGTTCTTGTTTTTGCAATTTAAATTATTGTTGAAAGTGGTGCTAGTCACGCTGATTAATTAAATATCCGTGGATATTTGTAACTATGTTCATTGTCTGAGCATATCTGTTCTCGTGAACATCTGAAATATTTATGTATCTTTTCTCTGAAGTTTTTGTGGGAAACGGATTTAGTGATGACTCTACAAAAACCACACAGCATAATATTCTTCTTCGATTGGTTATACTTACAAGTGATCCTTGCGGAAACGGAAATTACATTTGTGATCACAAAAAATCTGGTGCCGGCCTCTCCAAAATCTTTGGAGTTCCACCATCCGTTGAGTCTCAAGTCTTGACCTTACCCTTAAAATGTTTGTTGGAGGATGTCATCTGATTCTCCTGTAAATCAGCTGGTTTTAAACCTTTTAAAATAATATTCGTAATGTGAAAGGTACCGCACCGGAAATCATTCATTACCTGTGGTTCTCGTTAGTATTATAAAAGAAAAACATATATGTATAGCTAAACGATTGCTAAAATCGTATTAAATTAATTATTAAAGATTATCAGTTTAAGTATATAAATTTAATGACTATATTATTTTTTCGGAGTTGTACAAAACATCTTATTGTAAAATTAAATAGACTGCCTAAGATTTTTTTTAACCATTCTATTAACACTATCACGAAAAATTTCACCACGTGTTTTAAAATCCCACAGTTTCTTTCCTATGATGGTAAATTTGAAGTGTAACTTAACTTGTGTGACTTTCCGAACTTATCCCCCTTTTCCCCTTTGCTTAAAAATAAATAAACAAAGAAAATACTTGAAAAATTCAAACTTCAAAATATTAATATAAATTGGTTTTCCAACTTACCATAACTTGTATCCCGGAAAACTTCAATCGCATTGTTTTGAAACTTTAGTAACTCTTCCCTTTATAATAGGCTTTATTTTCTTCTGCATGCCCTGCTATATATCTGAAACAAAAATTGTTTTATTTATTTTTCTTTTAGAAATGACAGTTAACGGATGATTACTTTCTCGCTAAATTTCTTAAATCATGAGAATTCCTTTCTTTTAAAGGTTCCATAATAATCAAGAACTGAAGCCATCTAGAGATTTCAAAGTGACGACTGAGGGTGGAAAATCTTCCCTCTTCATTACTGAAGTTTTCCCTGATGATGCTGGCATATACAGTGTAAAGGCTACCAATAAAGCCGGTCAGGCCACAACAACAGCCACGCTCAACGTCATATGTAAGTATTCATGGTTCATGGGTTTAGAAATCTTATTTATTTGCCTATATTGTGTGTGTGCATTGCGTGTGTATAGAAGAATAATTTTAAATGCTTAGTATCTCTCTCTCTCTCAATTTTGCCAATAATAAGCTGCATTTTTTTCAAGTGGATTTAAAGCATTCATACATTTAGAGAAATTTCTAACATAACAACCAGCTGCTACATGTACTAGAGCTCATAAAAGGAAAGTTATACCTTGAAATCTGGCGTGTAACGCGCACTTTTAACACAAAAAATTAGATTGAAATTTACGGGTGCGCGTTATACGCCGGGTATAAAAAGGATAGTTTTAAAAATCAAATAAAAAAAAGATGAGTATAGAAAAAAATTCTATATAAAGGGTGTTTTTTTAGAGGTATAGAACTTTAAATTGCAATAAAACAACGATGTATTATTCGATTGACATGAATTTTTTTTAATTCCAAAGATAATCTTGTGGCAGTACATTTTAAATATGATCAAGCAAGGCGTAGATTAGTCGAATGGGCTCAAAACGAGATTGCCGTTGTTCCCGATTTTCATAAGCGAATTTTGTTTAGCGATGAAGCGCACTTCTGGTTGAATGGCTACGTCAACAAACAAAACTGTCGCATTTGGAGTGAAGCTAATCCACAAGTGTATGTCGAAACACCGTTACATCCAGAAAAACTGACTGTTTGGTGCGCTTTATGGGCTGGTGGAATCATTGGTCCGTACTTCTTCAAAAACGATGAAGGCCACAACGTTACAGTCAATGGTGATCGGTATAGAGCCATGATTACAAACTTTTTCATTCCTGAATTGAACAATCATGATGTCCAGGAGCTGTGGTTCAAAAAGACGGCGCAACATGTCACACAGCTCGTGCCACAATCGATTTATTGAAAGACACGTTTGGTGACCGCCTAATTTCACGTTTTGGACCTGTGAATTGGCCTCCAAGATCTTGTGATTTAACACCGCTAGACTATTTTCTGTGGGGCTATGTAAAGTCATTGGTCTATGCGGATAAGCCACAAACGCCTGACCATTTGGAAGATATCATTCGCCGTGTTATTGCCGATATACGGCCACATATGTTGGAAAAAGTCATCGAAAATTGGACGTCCAGATTGGACTACATTCGAGCCAGCCGTGGCAGTCCTATGCCAGAAATCATATTTAAAATGTAATGCCACAAGATTATCTTTCGAATAAAAAAAATTCATGTCAATCGAATAATACATCGTTGTTTTATTGCAATTTAAAGTTCTATACCTCTAAAAAAACACCCTTTATATATATATTGTTTATTTAAAAGAAATAACATTACTTATGAACTTAAAGGGTTGTAGTTCTAGAAGTATGCTATTTTTTTCTGAAACTTGGAATAATGCCTCGAATAAATGGTTCACAACATTAGAGCATTGTGCCCGTACATTTCAGGCTTCTTCGTAAAAAAGGGAGTGCGCGTTATAAGACGAATATACCTACAAATTAAAAATTGCAGCTTGGAAGTATAGGTGCGCGTTATATACGGCGATGTGCGTTATACGCCGGATTTTACGGTACATGTATATTTCATAATCATATACGAAGTTGTCATAAATCTGATTAAGCTAATCAATAAATAAAAATATAACTGCGTACGTGAAAATAACAGGGCCAAAATAGTATAATAGTAAACATTTAGCCTTAGGAACTAACGCTGTAGGATTAAATAAAGTTTTAAGTCTAGCCAACTTGCCCTTACATTTGCCTTTACAATTGGGATAGAAGAAAAAGAAAAACTGTTTAAATTTTCAAAGATACTATAAGATTATAAACATTATTCTAAATGATTAATATATTAAAACACTATTGAATAGTTTTCAATAGCAAATACCATGTTAAGTTTTTAATCTACATACCAAAGCCAGAATATCAAAACATTTTTTTAATGTAGTAAATGTTTTAAAAAGACTGATTCGGCATCTTAATACGAGAAAGTTGAAATATTTCCCGCCAATCCAAGTGCTTTCGTACATAAAGAAAAAAAATTATAAAAATTTTAAAACAGTTATAATTAACGCTACAAAAACATGATAGCCATAAAAAATATAAAAAAATGAATATTACATGGGAAAACACCAGGGAATTAATTCAATATGAGACTAATTGAGAATAAAATAGATGTATAGATAGGTAGAAGGGAGAGAAAAGAGAGAGAGAGATGAGTCTATTTGTATACTATATATATGTCACACAGTAATTAACACTCCATAAAGTTCAGATATGAACTGGAACATTTTAATGAAACTTCAAATATCAATTACACAAAATAATGCTAAATCTCGAAAACTTTATATTTTTTTTATTATATGGCAATTGTGCTCGTCCATTGATTGTGTGGAGATATATATATATATAAGTTTTGACTAAATATATTAATTTCAACTTTAAACACATACGTATGTCCTATTTTTAATTGAATCAAATGGCGAAAAATCTATATTGACTGTAGAAACGTGCCAATATAGTTACCAATACTTTTAACTCATGAATTATATGTTCTGAATACGAAACTTAATTCCTTAGGTGAAGTCGAATCCCCCAAACCAGAACCAATTCCACCCATATTCGTGAAACCTCTCATCTCTCAACTGGTTCCGGAGGGAGAACCGGTCAGGATGGAAGTAGAGGTGCTGGCATGTCCAGACGCTACCTTCACATGGACTTTCAAAAAACGACCCATCAAGTCCTCCAGGGACTTTCAGATTACCAGCGAGAACAACAAGTCCGTTCTACTCATCTGTGAGGCATTCGCCGACGACACAGGGGCTTATACGTGCAAAGCTCAGAATGAGGCAGGAACGGCTACTACGACGGCTACCTTGACGATTGAAAGTAAGTCTGCGGCCTAAATTGATTGAAAAATAACCTGATTTGCAAGTTATTTTGAAAATAAATGGGCAATTTTGTGAGGTATCTAGATTTTTTAAATGATATCCACTCTGGTGGAAAGAAATTATTGGGCCAAAAACATGTTAATGAGCTACCAAAGAATCCTATGGTCAATGTGCCGAACTTCATGGCCGGTGATGTTCAAATATTGTTATAATTTTGAATTTTGATTCCACGTAAAAATTATTGTTAAAAATAAGTAGGAACAGTGGTGTAACGTACACCCCCGCTTTTTGGGGGGCACAAAGCCTGATTGATGCCAAGTACGTATTTGGGCTTGGGGCCCAAAATGTGGCTTTGCAGAGGGATCTTAATATTCTCCGTTACCCCACTGAGTAGGAATGTTGGCTTCATAAGGTACCAAACTTGTAGTCGGTCATATTTCAGTCCAGCCACGTGTTCGAATCGCTTCAACTAAAGACTTATCGTTAATGTGGCGTGTATGTAAAGCTAATAAAGTGCACACTCAAGTGTCGACTTCCTCATTTGACGTTGTTTCAAAATTACCAAGTGCAATTAATGTCAGACAGAAATGAGCAGCCGAATTAACGTGACAGGGATGTGAAGAGAATGGGGTGACAATTCAGGTGTCGACTTCTTCATAAGGTGGATCAAAATTACGAAGTGCAATTGATGTGGATGTTGCACAGAAATGGGAAGTCGGATTGGGGAGACATGGATGTGGAAAGGGTGGGGTGCCAACTCTCGCATCGACATTGTCAGATGATGTTGGTTCAAAATTAATGGGCGTATTGGTTGTGATTATCGGTTCTTTGAGTCAGTTAGAAATAAGCAACCAAAAGCATTCGATAAATAGCTTTTTCCGTAGTTAAATCAAACAATCAGGCATTCAGGTTAATAAACACAAGTAAATATTTACATTACTTTTTATTTCAATAAACCTAGGCAATATCATTCTCATATTTGTGTGCTTAGAAAGTCAAATACTCAACAAGCATCGTACAAAGTTTAAAATTTGTTCGAAAAACATAAATGTGAAGCAAGTTTTGAAACACAGTATTAGTTTTTTGCTTACATTTATAATTCGCTATATGCTGTGAATAGGATGGGAAAAAATGCGTTAAATTTTATATGTTCTTATGTAACTTAAAATTTAATATTTTCGTTCAGGTCCTCCCGAGGATGAAGTGACTGAAGCACCCAAATTCAAAACTACACTGACCCCAGTCAAAGTGATGGATGGAGAAGAAGCGAAATTGTCTTGCTTTGTAAGTTGAACATTATATTAGAAAGATAATTCTTTCAAAAATTCAGCACCTTTCTCTAGATAATCTTCTGTGAATTTAAATTGGAGATTGTATGAGTAATTTATTGTTTTTAGGTAACTGGTGAGCCTATGCCTAAAATCACATGGTACCACAACAACAGGGAGGTGCGTGAAAATTCAGAGGTCTGGACAACATACCGAAAAGACGGTTACTGCGAACTCTTTCTTTCCGAGGTATTTCCGGAAGATATGGGAGATTATGTATGTAAAGCTGTTAACAAAGCTGGGGAGGCGGTCACTCGAACAACGCTTACTGTTGAATGTAAGTTTTGTTTCTTTCATTATTTGATTAAAACTATCGTTTTTCTATAAATTACTGATTTTTAGCTAGGATGGGTGTTTATAGCATCTTCACACGCACAGCCTCTAGTACAGGGGTATTTTTCTGCTGGGACGCATACATATGTTAGCTATTTCACGCGGGCCGCAACGTGAGATTAAACAGGGAGGTGGGGGTAGAAATGCTTAAGACCAAGATAACATTGGAAATTTAAAATATGAAAAATTAATCAAAATATTATAACTCCTGTTTTACTTTTTTTAATTATTATTTTATATATTTTTTATTTTTGTCACTTACACTAAATTAAAAGAATTTAAGAAACACTCCCTCACACAATTTTTGCATCAGTAAACCGTTTCATATGTTTACCAATAATATATCACACTTCTTAGGATGTCTTTGTTACTCATGTGACATTACCACTGACGAAACACTTTGTTGCTGTTAAAAGAATATTCAATATCACCTCTTGAAAGAGGAAAAATGTCGCTAAATAATTCTTGTTTATTTTGACAATTTTTAAATGCACCACTTTCGTGACAAATCAAACAAGTACTGACCCATGTTTGTTTTTCACCACAAAGCAGTCAACCTCCCAATCATTCCAATATTTTTCGCTTGAAAGCTATGAAAGATTGTTCAAAATTAGTTCCACCCATAAAATTGTCGCTAATCCACTGTTGTCTGTTATCACTAACACTAACCGTTCCAAATAGAAAAGGAATATCAATCCACAGACATACGACATCGGCAACAAAAAAGCAAAATTGATATAATTGAAATCTTGTCAAAAAATTTCCCACCAAAGTTTTAATACATTGTCTTAAAAGAATTTCTCAGAGCTATGGGTTATGACCGGGTCACTTAAAAAGGCTGGTGGGCCGCGGGTTGAGTATCGTTGCTCTAGTAGTTTTCTGTGGCCACGGTAGTCTAGTGGTTATGGCCTCCAACTCTCGTGTGGCCAGAGTGTCTGGTTAGTCCTGGTGTCACTGAAAATCAGCTGTGCAGTCCTCTGTCCGGTCTCAAAGTCCTTTCGTTGACATGGTCTGGAAGTTTAAAAAAGAAAGGTTCCCGCTGAGGTGTCGGTGAGGTGCACTTGATCGAGGCACAAAATTACGAGTCCGTCGTCATTAGTCCTCATGTTGTCTTATAGGAAGATGTTAATACAAATCACACTCGCACGTTAAATATGTTGTGGTTCGAAATCTCATGTGATGTAATGTAGAAGCTTGGAGAGCAGTGACGTAACGGAGAACATTTGCCCCCTCCCCTGCGTCAGTCAGGCTTTGGGCCCCTTTAGAACCCTGGGCCCCCCGTGATGCGGGGTGCACGTTACGCCACTGTTGCAGAGTGAGATGGGGCCGCGCGTGGTATCCGAGTGGTATAGGTATCGGATCGTGGCTGGCTTTGTCACGAGTTCGAGCCCAGTACCACTAAAGACCCGCCGTGTAGGAAAGCGATTAATGTTAAATCTGTCGAGAGCTGAAACGTCATTCCGTAGTGTGGTGTGGTAGTTAGGAGAAGGGGTGCCAGCTAAGGGGTCGTCCACGTCACTTGACCATGGTTCAAAATTACGTGGTCCGTTGCCAAAAGCCCTCGTGTAGCTGAATAGTGTGACGTTAATATTCACTCACTCTCTGGAGAGTGAGATGCCAGCTCAGACATCTTTATCGACTGTATTTTATTTAGTTATAATGTATTCGTCTTTTATTTGAGGTTTGCGATTACAAGATAATCGACGCATTTGCACGATATTAAATTGTGAATGTTTTCAGATATATTTTGCAACACTTGCTTATCATGAGAACCATGGTTGAACAAAGTAGGCCGAATCAAATGTAACGCTCTCATTTATAGTGTGCTTTACTCTTTCTTTATACGGTGTATGAAAGAAAGAGGAGGAAATATTTTTATACAGTAATATTACACTTGGTGTATAATTTCTGCTTTTGGTGGAAAAAAATTGTATGTTAATTTTCTACTTTCTTTAAGCTATATTGCTCCTTAAGGCGGCAACCTTTGTATAGACAAAATAAAAGACACTAGATGTCGGGTTTTTTTATATTTTTTATTGAAAAAAATATTTAAAAAATTATTGAAAAACTTTCTCTCTCTCTCTCTCTCTACATTATTTAAGTACAGAAGGTCGTTCACACTTTATGGAAACGATTTTAATGCTTAATTTTATATCTATAAATACCGTATTTTTTGTTGCAATTTGATTCTGTCTGATAGTCGTGATTCTTGACAATAACTCAAGCTCAAATTTTTCATGAAATTAAAAAATTTTTCTCAGTATTATTACGCCAATTTTACTCCCTTCCTCTTGAACCGTTTTCCAAAGTTCTTTCAGTATTCCTGGATGTCGTTTTCCTCCTTTAAATTTTAGTAAACCGAAAGTACTTAAGTCCATTGAAAAAGCATCAGGTGATTTCACAAGTATTTCATCAAATGGGATACACTTTATTCCTGTTTTTGATTCTTCCTTTGCTAAATAAGCGACAGTTGACTTGAGACTATGTTCATAGGAGGCACAACTTTATCAATGCCCTTTCCATATAAGGCTGGAATTGCATCTACAAAAATTGATTCTAAAATATTCTGCTGATAGTGGAGTGAAGTAAGTTTGGCTTTACTTGAGTCTTTTCTAATTTTTAATTTACCGTTGTCACAAAATCCTGCAACTATCATGAGTCCTTTTATGAACTTTCTGTGCGCTGACGAAGCCATTTCATACGCGGTCATTCTCGTCAGTTGAGCATTAGAAAATTGAATCTTTTATAACAAGTACTTAAATATACCCATGCCTCATCGAGTGTTGCCATTTTTCAGCAGCTAAATGTTTTTCATATAATGTTCTACAATTTGTTTTTCTTTCAGCAATATGTTTTGGCAAAAGCAGATGAACTGTAAGTTTAAACATCTTTTTTAACTTTAAGCCTTTATGAATAATTTTGCTTACAATGCCGCAAGATATTCTTAGTTTCGATGCAATGAATTTTTGAGTCGGCTGATTTTCTTTTAGGATCAGAGACTTCACTTTCTTGATAGTTGCCTGCTTTCGAACAGTCGTAGAATGAGTTTTGGTATTCATTTTTACTTTGTGTGTGTGTGAGCTAGACGTTTTTTCCCTTTCAAATGTTATGTATTATAAACACCTCTATTTTGAAATATATCAACCAAGGTTTTTACACCGCTTTATAATTTGTTGATACAAAATATGTCCTTCGAAAAGCGCAATTACGAAATCTGCAAGCCATCTATCAATTTCAGCATCCATTTTCAAAATAAATCCTTTATTTTATATTCTAATCAAAAGAAAACGCTAGCAGATGATTATTTTGGAGTTTCCAAAGCGTTTACAAAATCGCTTCCATAAAGTGCGAACGACCTTCTCTACAACATATGCTTATTGAAATTCGATGTGAATAAAGGTTATACGTTTATATTAAGTTTATAAAATTCCAACTTTATTTTTGTTTGAGTTAAATGATTTCAAAGAGTTACATATCAAATCAGACATTCACACCAGATCAATTTTTTGAATTGGACTCATGTCTCTTAGTCTTAGGTTAAATGGTATAGCAATTAAAATTTACAGAAATGGGGAGAGGCATGTTGTAACTAAGAAATTATTGATGCAAAAAAGTTGTCTTAAAAAATTATATTCGACATATTATAAATTAAAATCATATATGCTCCTAATATTTTCATAGTAGGAAGAAATACAATAACATTAACAATCTCTTTTCTGATCTACGTCCAAGAACGTCTTTATAAACTAAACTTTACAGCTTACTTCAGTCATTTCATATTCACATAAACAATTTCGGAAAATGAACCTGAGTTTGCTCGAAAATTACAGCAAACTCATTAAAAGAATTAGAATTGACAAAGTAGAATAAATTGACTTACAAAATATATACAGCTTAAAAGAAATTATTTAATATAAGTTTTTTTTTTAGTAATACTTCTTGTACTCCATGCATAGATTAAATAATTTTCTTTTTTGAAAATTGTATTATTTTATGTTGTTGTTACTTATGCCATCTGATCGACCGTAACATCGGATCAAGGTTCACGAAATTCATCGTGGCTGAGGGCTAGACTTTTATGCCTGTCGTTAGCCTTAGCTTTGAGCACTATGCAGATGACAGTATGATTTTGCTCGGTTCCACCCCAATTTGGAGGCAGAACATCCAAAGGGTTGTCAGGGCCTCCCACCTCTCTTCCCCTTCCACCAACCTCACGAGCGGACTTGCGGCCCGATGGCTGTATTATATTATAATTGTCGTAAAGAACTTAAAATTCCTTGATATCCAAATTGATTAATGTCAATTTAAACATTCAAAATTTTATTAAATGTGTTCTCAGTTTCTTATTCCCATGTATATAACGCTTGTTTTTTTTTAAAAAATGTTCTAAAAATTTATGTATTTTTGCAGAAACAATCAATTTAATATATATATATATATATAGTAACTGCTTAATACTTCCTTATAACTTAAATGGTTTTTCTTTCCTTAGCTTACGAATACGTACCAGATTCTGAAATCGCAACACTAAGCATGGACAAAACCACCTCAGCTGACGCCACTCTTCTCAGCCTTTCAGAGGAATCGAGCTCAGAGGAGTTTGTTATCATTCCAGAACTCCCCGAAGAAGAAGTGGCCCCCGATTCCCCATTAAAGAAGACTCCCACATCACCCCCTAAACAAGAAGTTGGAGCATCTCCACAGTTTGTAGTACCTCTGGAAAATGTTGAAGCGAAGCCTGGAAGTACAGTTAGGTCAGTTGCTCTCCTTTTCGTTTTGTTACTTGCTTTAATGAGAAATTGCTTTTAAATTTATTAAAAAGGGACGAATGATTAAATTTCTAAATGAAACAAACTGTATTCATATATGTGATTACGGTGGTGTACACCAAAGGTGTCAAGGGGCTTCGGTAGCCCAGGGGTCAGGGCATCGGATCATGGCAGGCATGTCATGAGTTCGAGCCAGTACCACTAAAGACCCGCCGTGTAGGTTGTTGTTTCTAATTCCACCTGTCTGACGAAGTCAGATCGAGGCCCACGAAATTCATCGTGGCAAGGGGCTAGAAGTACGCCTGTCGTTGGCCTTGAGCACCATACAGGTGACAGTACGATTTAGCTCGGCGAAATTCCCCGAAGAGACTATAGATGGTGATACCACCTATCTCTACCTCCACAATTACTGCATTGAACTGAAGGGGAGGGAAATATTCTCCAGTCTCTGCGCTCGTGACTCAGCCCACAAGACTTGGACCCACTGATTTAACGAGCACGTACTCCGTGTGTACTGGGAGGGTATTTCGTGGCATCGGGCATCGAACCCAGGCCTTCCGGTCTGGAGTCCGATGATCTAACCACTATGCTACCTACGGTGTAGGTAGGGCAGCGATGCACGTTAAATCTGTCGAGAGCTGAAACGTCCTCCCGTTGATGTGGTGTGGTTAGGAGAGAGGGGTGCCAGCTCAGGTGTCTTCCACGTCACTTGACCATGGTTCAAAATTACGTGGTCCGTCGCCAAAAGCCCTCGTGTAGCTGAACAGTGCGACGTCAATACTCACTCACTCACTCACCCAAGGGTGTCAAAGGCTAACTTGGATCAAACAAACAAGGTTTAACTTTAGGTGGGCCGCAGAAAAATCAATATTCATTGAAACGTAGGGTACCGTATTTATCTAATTGTGGTGCATATAAAATAAATATAGTGTTTTGTTTAATAACAGTAGAAAATTATATAATTTGAAAAACCGTTTAGCGAATCCTATCTATCTTATTTTTATCCTGCTTTGATTTATTATTTTATTATATATTGTGTGCCGAAATATTGGCCGGGCCGCAAGTTTGACCCACCTGGTGCAGACAGACCTCTCTTATTGGGCATTCTAAAAAACATGAAGACTAAAGCGACGAGCGTAATCATTATAGTAAAATTTAAAATGTGTTGATATATGAAGGGGTCTGATCCCCAACCTCCCTTATATACGTTGCTATGGGCTCAAATGTATCTGTAAATTTGAAATATGAAACGAAATTATAAGATATGCGTAGTAAAACAATTGTTATATACTCTTAATGGGTCACAAACGGTTATTCTACGACAAATTGACAACACTTTAACCCTTTATCTACCGACGGTACTTATAAGTACCAGTCACTTTAAAATGACATAGAATAACCATTTTCACCAATACTCTGACGATACTTATCAGGAATATTCTTTGAAATCCACTCTTCCAAGATATATGGCAGCGCGGTTTCTATTATGTGTATTTTAGCGGTGAAGGCGAATAGTTTTATAGCAGAAATTGCGTTTTCAGCGCATGGCAAAGATTGTCATTTTTGTCTCTAAAAATAGTTAATGTCAAAATATAAGGGTCTTATTTTATTTTATGTAAATGAAGACCTTAGAAAACGATTTGACTATTTATTTTAAGTGAACAATGTATATAATTAATTTTACAGTTGCTTATCTTTAATTAATTAATTAGCTCTAACGGGTTAAAATTCCGAAAGTTGGGTATTTTTTTAATGTATATCCCTTATTATTCAATGTAGTGATTAAAAAAAATAATTGCATGAAAAAACTACACTGAATCATATAATAAGGTAGATAAAGGGTTAAAGAACAATTTTTCAGTGGACTGTATTTCTCACAAAATTTAATATGGATGCACTTAGAAGCAAAAGCACCACACTACAAGTCGTTCTGTCCGCTGGCATCCCTTCTGTCCCATTTTGGTCAGTAACTTCGCATTTCCTGTGGGTGGAAAGACTGTCCATTGGAGCAACGCTTTGGGATGGAGAAAAGATAAAATGTAAACATCCACTTGTTATGACTTAACAAGTTTAATTGCAAATGAGATGTTAATATAACCTGTTGAGTAGAAAATTCATCTTTATAATCAATTTTGACTTTCTAAACTTATTTTATGTTTCAAGCATTTTGTTACGTTATTGATTGTTTCAAGAAAATTAATTATCCCTTAACTTAAAATACACAGGAAGAAGAACTGAACCGAATTTGTAACTGCAGATTCTGTTATGATTTATGGCGAATCTCTTTTTAGGATAAACTCAAGAGATTATATATTTTTTTTCATATTGCCTAGATATTTGTCAATTAATATTTCATTTCGATCTCAGGTTGGAATGTAAAGTGGCTGGAACTCCTAAACCGAAAGTCACGTGGTACAAGTCAGGTAAAGTACTTAGGCATAATCCTCAGTACCAGATATTTTACGAACCAACTGGTAAATGCACTTTGACGATAACTCGGTGTACTGAAGAGGACAACACCGAATTCAGCTGCGAAGCACAGAACAGAAATGGCGTTGACTTCACCACCTCAAAAGTTACAGTTACAGGTTGGCAATTCAGTTTGTTTATTTTTATTTTGTTGAATACCGACTTGTTTGCCTTTTTACTTAATTTAACAATGTACTTTTTAAAATTTTCAGGATACTACGTTATCATTCCACAAATACACTTATTAATTTTTCCAAATCAACATACTGACACGTCTCGTTTTTTAATTATTTTGTATAACTTTTTGCTACAGGTCTGACTTATTTTGTTGTAGTTGCAATAATCATTGTTGTTGCTTTTTACAGCATTATTTTGTGAAATGTTTGTAAAAATGTTTTATTTCTATGTTTAATATTTTTCTTGCTTGTCAATGTTTTCATAGAATACAAACCTAGGAAACCTGACTGGGCTGTAGAAATGGAAACTAAGCAGAAAATTGAAGGTGAATTTTGTTTTCACGTGTGTTATTGTTATTACGGCAATTTAGGAGCTTTCTTATGCACTAACATTGACATTTTGTTGAGTTTCCTTTCGTTTTATAACATCATAATGTCATTTTGGGTCTCAAAGGATCTTTAAAACTTGGCAGTATTACTTTTTTGCTTAATAATAATTTGCTAGTGTTGATAATACTTTGATTGCTTAAGGAAATCACTTTTAAATTAAAATTTCACATTTAAATACATTAATGTGCTATAGAAATAAAGGAACACTTTAAAAAAATAGGTAATGCATTTATAATACTAATGGCTTAAGAAAATTTAATTAATTTTAAATTATTAATTTTTTTAATTTTTTGTTTTATTAATAATCACTTTGATGAGGCTTATTAAGCAATACTAATATCTCAGAGAACGCTTTCTATAGTTATTTTAAATGTTACATAACTAACTTTCTATCTCAAACTAACTGACAATTAGTTTTTTGCTTCAAATTAATTTTAACGCATTCTGAAGCACCTTTAACTTTACAGTTGCAAGTTATTTCCGTTTAGATATATCTTGTAAAGAAAGTAATTTATCTCTTTCATTCTATCTTATATTTCTAAGCTGAAAATTATACAGTTAAATGTTCTATTAATAGATTAATTACTTAAAAGGGAATTTCCCATTTGCTACAAACATACTTTGAATAATGCAGTATTATGTAATTCTTACAGATTTCAAATATCGTGTCATTGATTTTGCACATTAAAAATTGTTAAATAAAAACTTCAAATATTAGTTATCCATTTAAAATGGAAAAAAAACCATTTCATATAAGCGTCCTTATATATAAAAAAAATACACTTCAGTTTAACATATCCGAATAAAATTAATATCTTGCTGACTTAAAATAACTTAGTGTATACATTTATTTTTTATACAGTATATTTAGTAACCGTTGAATTTCTTAAAGAAAGAAAATAATTTTATATTTGTGTCACATGCTATTAAATTAAACATTTTTTAAAAAAATATTTTGGATTTTTTGAAAATTGACGATTAAGAGTATAATACATAAATAATCTACAAATACAACTTGAAATAATACACGAAATAAAAAGAAATTTAAACCTTGGAATCATGCCGAAGCAAATAAAAAGGTACGCAAACAGCACAAAAACTATTTTCAAACAATTTTGAATTTAATAAGCTATTAAATTTATCCTCTCATAATTGAGTGCTAGAAAGTTAGCCAATCTTGTTAACAAAGAAAGACTGTTTTGTTTTACAGATGAAAAACCCAAATCTCCTAAGTTTGAGAAACCGTTGGAAGACATATTTGTGAAAACACTTGGTAAAAAGACGACGTTGGAATGCATCATTAAAGGCGTTCCAGAGCCTGAAGTCACTTGGTTCCACAATGAAAAAGCTATAGATCTGACAACGGGATATTACCTGGTGACAAGGGAAAACAATCGCTCCATTTTGATCATTTTGAAGGTCACCAAGGAGGTTGAAGGAAAATACACTTGCAAAGCTGTCAATGAACAGGGAGAAGCAATTTCAACTGCTTACTTATATGTTGGAGGTAAAAATTTAAGTTTTAATATGATAAATAAACGGACAATATCGGTTCGAAAATGTATTACATTACTTCTAAAGTACTTCTTGAATTTTATACTTAAAAGAAAATGCAATAAATAATTAAAACGCAATATAAAAAAAATTAAGTCAATTCCTACTTTGTTAAAAAACTTACTGGCACCATGTGTTGAAGATCAATCTAACTTCGCCAGAAATAACGCAGAATAAATTAAAATTAAAAATATTAAATTTGTGTAATTAATTAATATTCGAAAAAACTGTATTAACATCAAACGTCCTCTACAAGTTTAAAAAAAATGTATTTTAACTTCAGTGGATGAATAGAAAGTATTTTATAAGGGATTGAGAATTTGCGCAAGATATATATTGTTGCGAAACCTTATCGTTAATATATTGGATAAAGTAACCCAGGTTCAGTGTTCGTAAATCGCATCATGGCCAAAGTTAAATAAAATAAAGAATTCTACATTTAACGACTAGTTATGTTTAAATTACAGCCAATTTTTTTTATTGGTGCCTAATTAAAAAGATTTAGGTTTACAAAGCGCAATTAAAAGGAATTAGGTTTTACAAAATGAGAAGATCAATAAAAAAAACTTAGCTTGAGAAAGGGGGAGTGCTGATGGCGGGAGTGGGGCATGGCCGGCGCTTGGTGGTCCGGTGGTGTTCCAACGTTAGTGTCTGAAAATCTGGGAGAGCGCTAAAATTCGGGTGCGTTCCCTTTTATTCCGCACCTCATCACCCAAAAATCCTGGAGCCGAACTATTTGCTGTCTCCTGGATTTTGCCTCTGATTGGTCAAAACAGCCTGCGCAATAATATCTCACGTTAAATTTATGCGTTCACTTAACTCAGAAAAGCGAGAGAATATTCTGACACTCCCCACCGAAGGAATTTCACCACATGCGGTCAAGGGGGACTCGCATAAAAATTTCTAGAAAGCAAGGTGTGACAAATCTATACGGAACTTTATCACTAACCTTCTGAGACGCCTTTTTTTAGGGAAATTTAATTCTCTACCTATTTCCAATCAGCTCCAAAAAGGGGACAGGGATTCCTTCTTATGCAGATTGGATAAAGTATTTAAGTCAAACGGAATAGTAAAGTAAAAAGCAGTAGGAGAGAGAGAGATTGAAGCAGGAAGGTATAATAGTGAAGTTAGAGATTTATTATTGAAGATTTCTAGGTGGATAAATTAATCTCAGGAAGAGCTGAGCTGCAGTGTGGTAAATATTGATTTATAATTAAAGTCTCATTAAAGCTTTATATTAAGAGTGAGATTAAAGTTAAATGTTCAATAGGAATATTATTGAATATAACTCTGGGATCTCTTTTATTGCGGTAATCTCTGCGTGATCGATATTCTAATTGTTAATTAATTGGATCATTAAATATTTGTTAATTTAAAGGAAAGTCCCTTTTAAACCTCATATATCTATTCTAAATTATTTGTTATTAAAAGTCTTTGATTCTATTTGGGAAAGATAACCAAATAAAGTTATTCATTAAAATGGCTACTGGTTCTTCTTTAACTCAAAATCATTCTCGTTCTCAAAGTGAGATCGAAGGGGATCTTCACAAAGGGACGATTTCTAAAACCATGAACAACTCCCGGCCTCCCATCAATATATAAATATACATAAGGAGAGAGTGAACTAATAGTAGGAATTGAAAAATCTTCTTTGTTATTGTTATTGTATGATATTTTCTTAAATCATTGGGTTTTATTTCCCATTTTTTGAAATCTAGATTGAAATTAATCAAAATCAACCCATTCGACCGTTCGTATTATATAACACCCGTGATTTTTTTATATACATAAACCATATTACGACCAATGATCACATTATTGTATTGGTCCATGTTTATATTCGAGATCAGAGGTGAATTTGCAATGCATTTACATGTGAAATGCTGACGTGCGATATCTTCCTGTTCTGGCCTTATTCTTATCGAAATAAAACAATTTCTTTGTTCATATTTTTTGATGCTCTCAGTAGTCATTATGGTGGAGTGAGGATTCAATGGTGATAATAAAAAAGAATGATAAAATACATAGAAAGTGTTTAATGCAGTGAAAACGCTTTCTTTTCTTAAAATTGAGTTTTATGGTAAATGCTCAATAGCATTACTTTAGATAAGTTTTCTAACTTCCTTTACTTCATGGAATGGTTTCTGATAACACTCTTTTATGGAAAATAAATACAAAAAATTATGGAGATTGAAGAGCTGCTTACTATTTTTAAATAACATTATTTGCTTTAGTGTTCCATTATTTTTTAGACATTTAGGTGTTGTTTTCAGAGTACATAAACAGTACATAAGTGGTGTACATTTTCCCTTAAATTATCATGAATCTTAATCATCATTATCTTATCTTAATCATAACGTCATTATCATTATCTTAATTCTTATGAAATAACTAACGAACTCGTTTTAAGACATTTTAGAAATATAATTATCCAATTAATAATGAAAATGTTTTTTTGTTTTCTTTATTAAACGCAATAGTTAAGACTAGTTTTTACTCGTATAATCATGATAAAATTCACAGCTTAAAATTTAAATTAATGTGTCAATTAAGTAACAATAATTGCATTTTCACATAAAAAAAATTAACAACAGATAAAAAAGAGAACACCCAATGAAAAATTATTTTACAAGAAAACATAATTTATCTTTACTTTCTGCTCGATTGAAGTTAGGACTAAAAAAACACAATTCTTAATCTCCTTTTTTGTTTATAGTAACTAAAGAAGAACATGAAGCACAGAAGCGGGAGAAAGAAAAGAAACCCACCATCAAGAAAGCAACTGAGAAAACAACTTCTCTCCAACGCGCCAGGGAACTGAAACAAACAAAAAGCGTCGAGGAACAAGCTGAAACAACCCTTCGGACACAGGAACACGTCTTGGTGCAACAGGTTACACCTCAAGAGCAGCCGTCCGAGGTGGTGCCTTCACCTAGGCCGCAGTTGGAAAAAGCAGAGGTAATGAAAAGTACGGATGTTCGCGATCATTCTGTAAGTATAAAACAGGTCCCTGTTGAGGATATCCCCGAGCAAGTAACTTTGCAGCAAGATGTTAGATCTTTCCAATCTATGACTGTAAAATCACAGCAAATGAAATCCCAAACAATGACGATCTCGCAAACTGGACCTATGAGAGGGTTCCCACAGCCTGATATTACCATGCAAACTGTTTCTAAACAAGGCATTCAGCAAGTCTCGCAGCATAGGGAGACTATAATAAGGCAGAGGACTGAACCAGAAGATATAAAAGGTATTGATGTAAAGTTTCTGCCTAGAGAGGGGAAACAGGAGATTACTTATGATAGCCGAATGTATCCTAAACAACCATGGGAAAGAGAAACTATTGTAATGGATACCAGACAGCAACCACAAGAGTTTACTACTACTGATTCTACTATGTCCGTTTCATTCATGCAACAACAGAGGATATTTTCGCAGCAACCTGAGCAATCAGAAGAAACGCCTCAGCCTCAAGTCCCAAGAATTATGCCAGACATCCAGACATGGCGAAGAGAACAAGCTAAACAAGTGGTTGAGAAGAAAATTGAAGAAGCAATGCAGAAAGATAAGCCACAAGTTGTAGAAATAACAGCTTTACCTTTGAAACCTAAGCAAGGCATCGTTTTCGATAGCAGAGAAGTTCCAAAGCCTGTTTTTGAAAAGGAAACAATGGTTGTGGATATATCCAAGAAAGGAGGTTTTGTTCAACTTGAGGAACATACAATGCAACAACAACAAACTTTTTACGATTCAACTTCCATGTTTGCTTTTAGGCAGCAGCAACAGCAGCAACAAATATTCTCAAGACCACTTGAACCTATTCAACAGGAAAGGCCCCAATTAATGCCTCAGGTACAAACCTGGAGGAAAGAAGTGGCAAAACAGACTGTAGAAAAGAAACTTGAGGAAACAATGGCAAAAGAACCAGTTGTAGAGATCACTGCTTTACCTATGAAACCCAAACAAGACATAATGTATGAAAGCAAAAAAATTCCGAAACAGATAACAGAAAGGGAACGATTAGTAGTTGATGTAGACAAAAGGCCAAAAGAAGATGTAATATCAAGTGTGAGTTTCAAACCGCAACCAAAGAAAAAAGAACCTTCGAAATATGAAACAAAGCCAGAAAAACCAGTTCAAGAAACAATGCCTCAGTTCAAACAACCTACAATGGATATAGATTTTACTACCAAAGAGAGAAAAGAAGTCGCTAAACAAATTGTTACGGATCGTCTGACTAAAGTCACTCCTCAAGCACCAGAAGAAGATTATGTTATTGAAATAACGGCATTCCAGCATAAACCTAAGCAAGAAGTTATTGTCGAAAGTATTGAGAAACCCGAACCTATTAGATTCAAGCAAACAACTGTTATGCACAAAACAGAGCCCGAACCTCAAAAAATAGTTGAAACTACCATATCTTCTACTTCTACTTTGATTACGACACAGAAAACCGAAAAACCATCTCAAGTTCAAGAAGTTAAGCCAAAACCGCAAGTTGATCAACCAGACTATAAATCAGAATTTGATGTAGTCACCAAAGGTAAACCCAAAGCAAGAGAAACTATTGTTAAAAAACTGAGCAAAACTGTAAAAGATACAGAAGAACAGGTAATTGAGATTATGCCTGGTGAATATAAGCCTAAGCAAGAGATCTTTTTCGAAAGTATTGAACAGCCGAAAGTAAGAAAGCATAAGGAAACAATAACTGTTCACAAAACAACGCCGACGGCTGAAACACCAATAGTAGATGACATTCCTTCTAAAATGTCAACCGAAATTATTGAACATGACAGGCAAATTGCTAAAGTGATTGGACCCAGACCATATCAGCCTACTCAGTTAACTACGCTGGAAACAAAACCAATGCAAGCTGTTTTGTCACAAACAGTTACGCAATCTGTTACTACTTCAAAAACATCTCAAATCATTCATAAGGAAGCTCATGTAGTACAAACTTCTTTCAAAACAACTGAATCTCGGGACTTACCGCAACAGCCTGAAATGGACTTTCAGCAAATTACTTACGATAGAAGAAAACCCGAAGAAATCAGACCCGAATTTATAGATTATAAGCTGAAAAAAGTGGCATTTGGTGAGCAGCCGCAGATATCACGGGCAGAAATAACTGAAATTACACAAATGCAACAACAACAAGTTACATTAGACAAGCAAAAGCCCGAAGAAATGACTAAATTCCAGGAATTGCCACAACTACCTCAGATTGGCTTTCAGCAGGTCACCTACGATAGAAAAAGACCCGAACAGGCCAAACCCGAATTTATAGATTATAAACTGAAAAAGGTCACGTTTGGCGAGCAGCCACAAACATCACGGGCTGAAATAACTGACTTTACTCAAGTACAGCTACAACAAGTTACATTAGAGCAGCAAAAGCCCAAAGAAGTGAAACCTGAATTCGCAGATTATTCGCTGTCGAAATTTACCGTCGATGAGCAACCAAAGCCTTCACAAGCAAAATTGGCTGAAACACCCAAATTAAAACCTCAGACAGTCGTGAAAGACGAAAAGGTGGTTGAAGATCAAACACACGTGACAACAACAAAATTTGGCTTAAAAAAGACTGATAAACGATTTATAAAACCTAAGAAACCAGAAGAACAAACGACTCCCGTTTTAAAACCGAGTGATGTATCCATAAAAACTACCACTCAAGTCGTTCAAAAAACTACTGAAGTTATTCAGAAGAAAGAAGACCAAAAGAAGCCCGAGGAAAAGATAGAAATTGAGGTTTCATCTCTGAAACCTAAGCAAGAAATTATTACAGAAGCAATTAAGAGACCTAAGCCATCTGAAAGCAAAGAAGTGGTATACGAAGATATTTCACACACTGTTAAAAAAGTTACAACTCAGCAGTTTAAGCTACAACCAGATAAATTCGAGAGAAAGGAAATAATTCCGGAACGTCCTCTATTTGCTCAGATTCAGCTTCAACCTTCCAGGATTGAAAAGAGAAAACCTGAGGAATTTAAGCCCGAATTTGTAGATTATCATTTGAAAAGTTTCACTCTCGAAGAACTCCCTAAACCTCTTCAAGCACAAATAACAGAAATACCAAAAGTTCAACTTCAACCTGTTAAGATAGAAAAAAGGAAACCAGAGGAGATAAAACCGGAATTTGTAGATTACGCCTTGAAAAGTTTCACTTCAGAAGAAATGCCTAAGCCTCTTCAAGCACAAATAACTGAATTACCCAAAGTTAAATTACAGCCAACGAAAATAGAAAAACGAATACCTGAAGAAATTAAGCCAGAATTCGTAGATTACACCTTAAAACGCTTCACTTCAGAGGAAATGCCTAAGCCTCTTCAAGCTCACGTAACTGAACTGCCAAAAGTTCAACTTCAGCCTTCCAAAATAGAGAAGAGGAAGCCAGAGGAGATAAAGCCAGAATTTATAGATTATAAGTTGAAAAGTTTCACTTTGCAAGAAATGCCCAAGCCTCAACAAGCACAATTATCTGACTTGCCAAAAATTAAACCCAAAAAAGTCGTCCAGAAAGAAGTAATTAAGGAAGAAACAACAGTCAGCTCAACTATGTTTGGCTTAAAGAAGACAGAAAAACCGTCTATTAAGCCGAAAAAGATAGATGAGACTGTAGTAACTAAAGACGTCACTCAAGATGTTGATATAATAACAAAAGAAAAAGAGATTGTTGTAGATACGGTACAGACGACGAAGGAAGAAAAGATTGTTAAAGAAGAGCATCAAGTGGATATAGAAGTTTCTTCTAAAAAAGATAAACAGGAAATTGTGACAAAAGCTATCAAGACACCTAAAACATCCACTACTGTAAAAATGGAGAAAAAACGTCTAGAAGTAAAGCGTGTAAAAGCTGAAGAGGAGGAAGAAGAAGTACCAACTATGAGCAGCATATCTATGGTAGAATATAAACCACAAAAGATAGTTGTCGTGGAGAAAAAGCCTGAAAAGGCTGTGGTTCAGGAAATGGAATTCACAGAAAAGACCCAATTCAAACCTGAAATCACCCTTAAAAGTGAAGCTAAAATTAAACCAGAAACCGTAACAAGGCAGGAAGTAGAAACAGATTTTGAAATAATATCTAAGCGCAGAGTTTCTCAAGATGCTAAAGTTGTTGAAATTAAAAAGATAGAGTTTACTCCTATAAAGCCAAAGGTATTTGAGCGAGATATTAAATTTTCTTCAATAGCTGTTGAAGGACCAGAAATAGATGTAACACAAACTAAGAAGCAGGACATTGTCGTAGACAGCAAAGAACGGCCTCTAATGCAAACTGAGAAAGAATTTGATATGACCACTACGGAAACATCTACCGCACAAATGGTCATGGGCAAAAAGATAACTAAATCTACTAAAATAGTAACCAAAGAAGAAAATGTTAAGCCACAAACTGCAATAAGGCAAGAAACAGAAACCGATATTGAAATAACAGCAAAACGTAGAATTTCTCAAGATGCAAAGGTCGTTGAGGTTAAAAAGATAGAATTCACTCCAATCAAACCAAAAGTATTTGAACACGATATTAAAACATCATCGACTGTTATAGAAGGACCAAAAATAGATGTAACTCAAATTAAGAGGCAGGAGATTGTCGTAGACAGTAAAGGAAAACCAATTAAGCAAACTGAAAAAGAATTTGATGTATCTACTTCGGAAATAGCTACTGCAAAATTGGTTACTGGTAGAAAAGTAACTAAAGCTACTAAAGTAACCAAAGAAGCAAAAATTACCAAAGAATCAGAACAAGAAATGCAAATTTCTATGAAAAAAATGGGCAAATCTGTGATGGAAGTAAAACAGACTGTCGAAGCAGAAAAATCAGAAAAAACAACAAAACGTTTAATTATTCCCGAAAAAGCTAATCTTGAGGAAATTCCAAGTACTGAAGAAGTAACGGGCATTATTAAACCTTTTGTTAAAAAAGAAGAAGCCATTTATAAGATGTCCCCAAGGCAATCACTTGTTGTGTCTGAAATAACTGGTGAGCAAAAACCTGAGGAAATTGTTCTTTCTAAGCCTAAAGATGCTCATGCTGTTGTTAATTATCGAGTACAAGAACCTCTTGATATAAGAACTGTATTGCCTGAAGAAAAACCTAAAGAATTTCTTCCTGGAACATTACCTGGTGAAGTGAAAGCAAAAACTACAATAAAAACCAAAGAATCTCTTTCTGTATCTCAAGTAAGTGCAGAAATGACGTCTACAGAGTTAAAATTGGAAGAGAAACCCAGCGAAAAACAAGCTGCTCTAGACATGACATCTAGAGAAACCTTTCAGATTTCTCAGGTATTACCGGAAGAAAGACCCGGAACCTTTGCTCCTGGAAAATTACCAGGAGAAGTTCAGGCAGGTGTTCAATGGACTACGAATAAATCTGTCACAGTATCTGAAACATCAACACAACAATCAGCATCACTTTTACCAGAATCTGTAAAACCATCTTCAGAGAAAGCTAACGTAGACGTTTCAAAACAAGAGTATATTCAAATAAGTCAAACAACAGTTGAAGAAAAACCAGGCCAATTTGCTCCTGGTAAGTTACCAGGAGAAGTTCATGCTGGTGTAAGATTAACAACCACAGAGTCAATATCTGTTTCGGAAGTATCCACTCAGCAGAAATCCGAAGATCTTCTCTTACAAAAGAAACCTACCCAAGTTCAAGCACAGTTTGAAATTTCTCAGCAAGAATCTGTAGAAATATCTCAGACATTGACGGAAGAAGTTCCAGGCAGATTTGCTGCAGGAAAATTACCTGGTGAAGTCCAAGCTGGTATAGAATGGACCACAAACAAACCGCTATCAATATCTGAAGTATCCACAGAACAGCTGCCTGAAGATCTTAGTAAGCAAGAAAAACCTTTAGAAGCACAGGCTAAACTGGGTCTTTCACAGTTGGAATCTGTTCAGATTTTACAAACATTAACGAGTGAAAAACCAGGACAGTTTGAAGCAGGTAGGCTTCCTGGAGAAGTACAAGCAGGAATGAGAATAACTACAAAAGAATCAGTAGAAGTATCTCAAACAATGTCAGAAGAACGACCTGGACATTTTGCAGCAGGAAAGTTGCCCGGTGAGATACAGGCAGATATTAAGTGGACAACTAAAAAACCTCTTTCAGTAACGGAAGTGTCCGCTGAAGATCATTCAGAAAAATTAGAAGCAGAAAAACGTCCACTTGAAATACAAGCTTTAGTTGAAGTAACACAACAAGAGCCTATACAAATATCTGAAATGATGCCTGACGAAAAACCTGAGCATTTCCCTGCTGGTAAGCTACCAGGAGAGGTTCATGCAGGCGTAAGAATAACTACGAAGGAATCTTTATCTGTATCTGAAGTTTCCACCGAACAATTATCGGAAATATTGCCTTCTGAAAAGAAACCTTCGTCTGTTCAAGCCCATTTCGACGTTTCTCAGCAAGAATCCGTTCAAGTATCTGAAATGCTTCCTGAAGAGAAGCCGGGTCATTTCGCCGCTGGAAGACATCCTGGAGAAATCCAAGCTGGAATAAAATTTGTCACGAAGAAACCTTTATCGGTTTCAGAAGTAGAAATTCAACACAAATCGGAAGAAATTGAAACTCAAAAGAAACCATCTGAGGCACAAGCAACTGTTGGAATGTCACAGTTAGAATCGTTGGAGGTACTCCATGCCTTAGCTGAAGAGAAACCAGGAGAATTTAGGGCTGGGAGACTTCCTGGTGAAGTCCAAGCAGGTATTAAGTGGACTACGAAAAGTTCCCTCTCTGTATCTGAGGTTTCTACAGAACAAAAATCTGAAGATTTACCATCTGATAAAAAACCCACTGAAGTTCATGCATGTTTTGGAATATCACAACAAGAAGGCTTAGAAGTATCTCAAATGCTAGCTGAAGAAAAACCTGGTCAGTTTGCTCCTGGTAAATTACCGGGTGAAGTTAAAGCTGGAGTAAAACTACCAATAAAAGAATCATTGTCTGTCATTGAAGTATCTACTCAACAAGAATCAGGTGATTTGGCAGAAAGAAAGAAACCTGTTACCGAATCCGCAATTGTTGGAGTTTCACAACAAGAATCTGTACTGGTTTCTCAAACTACTCTAGAGGAACAGCCTGATCATTTTGCCGCTGGAAAATTACCAGGAGAGATTCAGGCTGGAATAAAATGGACCACAAAATCTCATGTTTCAGTTTTGGAAGTATCTACTCAGCAGGAATCAGAGCAACTGGAGGTAACAAAGAAACCTTCAGGTCTTACGGCAATGGTTGATATTCCTTACCAAGAGGGTATTGAAGTGCAACAAACTACTGCAGAGGAACTACCAGAGAAATTTGCTGCTGGTAAATTGCCTGGGGAAGTGCAATTAGACGTTAGATTTACTACAAAAAACCGTTGACTGTTTTGGAAACATCATCTCAACAAACAGTCGAAAGCTTAGAACTTGCTAAAAAGCCTGCAGAAGTACAAGCTCTTATAGGCATTCCACATCAAGAAAGTGTTGAGGTATCTCAAACTTTACCAGAAGAAAGACCTGGACAATTTGCTGCTGGTAGATTACCCGGAGAAGTACAAGCTGGAATCAAATTCACTACCATAAAACCATTATCAGTATCTGAAGTGTCTGTCGAACAGAAATCTGAACAGTTAGCTGAGAAACCAAAACCTTCAGAAGTGCAAGCTTCTGTAGAACTTGCACAATTGGAAAGTGTACAAGTTTCTCACACTCTTTCAGAAGAAAAACCTGGACAGTTTGCTCCTGGTAGACTTCCAGGAGAAGTGCAGGCGGATGTTAAATTAATTACCAAAAAATCAGTAACTGTTTCAGAAGTATCAAGTGAACAATCTCCATCAGATATTGTTATAGAAAAACCCCAGGAGACTAAAGCTGGAGTAGAGTTAACTTTGACAGAAACTGTTGCAGTTTCGGAAGTTCTCTCTGAACTCAAACCCAGTGAGTTTGAATCGAAAAAACTACCATCTGGTGTAAGCGCAGAAAGTAGGTTTGTAACTAGGCAAACCGTGTCTGTGGAAGAAATTGTTTCTGAGTTAAGTACTGGTGATTTAAAAGCCATGAAAGCACCGGTTAGTAAAAAATTAGACTTTGAAGTCATGAGTACCGACTCTTTATGCGTATCCGAAACTGTCACAGGTGATCAACCTAAAGATTTTGTCCAACAGAAATTACCTGCTGGTGAGACCGCTGAAGTCAATGTGCCTTGTTTAGAAACAGTTGCGGTGTCTGAAATTACTTCCGCAGACTTCCCTTCTGAGCTGAGCCCAGATAAGAAACCCGCCGAATTCACTGCTCAGGCTAACTTTTTACCCAAAGACTCATTAGATGTATCTGAGGTGACAGCTGGAACAACAGCTGCTGACCTTTTGCCTGAAAAACCTGAGAGTGCTTCAGCTCAAATAAGTTACACACACAAACAATCATTCACGGTGCAAGAGACTAGCGCGGAAGAAATTTTCAAAGATCTACCAGAAGATCTAAAACCCACCGAAAAAACTGCACAATTTGCCTTAACGAAAAACACACACATCAATGTTTCACAAATATTTTCAGAAACACATGCAGAAGAGTTATTGGTCGAGAAGTTACCGAAAGGTAAAAAGGCCAATTTATCTCTGACATCCACGGAGCATGTTTCAGTGCAAGAAATAACCACCGAGAACAAAACCGAAGAACTTATTGCTGAAGAAAAAGCACCAACTGGAGTGGCCAAATTGGCATTATCACCCCACGAAACATTCATTGTGTCCGAAGTGGTTGAGGAAACTAGAGCTGCATCTTTGGAAAAAGATCAGTTGCCAGCAGAGGCAAGTGCTCGAGTAAAATTCATCCCAGAAGAGCACGTTGCTGTATCTGATGTGGAAACACAATCCATTACTGCTGAACTAGTGGAGGATAAAAAGCCTGAAGGCCAACAGGTAAGATGAGGTTTTCAATGACCTCATGCAACCCAATGGCTGGCTGTGACTGCAGTATAACTCGAGCCACTCTTAATGTACATCTAACCACGGAGACTGGACTCTTAAGGCCAGCGATCCTGCTTCTAATGACTCAAAAGCTTGCTCATACGCAGATTAATACAATTGTCGTAAAGTATAATTCAGTGATTCAGAGCTTTAACACTTTAGGCTTCTAACAAATTACTACATATTTTAAAATAATTTGCTTATCACTAATGTGTTTTTTTAGCTTTATTATTTGACTAATTTGTTGTCCAGCATTTATTGCAGTTTTAATTGTGTTTATGTGTAATTTAATATGCTAATGATTTTTTTATAATATAAAAGTTTAATATTTCAAATGTGATATCTGTGCTTATAATGTAAAATAATTATAACAACCATACACATTGTGCTTAATAACTAATAGATTATGTAACCAATATATGTGTAATTATTTTTATTTACTAAAATCTAATTCATTTTTGTTTATTGATTTCGATGTTTCTGTATAGTTTAAACAAAAGAAATATATATATATATTATATATATACACTGTATATATATTTTATAAGGACCTGATTCTAATATTAAAAGAAATTATAGTAAATGTGAATGATTTTTCTATTATACACTGGTGTGCAAAAATTAAGGACGAGACGGTTTTTTCCATATAACTTTGTACAAAAGCTTTCCAAATCAACACATTTAATACCGTAAGATCCCCAATACGTAAGGACATGTGTAATGTAAGCAACACTTACTAAAAGAGAAATCAGAGGGATAAAAAGAAGCTTGATTGAGAAAGTAGCATGGAGCGCAATGCGACTGAAGGCCGAAACATCCCTGTGATGGGTGTCCAGCAAGAAACATCCGGTCTTTAGTAGGGGATATGATCTCCCCTGACTGCTAGGCAGGTTTCACAGCGTCTGTGCCCATGCTGAGAATGAGGGTGTCAATGAGTTGTTGAGGCATTGCTGCCCATTCGTCTTGCAGCGCCAATCGAAGCTCCCGAATCGTTACTGGCGGTAAGGTACGAGCTGCCAAGCGTCTGCCTAGAAAATCCCATACATGCTCGATGGGATTGAGATACGGAGATCGTGCCGGCCAATCCATACGTTCAATATCCTCACTTTCTAAGAGCTGTTCGGCAGCTACTGTGCGATGACATGGGGCATTGTCGTCCATGAAAAGGAACTGCAGACCCATAGCGCCTCTAAAAAGACGCAAATAAGGAAGAAGAATCTCGTTACAATAACGGGTCCCGCTGACTGAACCTGCGTCGAAGATGTGAAGGTCTGTACGACTACCAAGCATGATGCCTCCCCAAACGAGAACACCGCGACCTCCATACCTGTCCCTTTCAATGATGTTCGAGGGATGATTGCGGCTTCCCCGCTCTCTCCAGATGAGTATGCGATGAGAATCGCTACTCAAACTGAATTTGCTCTCATCGGTAAAGAGTACTCGTCCCCATTCATTGTCTCTCCAATTCCGGTGTTCCCGGCACCACAGAGAACGCCTTCTCCGATGGGCAGGCGTTAAAGGTACACACCGTACAGGGCGTCGTACAAACAGAACACCACCTTGCAGTCTTCTGGCCACGGTAAAACGCGATATCGGTCGTCCAGTCGCCTGTGTCGTGTGTCTAGCGATTTCTCCCGCTGTCTGCCGCCTGTTTCTTCTGGCCTGTAAGACAATGTACCGGTCATCTGCGGGTGTGGTTCCTCGTGAACGACCACTACTGAACCCCCGGATAGCTGTTCCTGTAGTTTGAAATTGTCTCCAAAGTCGTGAAACGATGCTGTGAGCAATTCCGAACTCTGCAGCCACACTTGTCACACTGCGGCCTTCCTCCAACTTCCCAATGATTCGACCTCGGGTAAAAGCATCCAGATGTCGTCTAACAGATTGATTATTCGCCATTTCTCGCTGAGGCAGCAACTCGGTGTGATTTTAACTGCTATACGGCGTGCAATCTCTTTGCCAGAAATACTGATCTTACACCGACAACATGCCTTATACTACCCAGACACTCCCTCATTACGTCTACCTGCATATCTGCGCATGTGCTACCGTACATCACCTTACTTAATCTCCTGATTGGTCTTTCTGTCCGCTCTGCCTCTTCGTTCAGCTGATATGCTAATTTTTCGGCTTCGTCCTTAATTTTTGCACACCAGTGTATATCTCTTCTGGTATTGGAGATCTATTTTTTATCTGACTAAGCTATATTTTTATACACTTGCCGCTAAAAGTAATATTTTAACGTTAAATTGTAGATATTTTTTTATTTTTAATTGTGTTAAAGCTCATAAAAAATCTTTATTCTACTTTTAAAATTTGTAGACTAAATATTTTTAAATTTAAAGAAAGTTAACCAACAATTTGTTTGTAAAATTGGATTTCAAAATGTGTTAGCATTCAAATTAAATAATGCTTATCTAACCTTCACAATCATATAATTTGAAATTTTTCAAAATAGGGTTTTTCCCCCTGTAAATAGTACTAGAAATTTTAATCTATCAGTTATAGATTTAAATAAAACATAACTCTCTCTTAAAATATGCAGGTGGAATTCGTAGTGTCATCGCAACATACCTTGAGCGTATCAGAGGTTCAAGTACAAGAGAAAGAAAAAGAATTTAAGGCCCACGAACTACCTGGGTCTAAAACTCTGGACTTTGAAGTTCCTACTGATGTAGTGGCTGAAGTATCTGAAGTTTTAGCTCAAGGTATGTGTATAGTAATTTATTGTATATATATATATATATATATATATATATATATATATACATTTTTAACTTTAAAATACGAGCTTCATGCTATGGAAGGCAGTATTGGTTCGTTACTTAAACTATTCTTTTAAAAATACGTCTTTCCAAATGTTTTCTATGAAGAACTGTCTGGTTTAAATTAAGAGGTCTTTCTTTCTTCTCTCTTCATTAAGGTTACTGACTACGTTTGGAACCGTGATTTTTTGCAAAAGCATATAAAGGAATAATGTTTGTTATTTACAAATAATCAAAATATATATGTAAAATTGTTTTAAGAATATTATTACATTAAAAAATTATTTAAATACAATATATATATATATATATATATATATATATATATATATATATATATATATATATATATATATATATATATATATATATATACATAGCGAAATATTTCCTTCGTAACTTCTATAAGACTTAACACTTCTCGATTTTTCTCATCAGACTCCCTTAAAGAACTGGAGAAAGGAGATCTACCAACAGAAGTGGCCGATGTATCCATTCCGTTTGATTTGGCAATGCAAGTTCTGGAAGTATTGGAAAATAGTTCGTTCAGCGACATGAAGCCCGATGAAATACCTGGAGCAAAGACTGCTGACTTTTCAATTCCAGCTAAGTTGGCAACCCAAGTATGTGATCTCTTTTACGTGTTTGGGATCTAATGTTTTAAAGAACAACTTAGTTGCGATGATAAATTAAAAGTAATAGTTCATTTACAGTTCTAAAGTGTATCATTCTTTCTCGAGTATTTTTGTACTATTATTAAGTTATTCAAAATTTATGTATTGTTCAAACCAAAAAAATATTAATTTCTTTTTGTGATTTTGTTATATTTTAACAGCTATCATCTCTCTCAGAAATTAAATAATTAATAATTTTTAATTTAATAATTTTGAATCTCTCATCATAGTATTATTTAAAAATAAAAAAGCCATTTTTTTAAAAAGCGTAATATATTTTCCTGTTTTGTTCTTTCTCTGTTACTGTACGTTAAAATTCTGTTCGAAAGTAGAATTGGTTTGAAATATAAAATTTTTATCGGATTTCTGAAATTTTTTTTGCAGGTATTCGAAGTTTTGGCAAACAGTTCCATAGGGGACTTGCCACTGTCCGAGCGTCCCGGTTCAAGACAGGCGGCTGTAGAAATATCACCGGACATCGCTACCGAGGTTTCTATGGTCACGCCTCACAGTTCCTTTAAAGATTTCAAACCGGGAGAGCTACCAGGTACACAAGAACTTGCATTTACGGTTCCTTCTGATGTTGCGATGCAAGTGGTGGAAGTGACTACCCAAGGTATGGTTTTTTTAAAGCCTCAAAACACTAAAATTTATATGCTTGTAATTTGATTCGATTTCTCCTTTCCGCTATATCTGAAAAGAATATTTTACATAAACTACAAGGTTCCTCCTAAATTTCATTGCTGAAGGAAGGAATTTGAGTTTGCTGGTAGAAATAAAGTCAATAGAAGGGAAGAAAGTCTTACTAAATCAAACAAAAAGAATTAAAATTAACCTTACATACATAGCAAACATTTCTTCTATATTCCAGGGTCATTACAAGAGTTGGCCGAAGAAAGTCCCAATACGGCTACAGCGCAAGTCAGTCTACCATCCGAACTGGCAACGCAGGTATTAGAAATACTGAGTGCTAATACTGTGGCAGCTCTGACGACAGATACTATTCCTGGTGCGAAGAAGGTGGATGTCATTCTCCCATCTGAAATAGCTATGCAGGTGTACGAAACACTGGCGCACAGTTCTCTATCGGATATGAAACCTTTAGAGCAACCCTCTTCATTGACAGCTGCTCTTGGTGTTGTTGAAAAAGTCTCTGTACAGGTACTAATTTTATTGTCCTCGAATCTCGATTCTCTTGTGACTCCAATTAAAAAGTCCAGTGAAGAAATAAACGTACTTTTGACATTGGATATGTTCCATAAAGTGATCTATGAAAAAACTCATTATTCATTTTATTAAACTTGCGTATTTTAGTAACACAGACTAACACTCACATTGAACTAAACAGATAGATAAGTATTCCTTCTGCTGAAAAAAATTGAAATAAAATCTTACAAGAGTCCACACGGATGTTTTATTCTGATATTCCTCCTGACCAGAGTGGGGCACCAACCAACACACTTTATAAAGTAGAAAGTTGGGTTCAATGATCATAAGTCGACACATAAGATCAATTCACTCTTTCTTTTCTAACTTTCAATCCTGTGTAATCGTTATTTCCCTTGTCGATTGCATTATCATTCTTTCATGAAAAATGGCTAAAACAATTGCAATAATCTTATCAATTTCCTCAATTCACTGAAAAATAGTATTGAAATAAGCTCACAGTGAAATTTTATGACAATATCTTTATGTTCGTGGTAGCTAATTTTATTGCTGTATTATTTCTCAGTAAAAATGTTAGTTAAAAAATCTCTCAAAATGCATTCTGCGCGTGTCTTGGTTTATATATGAAAGATGTAACTTATATGGTTTCGTTTTTGCATTCGCGATAAAGTATAATATAATGCAGCTGACGTATTTTGTAGGAATAAAGATTGTGTAATTAAAGAATTTTTAATCAACTTTACATGAATTTCATGAGAAACTATGGTGGCTGAAAATTACGAAATCCGGCGTTACTTCTGCCAATTCGTGAGTTCGAGTTTGTGGCACCACTGTAGACCTATCGTGTTGATGGGCTGTTGCGCCTTAAATCTGTCCAGCCTCAAAGTCCTTATACATTGACATGGTGTCAATGTTTAGAGAATGTTGTGCCCGCTCAAATGTCATCCTCGTCATTAGACCGAGGTTCAAAATTACGAGGTTTGTCGGCAGTAACCTTGTGTTCTTTCTGAGTTCAACATAACTAAACAGTTCATCAATAAATCAAAAGCCCTTTTGTGGTTTTAGAAACCCGTTGGTTGAAATTAATTCCTGTGAAAATTTGGTAATTTCATTTTAAAAGAACTCTTATAACACTTAGAGCCTCAAGACAAAGTTTGTATTTAAATCTCAATAATAGTCTTCTTCAGTCCATATTTCTTATAATTACGCTTAAAATTAATCAGAAAGCTTCTGTGAAAAGAAGTTGATTTCTTCCAGCTCGGTTGAGAAAAACGCCTTTTTTTTTCTTTTATCACTGTGTGTTGAAAGAATTACAGTCGAATCTTCATATTACGAGCCTCTATATTGCTCTATATTTTTCCTAGAAACAAGAACATTTCACGATTTTTTTCGTAAAATAACCTCCCAAAATACGAAGTGCATTTTTTCTATAGTAATGAACTTTTTTCTTATGATTCAATCCCCCTTTCTTTTTAAAGTATAAAGGACATTGCTATAAAATTTAGTAGTTACAGTTAGTAGATAAGTTACAAAATTATAATTCATCGAATTCCTATTCAAACGTTTAAGAACATGTGTCTACGAAGATGTCGAAAGGCAGTTTTGAAGTGGATACACACAATGCGATATGAAAATGTTCCGATCGCTAGACCTTCCGTAATAGAGAAAATTCTTCAACTTGCGAAGGCATTAGAATACGACCAATTTCTAGGTAACAATAGATGGCTAGAAAAAATTAAGAAAAGACACGGAAAAATACTCTTGAAGGGATTTTTGGTGCATTGCAAAAAGTGAGGTGTATTTTAAAACAAATCATTTCTTCAAACAAAATTAACAAATAAATTTTATGAGTAAATAAATTTAAGGACACTTGCGGTAATGCATGTTTAGAATTTCTAGTTTAAAATAATCTATGTTTAAAATTACTTGTATGCTTTAAATTAGAAAATGTCCTTAAAATTCATTACTTTTAATATACAATTATTTTCTTAATGTTGAAAATACTCCTCGACATTTTTTTCTCGATTTCCTTACAGAATTTCTTTCTTTTTTGACTATTTGCATTGCTAATTCATATTTTCACTTTTAATTCTGATTTATGTGAACATCTGACACTGATATGATAGCTATATTCCAATAAGTAAGTTGCATTCTATATGTATACAACTTCTACCTAGGTAAGTCAAGTGACTCCTGACCAAGGACTTGGTGATGTGACTTTCGAACGTCCTCTGGAAGTAAAGGCTAAAGAATCTGCAAGACCTGATCTACCTACAGCTCAGACTTCTGAAACCATACAGGTTCTAGGTATGTCTTTGATTCTGTTACACCATACTCATAAATTTGATCATCTCTTTCAGCTTACTATTGGAAACACTTCGATTATGTAAAAATATATGCTTATATAATGTCTATTGTGTCTTATTCTCTAGTTTTGAAAAGTCGCAATGCTGTTAGATTATAGTTTAGAAACACTAGTAATTTTATGAAGGTTTCTTAAGAAAAGCATTAGTAACTTGTGTGAAGCATTGCTTGTAACAAAAGTTTATAGGTGTCATGTAAGTAAAAACCTCACACTTATTGTTCTTAAATTTCCTTTATTAATTATTCAAATGAATTATTTTTAATTTTAAAAATATCTACACCTTGACGTATTAATACAAAATTCAGTCTGTAATTTTGTCATAATACAATATTTCTAATTCAGAAAAAAAATATTTAATAAAAATTAATAAAAAAAATCCATGTTAAATCCCAAACGAAAAAAATATTTAAAAATAATTAAATCTAACTATGATACCCAGAGTGGGATAGCAGCACCTTTAATATCCATGCTAATTTTTATATGCTTATCAGCTAAAAGCTTACTCATAATTTTTAAAAATTGTAAAAATATGAAAGCAAAAAGAAAAGTAATTTTTGTATTAATTACAAATTTGATTAATGAAGAGGCTTGTAATTTGTACAAGTACCTGTATAAAAATATGCATTTTACTTCGTTGCGTATAATAACAAAAGTATTCTTTTTGCTTTTATTAAAACTTTGACTAAAGTTTACTTATACTACTTCGATTTAACTATTGCTGCTTAATATATAAACTAATGCTGATTACTGTACATCAAATGTGCTCTTGAAATATTTAAAAATATTTTAACTATATGCTTATAAACTGTAATATGTAACAAAATTTTAATTTATAACATTATTTTAAGTTACCATTTAAAAATGTCCAGTATTAAAAAAGTAATTTATAGCTATTAATTAGTATATTTATTCATTTAACTTGAATTTTTTAACATGTATAATAATGCTTTTACTTACTGTTATAATTCTTTACAATAAAATTTTTCTAATGTTCCATTTTGTGTGAATAATATGTAGCACTTGTTCTATTTATTAATCAAATTGTTACTTTTTATAGGACATGGTGAATAACTATTATGTTGCAAATGCATTTAACATTGTTTTATATATGTGCTGCATGCTATGTGATAATTATTAATGTTATATATATATCCCACTCTGCATGATGATTATTTGTGTTCCCCAGTGTTTCTCTCTTTTTTGTGCTCTATTTTGTCCCAGTCCTTTTCGGTTTCTCTTTTCAGTAAATGTGCTGAAAAGCTCTCTTTTTTTTATCACTGTGTGTTCAATTTAAATCCGTCTACACCAAATTGTACACATTTACCTTTCGACACATAAAAATACATATATTTTATTATAACTACACATAAAATTCGTGAATAGTGGAAATAGACCAATATGTGAAAGATTAATGAAATATCAAGATTGAGAGTTTTTGGTAAGTATGTTTTTAAAATTTCTGTATGATTCATTTAAATTTATTATAATTTTTAGTTTTTATCGTGTTTTGTATTTTTGAAGTAAAAATGACATTCTGAGTGTCAACTTTTAATAAATTATCATTTTTCGATTTCTTTAAAACAACGTATTTTTGAATCAACTTCTATTTTCTATCATTTATTATTATTTAAATTTTCTAAAATTCATTTTTTAAATTTAACGAAAGCATTAAAATCTCAATTTTGCGTTGATAATTTTTTGTATATATTTCAGTAAACATAACATATTAGTTTTGGACTTATTTATTTGTGTTATATGAAGATTTATATTCATTAATAGAGAACAAAAATTTTAGTGACGGCTCATGAATTGATACTGAGTGTCATACTTATTATTTTTAGAACGGTGCATATAAAATATTAATGAAATTGCTTAGATTTATTTTTTTAATTTGAAAATTATTAATGTGTTTTTATGTAATGCATTCCATTTACCAAACTAATTTTTACTGAGGAGGATTATTTTCAAGAATAACAGTACACATTATTTATATTAACAAAAAATGTGTTTAGTTATTGATTTATTAAAGGAAAAGGAATTTAATTATTTATATTACAGAAAAATGAGTTTAATTATTTACATTAAAAAATTGAAATAGTTAATTTGCTTGAATATGCATTTATTTATTGAACTTATATTTATCTAAAATCTGCATATAAATCCACAATGTCAGTTTCTTTTCCTTCATATATTTTTATGTAAATATCGTTACAAATTTTTAAAGTGTTATTTTGTATTTTTGAGAGTTTTTTTCCTTCCTAATGTACTTTATTTTAAGCATTATTTTTTTTTACATTTAACAGTTATGGAAAGGGATGAAAAAACCGAAATAACGAGGACAAAAGGTTCGAAAAGCAGTAATTGGTTTTTCATTTTGGCTTACGCCTAACATGGGTTTTAAATATTTTTAAGAAAAATAAAAAGCTTTGGTTTTTTTAATATACTTCAAACGGGATCTAACTTTTCATAAATAACTTTTACTGATTTCGACACTAATACGTAAGTTTCTTTCATTACTATTTGATGTTTCACTGTAGGAGAAGATTAATGCAAACATTATACTTAACATTCCATTTCGAAATGAAATAGTCACTGTTTTATTTATTTTTTATTAATTATATTGTTTTTTTGTTAAGAACCCTTATTTATATTTTTATTCAGAATTCTTAAAACAATTTCGTCAGAATAGCATTTTAGTACTTCTTTAGTCATGTTTCATGTAAGTTTTATTAATATATTCTTCCACTTAATATAGTTTCTTCCATTTTTTTAAGTCTATTTCATTTGAAATATATTACCGTTTTCTCTCTCTTTTTTTGTCTTCAAATAGTTTTAAAGAAGATTCAGGAGCTGTTTATTATTATTATTATTTATTATTATTATTATTACAATTAAAAATTGTGAGATGGTTTTGTAACATTTTTCGTTTTTTACTGGTATTTTTTCAAATTTTTTAAAAATTTAATACATTTTTGTTTAGAATTTGGTATTGTTCCATTTGTATTTATGAATTTTTTTCAGTTTTATTAATTGAATTTCTGTATATGTTCATACAATTTAAGAGGAAAATAATATTTGTTAATATTGTGGCATTCGAGCAATAGTATTTTTAAAATTCAAGTATTCAGTTATTTTTGAAAGGAAAAATTAGTTTTTGAAATACTTGATTGTAAAGAAATCTTAACAGTAAAATGCTTTACAGATTGTCATATTTTCTAAGTTCAATTATGCACTTTTGTTTTTCATTCTACTGAATTCATTCAGAGCAATATTTTTTGCAAATAAATCTATTAAGAGTTATCAACATGCTCATTTTCTTATTGGAATACATTCCTATTATGCTATTCCATCTTACTGCATTCTGACTTTATAATTTTGATTTGCCTGCATTTTCATTTTACAATTCCATTTTACTGCATTCTTTTACAATTCCATTTTGCTGCATTCTTGTTTTATAATTCCCTTTTACTGCATTCTTATTTTTCAATTCCATTTCACTACATTCTTATTTTGCAATTCCATTTTAATGCATTCATTGTAAAATTAGAATGTAGTAAAAGGGAATGTAGTAAAAGTATCCCTTTTACTACATTCTAATTTTACAATTCTATTTTAATGCATTCTTTTACAATTCTTTTTTACTCCATTTTAATTTTATAATTCTACTTTACTCCATTATCATTTTATAATTCTATTTTACTCCATTATCATTTTATAATTCTATTTTACTCCATTATCATTTTATAATTCTATTTTACTCCATTATCATTTTATAATTCTATTTTACTCCATTATCATTTTATAATTCTATTTTACTCCATTCACACACACATTTTATATTCTATTTTACTCCATTCACACACACATTTTATATTCTATTTTACTCCATTTACACACACGTTTTATAATTCCATTTTACTGCATTCACACACAGACACATTTTATAATTCAATTTTACTGCATTCACATTTTGTAATTCCATTTTACTGTATTCACATTTTATACTACTAATTTAAAGAATCATTATTATTTCTCTATATTTTAATTTAATTCTTCTCATTTTTCTATTCCAATTCAGTGCAGCCCTATGGTGCTATTCTAATTAAAAATATTTCCATTCCAATTTAATACTTTTCCATTAAGTTATTCTATTTAAAATCATATTTTATTCCAATTACTTAATTCTTACTATTCCATTCTCGTTAATTTTAATTCGTATTATTCTATCCCAACTTAAATCATTTCTATTATTCAACCTAACAATATATTTCGATTATGCTATTCGAGTTAAATACAATTCTTATTGTGTAATTCCAATTTAATGCAGCTTAATTACACTATTCCAAACTAATGTTCCCCTAATTTGATATTCTAATAATAATAATACAAGAGCGCTATCCTGTTCCCCATTAAAGAAAAATATTTTCATTATACTGTTCTTTGAATTTCATTCCGTTTGTTAGCAATCAGCTCTTGAAGTATGTCGTTTCTTTTTAACCACTTGTACTGCGGTTTTTGAGAAATGAACCATGATTTTCTACTTGACTCATAATATTTTCTTATTGTTTTTACAAATATGGTTATTATTTTTTAGCATTTCTCGCATTTTTTTATCTGTAACTTATCAAAAATAAGTCTGTTTCTCTGAAAATGTTCAACTGCTTTGTCAGAATTGAATCATTTATTCAGTTTGAAAGTATTTTTCGTGCATTTCTATTTCAAAGAGTTCTAGTTTATTTTTACATTAGCCATTTCAGGTTTTGCTTGAATCCTACTTGCTGCTATTATATTTCCTCATATTAGAAAAAAAAATTTACTTTTCCCTGTAGCTGAATTCCCCAAAGTTTGTTTATAACAATAAAATATATCAGTAAAATTCTGAAAAACTAAATAGACGAATCAGTGACTATTTCATGTCATAACAAGGCAAATTAATGCTACTATAATATAATTTTAATGAACATAAATTTCAATAATGCTGTATCTTAGAATAAAATATCTAATAATAATGCCTACCATTTTAATAGAAACAAAAGTGTTCAAATATTCTAATACTAATTAAACCTCTTATGCTTTTTCATCTTAAAAGCTTTATTAGGTGTGACTTCTGGTTGTGTTGAAGAGAAACTTCTAATCTGGCTGTGCTTCATGCTACTGGAATTACGGAAATACTTCAACTTCTTCTTACAAGACTTACTCAACTTATTAACTGGGCTTCGTATAAAATCTAATATAGATATTAATCTCTACAACTGTATCTTTATAAACTCTGTTTATCTAATGCAGGAAATAATCTGAAGCTGACTTACAATCTAATATATAATTTCAGCTTCTCACAAGAAACATCTGATCTCAAAAATTAGCTTCGCCATTTTTTTTATCTATAAAATTAGCTCGAGCTATAACTAGTATTTTAACTATCTTGATTAACACATTAAACGTGTGTATTATCTTTGCACTAAATTTGAGATGGCAAATTGTTCAATATGAAAGTATATTTTTAATATTACCAGGACCTAAGATTATTTTGATGTTTTTTAATTATACCTTTTAAAATGTAACTGATTAAAGAAATTCTGAAATTAATATATATCTGCGATTAACTTTTGCTTAGAATAATTATATATATCAAAGTATTTTTGTTTTACTTATCAAAATAGTAATATTTTTAAATCTATTAACTTACATTGCTTCATAATTCTTAAGCAACATAATTGAAATTTTACATCTAAAGCAACATAATTACTTTTACATCTTAAAATAACTTTTTTTTTCTTATTGTATAGATTGTAACATAATTTATCTTTTTTTCTTTTTGCAGTTACTAACTTTTTACCGATTATTTAATTTCAATGATTTAAAAAAAATTCTCTCTGTGTTTAACTATAAAGTTTATTATTTAATAATATTTCTCATTAAAAAGTTTTTTGAAATAGTATTTAGCTCTGCTTATTATTTGACTAATACATTAATTATGCATTAGTTGATTGAAAAGTATATTTGATTCTTAATGCACTTTATTTTATGTTCAATTAATGTCATAATGTTTAGTTTTAATGCTTCATTTTCAGAATTTAAAAAAAAAATTAAGTTTATCTATTGCTATGTATCAAAATATATGAAATAATATAAAACTATAATTAAATATATATAACATAAAACGATTTTTTTTTTCTATTTTTGAATAATTTGCCATCTTTTTTTTTTAATTTTCAGTTTAACAAAACTTATTTAACAGTTAACAAACAATATTTTGTGTTGAAAATTTTATTGACTGCCTCCTCTGATATAAAGTTTATTAATTCTAAGTCTGTTTAATTTATTTGATAATTTATTTTCTAGATTAATCATCTTTAGTTAATTACTCATTGTTATTCAACAATAGTCATTGCTTATTATGTCATACTTAGTCTCATAATTTTTTTCTCAAACCACATTTATGAGATTGCCTGTTACTTAATATCATTATAAATAATAAATTATGAAGGGGTATTTTTCAACAGGGTGACCTGAAAACAGTTTAATTTCCAGAAAGGAAAATGAATTTTGAATGTAATCATAAATAAAGATTTCACGTCTTAGTAGTAGAAAATTTCCAGTGCTTCGTTTTTCTATTATTTTAGAATGTATTTTGGAAAGAAATCTAATAAGAGAGAGAGAGAGGATTTTTTTCTTCATCAGTATAAAATATATAAACATTAGAAAATATACTAACTCTTTAATGATGCTTTAAACTATCAGTTAGAAAATCGGTCATTTTTTATTACAGTATTTTTTTAGTACTACTGATTAAATAGATAGGCAGCTCACAATTTCTGTTTAGTTGTATTGTATACTTTACATGTTATTTATTTATAAACCCTATGTCTGTGATTTATCGATAAACGTTAAATGTTTGTTACTGATGAATTCCCAAAGATTGTGAGAGTTATGGAATCCCATTTCATTCGGAACCTATAATCTGCTTTTTGGCTATATTTTTCAAACTATAGTTTGCGGAAAAGATGTTTGTAGTTCGCCAAAGGAGGCCAATCGTATGGATTCATACATATTTTTTATTATTCTATGCGTCTATTTTAACATTACTGTAATTCGTGTTCTATTTTAATGTTAATATCTCAGAAATTCTACTCACTTTTATATATATTATTATTAATTGTATTTTCTTTTATGTATTTTAAAAATTCATCTTTACTGTGAAATCATTGCATGCAAATAGCTACTAATATTTTAAAATTAATTTTGCGTTCACGTGTTCTGTTTTCACAAAAATAAAAATTTAGTTTTTTAAAAATCATCCGTGGGTTATTTTGAAATAGGCAGGTAAAAACTTTGGAGAAAATCTTGATGAAAGAAATGTGTTTTAAAGGCGAAACCTTTATTTTTTTTCATGGCTTAAATGCAATATAAAGCATAGGCGCCATGTAGTACTGGATTTGATTGTGTGATTGAAACCCTTTATAATATAGTGTCCCAAACTAAGACTTTTATTTAAATTCTCCCCAAAGTGATTATCATGGACGAAATACTTTAAAAAACCTTAATTTCTTTTAAAAAATTAAATGAATCAATAGGAGTAGTTACAAAAAAATAAAATAATTTTTCAAAAGATAAACGTAATGTATTCTGAAAATAGTTATTTTGATAGCAAGAAAATTAAGAAGCAAATAAAGCCATTCAGAAATTGGAAAATATAGACGTACAAATATGTGCTCAGGGATTGTTTTAAAATTTTTTTTTATATTAATTTTATTTGCCTAATAAATGTATTTACTATACCATACATTTCTAATTATGTTTAAACAAATGCCTCTTAGAACTTTCTTCGAAAGTGAATAATATCTTTATTATCAATATGTAAGAATCATTCAAGGGAAACATATTTTGGTGTCTGAAAATTACATATATTTATTGGGAAATAAAAATACAATTATCGAAAGATCCTATAGACTATCTCCTCCCAATTGTTCAGACAATTGCCCTAACGTGAAACAAGTTTCGATAGCTTGCATTTTAAAAGAAGATGCTCAATCATACATCCACTCTTCCTCAGTGTCACGCATTGCTTGATTGCTGATGAAGCACTGACCTTTCAGGATCTTTAAGGGGCCAAACATGGGGTAAATGAAAGCGGTTGTTCCGAAGTGTAAGGCAGATGATCCACCACCTCCTAGTGGCAAGAACGCAGAATGTCCTTTGTTGCACTAACAGTGCTTTGCGTTATTATGAAGCAAAGTCCTATATTAGGACAATTTACCTCGCCCTTTGCTTGTAATGGCCTTTCGAATGTCCTGTAAAATGTAACACTTTTTTTATTTAAAAACTTAATAATGCTGCCCTCTACTTGCTTGAAAGTATAACACAATGACATTCTACATTTCTGATGCCACAATTGTAATGCGTAGGGAAGTTGTCTCTGGAAATTCACACGCTTGTCGCAGTTTTGTCTTTTCCTGTTTGAAACGCAAATATTCTTGGTGTTGCAAGTTTTGTCTACAATTCAGTTGTTTATGCAACTGAAATTGGAAAAAGATGTGTACATCAATCATGTATTCGTTTCAGAGGATTCAATAAGAAAAAAAAACATGAGTTCAAGTAACATGAATTTGATGTAAAAAATTTTGTTCTATCCAATGTTATAAAGCAGTGATCCGCAACCCCCGGTCCGTGGATCAAATGGTGCCGGGCCGCATAAAGAACATTAAACTATTGCCATTTTATTTAAAGTGGTGCATTTCTCTCAGATTTGCGCAGCTTTCCACGGAAATCACTTTATATTTCACGTTAAATCACTTTTATTCATTTTTGATGCAACTCTATTTTATTCTGAAGGCATATTTAAATGTAACTAAATTAAAATTGTCGAATCAAAACAATCTGAAATATAAACAATCAACCTGTCCCACCCTCAGCGGGCCGCGGTAAAATTATCAAACGTTGACCGGTCCGTAGCGATAAAGATGTTGCGGAGCACTATTATAAGGTACTCATTAATACCTCTTCATTTATTTGATAATAATTCTTTCAATAATTCTGGATAAAATCAGTTAAGTGTTCATATTCTTTAAAATGTATAGATGTTTAAAGAAATAATACACTACTATTAGAGCACAAACGCCCACCCTTGAATTGTACCATTTTAACGTTGAATTGACCAGTGTGGTCGAACTTATGTGTGCAACCGATTCTCATTTCCAGTACAAATATACTCTTTTATGGAGAGAGAGTACATTCTAAAAACACGTTAACTAAAGCTGTGATGACCCCCCTGGTTCACACCTTGAACACCAAGATTAATTTGAGGCAAAGAACCACTAAGAGCCATTTTTAATAATAATAATACTTATTAATTATTATAATTTTCTCAAAAAAAATCTCTGATAACATATAATAAGATAATGTTACGTCAGTTAAAGGGATTTGCCTTTATATTAAATTAAATTACTAAGAATGCAATTAATTGATAATCAAGCTCAAGTAAGGTTTACCGAAATAGGAGATACGAGAAATACACGCGCGCGCGCGCGCGTATTCGAATTCTTAACTTTCATTAACTTTAACTAAGTCGCTTAAACTGATGCTTATTTTAAGCGTACGTGAATTATATTTACCGCTGGCTTATATCAGCTTTCTGGTACGCCTCGCCGCACGACGTCTTCACGAATCTAATCTCTTTGAATCTTCTAGTAATGCGTTTAAAGTTAGTGGATCAATAACCTACCATCATCTCTCTTGCTATCTTGCAACGCTCGACTAAAATACCTTATCTAATTTAAATATCCCGTACATCTTTCTGGAGTTGATTGGAAATAAACGCGAATTTATATTCCCCAAAAAGACGCCTGAGAAGATTAGTGGAAAGGTTCCGTACAGATTCGTCACAAAGCACCAAGATATAATTTCTTATGTTACAACTAAAAACTGTTGGACTATAGGAGGGCGGGCTGAACCCACGAATATTCACCCTTGTGTACACCACGGCTCTTTATCTTTTTAATGACCCAGGGTAAGGCAATTCTTCTGGTGGTTTGCATCCAACATATCAAAACCGTGCGGTGAGAATCTTGGGGATGGGAGAACACTAATGCAAGTGTGCTGCTAAATCGTTTTAAGTGGAAGACTATGACACTTCCCAGTCTATGAAAAGTAGTGGCCATAGATGCCGTGGGTTGCTGAACTCTTCATTTTTTTCCCATTGGAGAGTTATTTGGATCTTTGTCTGCACCATTTGTAAATGGTTAGGTTAATTTGTACTTTTGAGGATCGTAGAAAAGGTGGACATTGGAGAGCTGAACGAGGAATGTACTTAGTTTTTACAGAATTGCCCTGTTTTTGTTTCCCCCCCCCTTCTCTGATGTTCAAAGGGCTGTAAATCAATTAAAATTTTATATTCAACTACTGGTTTGCAAGATATTCTTCCATTTTTTTTGCATTTGATTGTGCTGTAATATGTGTTGCAAGATATGTCCTGTATGCAGTGCCGGTTTATCCATTGGGTACTTGGGGGAGGCGCCCAGGGATAAGCTGGTCGTATAAACCAGGTTTTCAAGTAATAAATTTCGATCCGCCAGTGCGAAAGGGGCCCGTAGATGTTCTGCGCCCATGGCTCGAAATGAGCTTAAACCGGCACTGCCTGGAATCTTCTGGAGTTTCTGGAATCTGGAGTTTGGGAATCTTCCAGAAATACTGTGCTGTTAGTGAAGAAATTATATGTAGTCTTGTATCAAGAACACATTTACCGTACTTTAATGTAAATTAATAGTATTGTTGAGAAACGTGCATACCTAGAATTAGAAAAAAAATTTAAGGTCTGAATTTTCTTGAAACTACTTTAGAGATGCCTGTCAGAAATTGTAAAGGAATTTACAAGAATCTTCATAAAAATAAAAGTGCAATAGATTAATTTTAGGTTTGTATATAATATCCAGAGAATTAGCAATTTTTATCTTAATTTAAATCAATGCAGTTCTGTTTTAAAATTCGGAATGTTTTTCCTATTATTCTTATCAGGAAAAAATTTTCAAATTTTCCGTGAAACTGGAAATAAAGAAAAAATATTGTGCTTAAAGTAATTTTAAGATACTTTCAGTTGGACCAAGGATTTTTATTTAACTCTGTATATTTTTTATATATGTTCCACATTCAACAGCATTATATCTTTTTTTTATACTTAAGATTTATAAGTTCAAAAATCTAAGGATCAATAATTCTTTTCTTTTTAATTTTAATATATCGTTATTGAAAAATATAGGTTAAAAAAAGGAAGTGAGGAATGCAAATGTTCGAGAGAAATCAGTACGTTATAAATGAGGGGTGGGCATTAAGTCGATCGCGATCGTCAGCGGCCCGCCGAGACATTTTGGAGGGACCGCTCTTTTCTAAGACCTAAGACGTGCACACTAAAAAAAAACATATTTGTGGAACATCGATGCCAGCTAGACTGGAGACTGGATGGATAGCAATACCTTGATAAATTTGGAAGTAGCCCGTACCATGGAAAAATCTGCCCACTCCTATTATAAATAAACAATTTTAAGTAATTGTGGCTTATTATAAGCATATTCTAACGAAAATCTTTATATGTCCACGCTTTATATAGGGATTTTTTTCAATGAAATCAATACATTTCAAAACCCCAAAAAGTTGTACTAATAGTGTGAAGTTCTATTTAACTTTTAGCTATGTTTTTTTTTCGTTGGATTTGCTTGGTTTTTTTGCAGACCGCTAATAGATGTCGCTGCATTAATGTAGGTAGTACAGGGGTGTCAAACACTCAAAGGCTAATTTGGGCCAAACAAGGTTTAATTTAAGGTGGGCCTAAAAAAAATCAATATTCACAGAAACTTAGGTTTATTTCTAATAAAACATTATAATAAGCATGTAAAAGAACAAGAAAAATTAAATGTTTACGTTCTGACACTTCATATCTCTTCTCTGCTACTATATCTCCTATTTAGAGGGGAATTTTTTTTTATTTGATTATTTATTATTGTGTGCCGATATATTGGTCAGACCGCAAAAATACTCGTTGTGGGCCGCATGCGTCCCACGGCCGTGAGTTTGGCACCCCTGATGTAGTAAGAGGAAAAATGCGTCTATTTATAAGTGCGGATAGAATTTTTTCTGTTCTCTCAATCTGGGAAAAGGATCGCATCAGATAAAAAAAAATTAAATTACCACACATGCTTTTGTTTTATGATAAATTTATTCAGATGACTTCTGGTTTTGTTTGTAAACGCCCTCATTAGGAGAATTCCTCAGTCACTTTATTCTACGAAATATTCCTAAAATTCTTCCAAAAATATTCACTTTCCAACTAATATATCTTTAAGTCTATTTATAAATGTGGTTTGACATTAAAATTATGCTCCTATTGGCTTATAATTTTTGTTTTAGAAAAATGTAATTATTTTTAGTTAGAGAGCTTTAGTTTCTTCCTCCCCCTTCATTTGTACATTGATTTAGCCGTCTTTTTAGAGGGATTATATTTTCGAGGTTATTTTAGATTTTTATAACTTTTATTTAATATGTAAAAAATACCTTTTGTTTTAATCTCTTTTAGAAAATGGCTGTCTAAGGCTAGATTTTTGCAACAATATTTCTTGAATTTATTTGTTAATGTTTACGTATATTATAAGATTGCAATTGTTATATGATTATTTTCTTGCTTAATTCTTAGTTTTATTACGTTACAGTATTCTATAAGTATTCATTTCTCACTCTGTTTCTCTCTTTCTCCATTGAAACGAAAAGTAGCCAGAATTTGGCGAAAATTATCTCAAAAATACTCCAAAATGTTCACCGAATCAGAAAGCCTGTACTAAAGACATACTGAATTCTATTCATACGCGTTTTCTGAGAGAGTTGTTATAATATACATTCTTATTCCCAGACAATATAAGATCTTCGTATTTAAGTTTAATATCAAACATATACATATTTAAGTTTACTATATAACATATGATATAAACATATTTAAATTTAATACCTAAATTAATATTTTTAAATAGCATTTCGTTTTATACAAATTCAAGCATACTTTCAAAAAGAAACTATCGAAGACAAAGAATTAATTTTAAATCAGAAATTATAAAAGTTCATTTAAGTTTACATTAAAATAGCTCTAATTATATCCTTTATTGCTTAGCTAAATATGTAATACCAGGTAAAGATCATTTTAAATGAAACTATTCTGATTTCTCTTGGGTCTTGACTACATTTTATCTTAAATTTATGAAGCTACTTCATATTTTGTTTCACTTATCATAACTACTTTCATGTTTTACTGCAGTATTTCAGTTTAACTTATTCTTTTTCTTAAAATGTAAATAAATGCAAAATAAATAATGCTCTCTTCATTTTTAAAAAAATAAATAATAATTGGCAGTTTTAAATAAATATTTAATATCTTACTAACTTATCTTATTTGACGTTTTTGATGTAGCAATATTTGAAGAATAAAGGCTGTTTAATGCACACATACATATTATTTATGCCTTAAGAACATACAATTTGATCTTTGTTTTATTCAAGAATATTGCTTAGTATCTTACTCAATAGATGGCAGCACAATTAGGTACCAGTTTCTTAAATTTGTAACGCGAATTTTTCCTCACTTTCAGGCTGCAGCCTACTTTTAAGTATTTAATTTTTCAGCTCTTTTGAACAATACCAGTACTTTATAAACAAATTTGTGAACTGTAATGTCAAATAATTCGTGCTATAAATTAGAAGTGTCAAGTGAGTGAATATTAACGTCGCACTGTTCAGTCACTCGAGGGCTTTTGGCAACGAACCTCGTAATTTTGAACCATGGTCAAGAGACAAGGACGACACCTGAGCTGGCACCTTCCTCTCCTAACTACCGCACCAACGGGAGGACGTTTGACCTCTCGATAGATTTAACGTGCATCACGTCCCTACATGGCGGGTCTTCAGCGGTACTAGGCTTGAACTCATGACACGCCTGCCATGAGTCCGATACCTTGACCACATTAGGCTACCGCGACCACATTAGAAGTGTCAAATGAAGTGCATTGACCTATTTCAACTGCACATCTGGCACTCGTTTGGTAAACCTTATGGTTTTTGACCTTCAGATCACATATGAAGTTTTTGATCATTTAACTTTAAGGCCGTATCCCACGTACACGTTTCAAGCAATTTTTCGTTCAATTCGTGCAATTTTTACTCAGTTGCCATAGCACCCGCTTTAGAACAATTTTTTTGCTAGCGAGCTCAAAAAGTTGTTCCAAATAAAAATTACTATAAATTCCAGCTAATGGGGTTCTTCGGTGACCTACGTCATAAACAAGATGGCGGCTTCGGTTTCGTCTAGTGGCCGCGTTAGCCGAGTGGTATAGGTATCGGACCGTGGCTTGCTTTGTCACGGGTTGGAGCCCAGTACCACTAAAGACCCGCCGTGTAGGGCAGCGATGCACGTTAAATCTGTCGAGAGCTGAAACGTCCTCCCGTTGGTGTGGTGTGGTAGTTAGGAGAGGGGGGCCAGCTCAGGTGTCGTCCACGTCACTTGACCATGGTTCACGTAATTACGTGGTCCGTCGCCAAAAGCCTTCGTGTAGCTGAACAGTGCGACGTTAATATTCAATCAATCGGTTTCGTCTAACACTTCAGAAATGCCGTATAATATTTTAATTGTCTATAATATTTTAACGGCATTATAATATTTTAAATGGAATGATGCTCTATTTCTGTTTACACGCATCAACAAAAGCGCAAGGAAAATGAAAGAAATAATTTTGGATGTGTTCGTATTCCGAAGCAGAAAAATAGGCGAGTTATTTTTCAATGTGGAGGTAGAGCGTGGCGGCTGACGTCAAAACATGCCTTTTTGTTTACAGCAATCCTTCTCCCTCAGATTCGGCCAAAAATTGAACGAAAAAATTGCATAAAAAATATACGTGTGATACGGCCTTTAAAGCAACAGTTGCAAATAATTTTTAATTATTGCACTGTAGAATACACACCTGTCATATATTGGACAGGTTTCTTAAATGAACACCAGACGACAGCCCGCTTTCTCAAAATTATAAACGAAACAGTTGTAAGGATTCTTTTTAATATCCATGTTTAAAAATCTGACATAAGCAGTATTTTTCCTCGGCTAATTATCTCCCAAAATCAGCTAGCCAAATAGCTAAAAGAGACTATTGTACATAACTTTTATTTATCCATTTTTAATGCCGAAGAATTATTCCATCTTCTTGTAGTAATAAGCTTATGTAGTGAAGCTTATTTTAAAAGTTCGGAAGGAGCTTGTTTTCTATGATGTCTAGTTTTCAGCAGAAAATAATGCATTGTATCTGTGATATTGAAATTAATTTTCAAATATTATAATTTCTATTAAGTGTATTTTCGTCAATCAAGCAGTAAATTCAACTAGTCTAATTATACGTATATACTTCGAATAATGTATTAGTTATATATAGTTTTATGATTTAACAACAAATTGACTTCATGTTTTATTTTTTCTCAATTTGATATTTCTTTAAAAAATACTCAAAAAAACTAGTTTGAAAGGGTGGATACGTGAGAAAATTAACATGTGGTCCACGGGACTTTTAAAGTTAGTCCCCAGCTTAGAAATGGTACGCAGCTGCCAATAAATACGATACTATTAAGATGAACTAAAAGATTATCGTTCAGTGAATTGGAATGCTGGTAATGTACTTTATTTTAATAGCATTTAAGTTAAAGCTACAATTTTAACTTTTATAATTATTATTTCTTCAAAAAATTTATCTTACTGCATCGTAAATGTCTTTTGGTTTGTCATAAGTTGTGTAGGTTGGCAGATCACTCTTAATGCATGAAATAAATTAACATGAATTTAATTTGTAAATCTATTAAATACAGTTCATTAATTGTTATTGCTTACAAAACATGTCATTTTCTAAAAATGATAAAAACTTCATTAGTTAATGATAATATATTTTTATGTTAATAAATCCAAACGTATCATATATATTTATATTTTTGCTTTATAGTTGCTTTTAATTCACGTAGAGGAGGCAGTCAAAAGTCGCGTTTTACTTGTATTGATGTTTAGAACTGTTTTTCATTGCAGAAAAAGAATCTAGGGATGAAGTTGTTCTTCGAAAGAAAGGAATTAAAACAAAAATATCGAAAGGCAAAAGCGTAGAGCAGAAAGATATTGATTTAGAAATAGAAACGATTAGTAAAGGGGAATTAAGGACTGTTGATACACAAACTACAGACACACAGACTGCAGACACACAAACAGAAACAGAAATTGACATTGAGGTCTCATCTAAAAAGGTTACACCCGTTCAGTTAGATTCTAAGAAAGTAGAAAAACCCGATCACACTTCAAAACTTATTATTAAGAAAAAGAAACCTGATACCGCAGAGTTAGTGACTAAATTGGTTGAAGACACTACTGAGGAAGAAACAGATACTAGCGCCGTAACTAGTTTGGAAATGACAAAGAAAAAACCAGATCAGGATACCAAAGAGGTACAAATCGACGTTGAGGTAATCCGCGATGAAAAGATCCCCGTTAAGTTAGATTCTAAAAAGGTTGAAAAACCAGAGTATTCGACAAAAATTGTTGCGCAAAAAAAGAAAATTGACACTGAAGAACTGGTGGCGAAGTTGGTGGAAGATACAGAAGAACAACCAGAGGAAGATTCAACTTCAGCTTTGACTCTTATCAAAGAAAAAGAAGACGTGGAAGTAGAAATAGATGTCCGTAAAAAACCACGTGATGTAAAGATCACGAGCAAGAAAGTAACCGAAGAGTTCATCGAAGAAGTCGAAATTCAAACGGCTTCTGAAGAGAAACCGGAAACAGTGCAAAAGAGTATTGAATTAAAGCGAAAAAAGAAACCTAAGACTCTAGACATTTCAACACGTTCTGAAGTTGAAGCCGTTGACCATGAAACAACTTCACTGGAAGTAACCAAGAAGCCCAAAGATAAAAAACCAGAAGAAGAAAATTTCAAGGATTCTATAACTGTCACCAAGCGAACGAAACCCCAAAAAGATACCGAAGAGATGAAAGTTACCAAGAAAGAGATAACCGTAGAAGAGGAAGGAAAAACAGAAATAGAACTGAAACCTAAAGAAAAACCAAAGAAAGATTCCGAAGAGATAAAAGTTATCAAAAAGGAGGTTACAGAAGAAGAAGAGGAAATAACAGAAATTGAACTTAAACCAAAAGATAAACCGAAAACTGCCGATGAATCAATTAAAATAACTAAACGAAAGAAACCCAAAAAGGAAACCGAAAGTATAACTGTAGAAACCACCAAAGAAATGGATACAGAAATAGAAATAAAAAGTAAAGCCTCAAAGAAACCTGATAAGGCCACGTTAGAAATTTCTAAAACTAAAAAGGAAGAGTTTGAAGCTGAAACTAGATTGCATATCAAACCGGAAGTTGATGAAAAGCCAGAGACTTTCAAAGAAGAAATAAGCATGGATAAAAAGCCAGAAGAAAAAGATCTCTCTCCGAAAAAATTAGAAGATACTGAAGAAGAAGACAAGCTCATTAAAACGAAAACTACTTTGAAACGAAAAGTAAAGAAACCTGAGGAAGAAAAGGTTGATATAACTCTGGAAAGGAAACCATCAGAAGATTTGAGTGTTACCGTGACGTCTAGCAAAACTGAAACCACCTCCATCGAAGCTCTCAAACGAATAAAAAAGAAACCGGATAAAACTCCGAAAGACTTTATCACAAAGAAAGATATTGAATTAATTAGTGAAAAGGTTGAGAAGAGTGAAATAGAATTGTTTCAGGGTGAAGTGGTAGAAAGTGTTCCTGAGGAAGTACATCCAGGTGAAGACACTGCTCAAGTGACTTTTGTTACACACAAACCGCTTTGTGTTAGCTCTATAACTGTTGAAGGCAAAGAAGAAACTACAACTCCCACCACCTACGAGTCTAAAGTTGCAAAGAGTCGCATATCTGAACAAGAAGCTTTGATCGTATCCATGACTGATTCACAAACAAAAGAAGAGTCTTTTGTACCAGAACAAGAAGTATCTCAAAAGGCACACATGAAAATATTAACTAAGCATTCAGTTTTGGTAACTGAAACAAAATTAACAGATACAGAAGAAAAACTTTTGTACACCCCAGTTGTGAAAGTCTCGGCAAAACAATCCCTTTTGCCAACAAAATCGGTTGTCATTGAAGAAGTAAGTGTGCAAGGAACCGTTTCTAAGTTTAAATCTTCAGAAGTAGTTAAACATGAGGGTATTCTTAGCTATCAAGCTCATCAGCCTATATGTGTGCAGGAAGTAATTTCAGAAGCAAAAGAATCTCGATTATCACCTGATAGATATGAAACTCAGAATGTTAGTTCTGATATTAAACCATCAAAATACATACAAATATCTGAAGTATATTCTCAAGATTCTTCTGAAGAATTGAAGCAGATAGAACCAACTGTAAAAAACGCAACTTCTGAAATAGCAACCCGTGAAGCTGTCATTGTAGAGGAAGTTGATACATCTGGAGCAGGTAAATCTATTTCAATTGAAAAACCAAAAGAAGATAAAGCGTTTGAAAGAATGATTCTAGGTCAAGGATTGGCAATCACTGAAGTCATATCTGAAGTCAAAGAGCAAATTTTGAAAACCGAGATTATACCTAAATCTACTACAGCTGTTGAAACCTTACCGAAGGATGTGTCGATTGAAGTAAGTGATGCTATTGTTATGGGAGCTACGAAAGAAATAGTTGAAGAAATACCGTTTGCTAAAACGGCTGACATAGCATTTGAAGCTAAAGAAAACATATGCGTAACAGAGACAACACCTGCTCACCTCGAACAAGAGCTAGATACGAGCCTTTCGATTCCCGAAACGTATCCTAGCTTTTCAGTTTCGGCCAGCCAAACGGTTCAAATTTCTGAAATTCATGTACACGATAAAGAATCAATTTATACTCCAGATGTATTAGCAGAACATACCATAAGGCCTCAAATGATACCGAATCAATCTATAAGCGTAACAGAAATTTTAGTGAGTGATCAGGAATCGTGTTTAACATTGCCTGAAAGTAAATCTGAAAAGTTCCCTGAAACATCTTTACCATTGTCCGAGGCTGTTATTATATCCGAAAACAGAATTGAAACTAAAGAAGATGAACTTAAAGTAATGGAAACACCAAAAGCAATACAAGCTTCAATGATTCATTCTTCAAATATTGCTCTTTCAGTGACAGAAATGGAAACTTCTGAAACTGGTGCAGTACTTCAGGAAGATAAAGTACCCAAGGAAAATGTTAAAAGTAGTTTTATTCCTGAAGAAGCTCTAACTGTTGTTGAAATCAGTACGGTGGATAAAGAAGGCTTAGTGGAGATAGAAACACGACCCAACAGCAAAAATCTTTCTTCATCATTTGTTCCTGAAAAGGCCTTACAAATCGCAGTAGATGACACTTTCGATAAAGAAAGCTCACTAGAAGAACGAAAGTCTAAAACGTTTCGGGCTCAAGAAACTCTTCAAACAACTTCAGAAGCTCTCCAAGTCAAATCTGGGGATTTTGTGAAAGAAGAAAAACTTGGAATCGTTGAAGAGGCTCTGAAATCGTTTGCTATTCCTGAATACACACCTTATCAAGCAGTTTCAGTTTCGGAGACTGGAGCAGAAATAAACGAGCAGCCTTTCATACCTGATATGCAAGAAACAGAAAAGGTATCAGCAATAGAACATATTTCATCTCAGAAATCTGCAGTAGAGGTTTCAGAGACTCATACTGTTGATCAAGAAGGAACCTGGTCAAAAGACTGGAAACCTGAAGGAAGACATGCTATCTCAAATTTACAAACCGAAGAGGCATGCACTGTATCAGTCATGGAAACAAACTTGGCGGAAGAAAGCTTAACTTTAGAAACACCTGTAAGCAGCAAACCTCGCTTTGATGTTGTAACACAACAAGCTATGACAGTATCCGAAATCACATCACACATAAAAGAAGGGGGTGTCCAACAAGAACAAACTCCAAATTCTGTTAAAGCTAACAAAGGCATTGTTGAAGATATCGCTGTGGAGATTATAGAAAATGAACTCGTGTCAAAAGAGGAAGAATACAAGCCTCTGCCGATGCCAAGTGGACAAAAACTTGCAGTTCGGGTTGAATACAAACCAGAAAAGGCTGTTAGTATTTATGAAATGCAACCTAATGTGATGGAAGGCATCTTAAAACAGGAGTCATTTCAATATGATAAGGTTAATATTTTATTGGAAGAAATAGCAGCATTAGCTGTTAAAGTAGTATCAGACTCAGGAAATGTCAAAGAATTAATAGAAATGCAACCTGAAGTTAGAAAGGCTGCCGTAGACATTTCTCCCACGGAAGCCTTACAAATATCGGAAGTAAAATGCAAAGACAAAGAAGGTATTTTGGAACTGAAAGAGAGACCAACTTCCCAAACTGCGAACTTAAGCGTAACAACTAAATCTGCAGTGTCTGTCACTGAAGTTGAATCTTCTGTTAAGGAGGATGAATTAACTGAGACATCTCAACCTCATTTTAAAAAGGCCCATCCTTCTCTAGATGTTGAAGAAGCATTAACTGTTGAAGCAATTGAAACAGGTTTAAGTGAGTCTCTTTTCATAGAAAAAGTACACCCAAAGCCATCTCACGCGGACTTTAGTGTTATGGAAGAAAAAGCTGTTGAAGTTTTGGGAGTTCAACCGAATTATACTTTTAGTGATTTACCAACACCTACTACATATCCTGACACCACGAAGGCATCTCAAATTTTGGAAAGTAAAGAAACTTTGGTTGTTCAAGAGGTTACTCTGGCTGGAAGTACAGATAATTATATAGAGACTTCTCATACTCCAGATTCCAAATCGGCTACCGTCAGTCTAGAACAGCAGCAAACATTTTCTGTTTTTCAAGTAGAATATAACATTAAAGAAACTCAAATGAATGACTTTTTTCTACCTTTACAAAGTCAGATATCTCCTACTTTACAAATCACCGAATCTGTTGAAGTCGGCTCTGTAGAAACTGTTGAAAAAGAGTCAAAGCTGAAGTTGTCACCTACTCCTGATGGCACTCAAGCAGAAGTGTCGATACCAGAATCAGTAGCATTCGCATTAAGCGACGTACAAACTAGCGGTATAACAGGTGATCTTGCGATAGTTCCTGATCACGTCATGGCTGAGGGAAATCTTAGCGTTGTATGCAGTCACCCTATCGGAATTTCGGAAACTGAAAGTGTAGTACAGGAAACACCTTTAGAAGTGGTCGACCTGAAGCAACCCGTCTTAGCTCAAACTACATTTAGTACTCCCCATATATCTTTAACTGTAACCGATACGTTGTTAAAATTTAGCACCGAAGATTTATCTGAATCTAAGCCCCTGACCGAGAGCGCGAAACCACATGTATTATTTGATGAGTCGGTTCAAATTTCCGAAATTAGGGCTTTAGAAATCACTCAAAACGTTGACGTAGACGTACCTCAAGAAGCAGAAGCTTCATTCTCGGTTGTTCCGCAGCTGGCCTATGATGTGTCTGCCCATGAAACCTTACAGTCTGAAAACAACTTTACTCCTCAACCTGAAGACACAAAAACTGTATCAACTTCCTTAATTCCCCATAAAACAGTTCAAATAAGTCTTTCTGAATCTGTTGTTAGTGAATCCGAGCTCCAGCCTGACATTTTACCCGATAATAAGGTTGCCCAGCAGATACTTTCGCCTTTCGATCACATTCAAGTGGAAGAAACCCTTGTCCATCAGACTTCTGGATTATATGATCAAAAGGAGAAGCCTGAAGTGAAGGAAGCTGATTCAAGTCTCGTTTGCCTGAATCAATTAGCTGTTGTGCAAGAACACACATCAGGTACCTGTGAAAGCGATCTCATTCTGGAAGAAACGCCACTATCTCATTCTCTTCAGTTCCAGATCATGCCAGAACAGTCCATCGAAGTTTCTCTTACACAACCAGAAATGAAAGAATCTGCTCTCGCGGAAGACAGTCCTGTAATTTCAAAAACTGCATCATCTTCAATTCCAACTGCTGAAGCTTTAGTAATGGAAGAAGTTACCGTTTCCAATCAAGTTGGAGTACATGATGTTCATAAGCCATCGTCAGTTAAAGCTGATGTAGGTATTACGGGTTTTGAATTCCCCTCAGTCACGGAAATAGAAACAGGAGAAGTAGAATCTGAACTTCAATTACCAGTCAAACCAAATGTACATAAACCTCAATTTAGTTTAACCTCACAAGAGGCTACTACAATCTCTCAGATTCAGGTAAGCGACGTTGAAGATGTTTTAGAAGAAGCTGTAATGCCACGTACTCAGCGTAGTAAAACTACATTTACAACTTTAGAATCTTGCGTTGTCGAAGAGGTAAACATTTCCGGGAGTGAGAGGGATTTGGCTGTTGTTGATCAGCCCAAAGTTAAGGCTTTAGAAACCTATCGTCCTCATGAAGTTATTTCAGTTTCAGAAGTAATTTCCGAATTTAAAGAAGGTATTTTGACAGCTGAATCTGAATTGCCCTTAAAATCAGCCGAAACTTCATTCACGGGAAAACTTAGTGTCGAAATATTTGATACATTGGTAAATGAACAGGAAGCTCCCTTAAAAGAATTAGTTTTACCGCAAACTCAAAGAGCCGATCATCAATTTTCATCACAGCAGGCCATTAGCGTTAAAGAAAGTACAGTTAATGAGTCTACAATACCTGTAGAAATGTTGAGCACAAGCAATTTAGAAATGCTTCCTGACGTCCAAATAACATCTAACTATCCAGTTTCTGTTTCAGAAACGGCGTCAGAGCTACGAGAAGTTGACATTCTGACAGAAGAAGCAGCTTTGGCAAAGAAGGCAACTGTATCTATTTTGGAAAAAATCACAGCTTCTGTTGAGCATGTGTCAGTATGTGATACTTCGGATAATTTAAAACCTGATATCTTACCCTCACTTCAAAAAGCTGATACTGCTCTAACCCCACAACAGTCCATTATTGTCCAACAAACACAGTGGGATCAGAAGGAAGAAATATTTGAACAAGAAAAAATTCATCTACATGATGCCTCTACAGACATATCCTTGATGACAGCTCTAGAAGTTTTAGAGTGCACACCTGGAACAAAGGAACAAATTTTGCCTCAAGATATTCTGCCAGATACTCATCAAGCAGCAGTGGACATTCCTGCTGATGAAGCAGTATCTGTCATAGAAGTCAACGCTGGTGATATAACCCACAGACTTTCCTTACAAACTTCTCCAAAAAAAGACTTTGCAACGTTACAAATGGCCTTACACGAAACTGTTCTTATTGAGCAACAAGACCAGGCTGAGAAAGAAAGCGACATGAAAGTAAAATCACTACCAAAATCGGTAACAGCTACTTCAAGCCTTCCAATGGCAAAACATATAAATGTGTCTGAAGTAACTGCAGCTACATCATATGATAAACTTCAACTTGATGAGATTCCTAAAGAAACTACCGCTGATTTCTCATTGAGAACCCAGAAAAGCTTGATAGTAGCTGAAGCAACTTCTGGAACTAAGGAAGATATATTTGTCCATCCGGTAGCACCCAAAGAACATACTATTCAACCGGAATTTTTCCCAATTGAACCAGTTTATGTCTCAGTCGTTGAAAGTGAAACTAAAGAAGGAGAAATGATTGCAGAAAAGAAACCTAGTGAAATCCAAGCTAATCTAAATATCAGTTTTACCGACAGTGTACAAGTTTCAGAAGTGCAAAGTCACTTAAAAGAGGGAGTTTTTGTTTCTCCTTCTCCTGCGGCTGAGATAAAAGCACCGTTCTCTTTAACCACTGAAGAAAGTGTTTTGGTTTCAGAAGTAGAAACGTCTTCTAAAGAAGGCGATTTACGTTTGAAAGAAAAGCCTAAAACTGTTACTGCTGATTTATCGATTTTATCTGAGAAGCACGTAACAGTATCTGAGGTTCAAACACAACTTAAAGAGGATGATTTGAAACCTTCCAAGATGCCCGGTACCGTGACTGCTAGTTTTACTGTACCTGAAGAAGAACATGTTCTGGTTATTCAAACAGATGTTGATATGAAAGAAGGAGTTTTTAAACCCGAAAAACTGCCTGCTGATACATTTGCTCAAGTTGAAATACCAACAGAACAACACGTTGTAATAAGTGATGTTGTTTCTGAGATTAAAGAAGGCGAATTAAGTATTCTAAAAACTCCTCTATCCGAATCAGCTAAAGTCACCATACCTACTGTTGAACATGTAAGCGTTTCTGGTGTAATAACTTCTCAAAAAGAAGGTGAGATAAAAGATATCAAAAAGCCAGACGTTATAACAGCTCCATTTTCAATAATGACTGAGAAGCATGTGACTGTTTCAATGACACAGACTTCCTTGAGTGAAGGTGAATTTGTCCAAGAGAAATTACCTGAAGGAACTACTGCATCATTTTCAATTCCAACGGAATCTCATATTGTAGTTGTTGATACATCTTCAGCAGAAGTTGAGGAAAATCTAGAAGTCCAAAAGCTTCCACAAGAACGTCAAGCTGATTTTACCGTTCCAACAGAAGAGCATGTAATAGTAAGCGAAGTTCTAGCTCCTGTATCTGAAGACAGTCTTTCTCCTGACAAGAAACCTTTAGAATTTTCTGCAGAAACTTCTGTTGTTTCTGGTGAACACATTTTAGTATCCGAAATCGAAACAGCAACCAAAGAAGCCACTCTAGAGGAAATGAAGAACCCAACATATGACACGGCTGGAATACGTATTGATACAGAGCAACACCTTCTTGTCTCGGTTGTACAATCTAATGTTGGTGAAGAAGAATATGTTGCTGAGAAAAAACCAATAGAACAGAACGTCAAGATTAGTATTCCTGCTGAAGAACATCTGACTGTGTTGGAAGTTACATCAAATACCGCAGAAGATACTCTTCAGAAAAAAGAAAAACCATTAACGGCATTTGCAGACTTCAGTGTTCTTACTAAGGAACATGTTTTGACATCAACTGTCGAGGCCGTTATGAAGGAAAGCATTTTAGAGGAAGATAAACTCCCTACAACAGTTACTGCCAAAGCTTCACTTCCATCTGAAGAACACGTTATTATATCCTGTACTGATACAGAAGATAAAGAAGGTGAATTTCAACCTATGAAATTACCAGCAGAGGTTCAGTTGGGTTTCTCTGTGGCTACATCGGAGCACGTAATAGTTGGCGAAACTCAGAGTCAGACATCAGAAAAAGAACTTGTTCTTGACCAATCTCCCAAAAGTTTTGTCGCTGATCTTTCTGTTCTAAAAGAAGATCATGTTACAGTATCTGAAGTTTTACCAGATGTTAAAGAGGGAGAAATATCAGAATTCAAATCTCCTGCGGGAGTGAAAGTTGATTTTTCAATTGGAACTGAGGAACATGTTACGGTTGGTAAAGTAGATGTTCATTCCAAGGAACAAGAATTTGTCCCTGCGAAATCTCCTTTGACAACAACCGCCGATTTTAAAGTTTCAGAGCAAGAACATATAGAAATAGTTGAAGTTCCGGTTCAAATCAAAGAGAGTGCATTGGCTCCTGATAAACTACCAGAAACAGCTTCAGCTAAAGTAACAATACCATCTCAAGAATATGTATCAGTTTCAGATGTTCAAGAGACCATTGAATCCCAAGAATTAACCGTCGAGCCTACTCCAAAACTTGTCGAAGCCGACTTCAATGTACCATCTCAATCTCATGTTATAATTTCGGAAATGGTTGTCTCACAAAAAGAAGGATCTGTTGCTGAAATGAAAAAACCTCTAGAAATGCAAGCTGATGTGACGATTCCAGCAGCTGAACATGTTATCATATCCAAAGTAGTCACCGGTAATCGTGAAGGCGAATTTGTCAAAGAAAGATCACCATTGCAAGAAACAGCTGATTTCACTGTGCCAAGCATGAAACATGTTTTTGTTTCAGAAGTAGAAACCGGGTCTTTCGAAGAAGAATTCAAACTTGATTCTAAACCAGTACCTTTAAAAGCAGATGTTTCCGTTCCAACTGTAGATCACGTGCTGGTTTCCGAAGCAGAATCAATTATTAAAGAAACCGAGATGAAAACGTTTCAACTGCCTAAAGAGTCAAAGGTTGACGTTACTGTATCATCTAAAGAACATATCGAGGTCGGTGTCGTTGAAACAGTCACAAAAGAGAACATTCTTGCACCCGATAAAGTTCCAGCTACTGCGCAAGCTTCTTTCACCGTACCAACCGACGAACACGTTGTAGTTTCTGAAACTTCTACTCATCAAAAAGAAGACACGTTACACATGCCACGAAGACCTTCTGAAATTAATGTTGATTTCACTGTATCATCTGAAAGTCACGTCCTTGTTTCTCAAGTTGAAACTGAAACAAAAGAAGAAGAATTCGTCTCCAAAAGTGTTCCTAAGCAAGTTACGGCAGATCTAACTGTTCCTGCCGAAGAATATATTATTGTTAGTGAAACTCAGATTCAAACTCGTGAAGGTACGCTGAAACCAGACAAGACTCCATCTACAGTGACAGCTGATTACAGTGTTCCAACTTCAGAGCACTTACAAATTTCAGAAGTTCAATACGAAACTCAAGAATCTGAATTATTGCTGCCTAAGATACCTCGTGAGGAAATCGCTGGTCTGACAATACCAACAAAAGATCATGTCGAAATTTCTGAGGTTAAGTCTGAAATAAAGCCAGGAGAGGTCGCTGTTGAGAAAATGCCAAGATCTGTTAAAGCTGATGTGACGGTGCCGGCTACAGAGCATATAATCGTTAGCGAAACCGAAAGTAACCTACAAGCGAAAGAATTTTCAATATCTCTACCCAAAGCTGACAAAGCTAAACAAACATTGGCAGTTAAAGAACCTATTAAAATTGATGAAATTCCTGGGGAAGTTAGTATTGAACAGCAGGTGACGTTGACTGATAAAAAAGAAAAGCCCATACAAAAGCAAAAAGGAAATTTGGATTTTATTGATGTAGTTTATGAAGAAGCGGCTGAATTTACAATTGAAAGGCCCGAAGAAAGAGTTGTTGAACTTATTGAAGAGACTTCTTCCACGATTAGTTTGGTAAAAGATATTCCTAAGCCCAAGAAACCTGTTGAAGAAAAGATTCGTGAAGAATTCTCACCATTTACAGTTACATTGCCGGAAGAAGAAACAACGGAGGAGAGTATTGAAGATTCTGTAACTAAAACACGAACTGTGAAAGTTGTCCACAAAAAAATGAAGGATGGCAAAATTGCCGAAGTGAAAGAAATCGTGGAAACATTTTCATCCATTCCTAAATCCAAACCAACAATTGAAGATGTTACCGAAAGTGACTTCGTTGTTCTTGAATCTGATGAAGGTAAACAACCAATTATAGAAGAATTTGATGACCAACCTTCGTTAAAGCCGGAAGAATTTGAACAACCAGAAGAGTTTCAAGCTGTGGTTCAAGAAGAAATTTTGGAAGAGAAAGATGAAGTTGGCGTCACTTTGAAAAAGAAACCAAAACTCAAAAAGGAATCCAAACATATTGTTAAAACTGATAGTTCTGAAGATGAAACCTTTGAAACAACAATTACTCTTAAAGAAAAGAATATTGTGGAAGAAATTGAAGTCATTCCAGCGGTAAAAGACGAAACAGAGTCAGATAAAGAGGAGCAAATTATTTTAATCCCTCAAATTGAAAAAGTTGTCGATGATGTGGAAATACTCATTGAAGGTTCTGAAGATATTTTACCTACAGCAGAAGCTAAAGTACGAAGAGAAGGACCTGAGGTATTTATCTCTGAAATGCATGAAACTAAAACCGAACAACCTATTCAGCGTAAGAAATCTATACCCAAGGAAGATTCTGAGGTGACAACCAAAGTCACAATAAAGAAGCAAAAGAAACCTAAAGAAGATGTAACAGAAGAAAGTCCTAAAGATGATACTACTGAAACCAGTGCTGTTGTTAGTCTGAAAAAACGAAAAGAAGTTTCACCAGAAAAGCCAAAAGAGGAAATGTCTGAAGTATCTGATGTTAAAATAAAGTTTAAAAAGAAACCAAAGGATGACACCAAAGTCTCATTAGAAGTTACGAAACCGGAAGAAATGCCAGAAAGTATGGTTGTATCACTGAAATCAAAAGGAGATAAAGTTGAGGAGGTCTTTGAATCTTCAATTGAAAGAAAACCTTCTAAGGAATCAAAAATTACAATAACAAAACAAGAAAAGATAGAAACAAGTTTCAGTGAAACCGAACTAATCGTGGAAGAACATAAAATAGAAACAATATTTTCTGATCTACCTGAGTCAAAACAATTTCTAACAAGTGAGAAACAGTCTCCAGATACAGCCACTATTAGCGAAATCAAAGAAGAGGAAATTAAACCCGATGAAAAAGTTGCTGAGAGAAAACCTTCTCTAAAGGAGGAAGAAACGGAAGCAACTGATAAAGCTACTTTGAAGCTTAAAAAGAAACCAAAGAAAGAAGACAAACCTGAAGAGGTAAAAATTGAAATAAAGCCCTCGCAAGAAGAGAAGAAACCAGAAGAAGTCACTGAGATTAAAATTAAAAAGAAATCAAAACCAGAAGAAAAACCCGAAGAGGTTAAAATTGAAATAAAGCCTTCAAAAAAAGAGGAAAAACCAGAAGAGGTAACCGACATAAAAATTAAAAAGAAACCAAAACTTGAAGAAAAACCAGAGGAGGTTAAAATTGAATTAAAGCCTTCGAAAGAAGAAGAAAAACCAGAAGAGGTCGCTGAGATTAAAATTAAAAGGAAACCAAAACCAGAAGAAAAGCCCGAAGAAGTTAAAGTTGAAATAAAGCCAACAAAAGAAGAAGAAAAGCCGGAAGAAGTCACCGAGATTAAAATTAAAAAGAAGCCAAAGAAAGATGAAAAACCAGAAGAAGTAAAGGTTGAAATAAAACCTGTAAAAGAAGAAGAAAAACCAGAAGAAGTCACTGAGATTAAAATTAAAAGGAAACCAAAACTAGAAGAAAAACCAGAGGAGGTTAGAGTTGAAATAAAGCCTTCGAAAGAAGAAGAAAAACCGGAAGAGGTCACTGAGATTGAAATTAAAAAGAAACCAAAACCAGAAGAAAAGCCAGAAGAAGTAAAAGTTGAAATAAAGCCAACAAAAGAAGAAAAACCGGAAGATGTCACCGAGATTAAAATTAAAAAGAAACCAAAGAAAGGTGAAAAACCAAAGAAAGGTTGAAAAACCAGAAGAAGTCACTGAGATCAAAATTGAAATAAAACCAGAGGAGGTTAAAGTTGAAATAAAAAAGAAGAGGAAAAACCAGAAGAAGTCACTGAGATTAAAATTAAAAAGAAACCAAAACCAGAAGAAAAACCAGAGGAGGTTAAAGTTGAAGTAAAGCCAACAAAGAAAGAAGAAAAACCGGAAGAGGTCACCGAGATTAAAATTAAAAAGAAACCAAAGAAGGAAGAAAAACCAGAGGAGGTTAAATTTGAATTAAAACCTTCGAAAGAAGAGAAACCGGATGAAATCACTGAAATTAAAATTAAGAAGAAACCCAAACCGGAAGAAAAACCTGAAGAAGTTAAAGTTGAGATAAAACCCGTGAAAGAGGAAGAAAAACCGGAAGAAATCACCGAACTCACTGTAAAGAAAGTTAAGGAGCTTCCGAAGATCGAAGATGAGGTGTCAGAATCAATAGTAACTAGAAAGGCTTCTATAAAAGAAGAAAAAGTAGATGAAATCATTACGTTAAAAAAGAAGCCCAAAGAAAAACAACTGGACGAGATGCCTTCTGACGTTGCTGAGGAATTTACCATCTCTGCTCCAAAACCTGAAAAGGCGTCAGTTGCAGGTAAGCAAAGCATTTCACTTTTTGCATAAAATTACTTCTCTATTATCTCTGTATATAGGAATTTATACAATATTTTTAGCGCTATATTTCTTGCAAACATTAATCTCTTTTGTATTTGTTTTGCAGAATTAACAAGTACTTATATTTTCTGTCACCTGATGAAAACGAAGTGGCTGTGTCCTGTATAATGCTTTGGATACTCATCAATTAACGCTGATTTAAAGAATTACATATAATGACTCTAATGCACAATTAACACTATTACGATTCATTTTTAAATGCTTCTCGCCAAATGCTTATTTAAAATTTTTGCAATCAGTTAGTTCATTACAAATGTGTGTATATGTCGTGTAAAAAAATTATACACATTTGTTCTGTTCTTAGCTGCATTTTCAGTGTATTATATTTCATTAGATGTGACTAAAATTTTAATGCAAATAACCATGTAATTTGTTCTCGCAATATTTATTTAGGTAAGTTAATAACAATTTTAAAAAATAACAAGCATAAATTTTTTTAACGTAAGACTGTGATACAAGTTTAAAAAATGTAAAGAGAAACTTACACTTATGTCATCTACATGCATGTAATTTCAATTTTGTTTATCTTTTCCATACTAACCAAAGGACACGTATCTATCTTTACTTGTTTATTATCCCTTTGTGTTGTTTATTTGTTAATCCTTTTGTCTGATTTAGTGTTACATTCCTTTGTTTTTTATATAAATCATTTAAAATATTATAGATTGCTAAGATACACCTTGTACTTCATTTAGGTTTTTTTGAAAAACTGTATCATTTGTATACGTTTGATTTTCTCTATTTGTCTTTGTTTCAGAAATACCCGAAGAAGCCGTGATAGAAGAAAAACCAATTGTAGAAGAATCAAAGCCTGATGAAACTGATCATAAGGTTGTGAAGTTGAAGAAGAAGCCAAAGAAAGAAGAAAAAGTGGAGGAGGTTGAAGTTGTCATCGAACAGAAACCTAAGCCAGAAGAAAAAACTGAAGAAACAGTTGAAAAGGCCGTTTTGAAGTTAAAGAAGAAACCAAAAGAGGAGGAAAAGCCAGTGGAAATGACAGTGGAACGAAAACCATCCCTGAAAGAAGAAAAACCGGAAGAAGTGTCTGAAGTGTCAATCGTAAAACTAAAAAGGAAACCATCAGAGGAAGAGAAGCCAACTGAAGTTATCGAAGAAGAAACTGTCGTAAAACTGAAGAAAAAACCAAAAGAAGAGGAAGAAAAACCCGTAGACATTGTTGAGAAAGCTGTTGTTAAGATTAAAAAGAAGCCTAAAGTTAAAGAAGAGGAGGAAGTTACTGTGGCTCGAAAGCTATCCTTGAAAACTGAGGAAGCAGAAGTGACGGAAGTGAGTGAACAGGCTGTAGTGACCGTAAAGCGAAAATCATCAGTGAAAACCGTTGATCACGTTGAATCAATTATAACAGTGTCTGAAAAAGCACCAATAAGATCCATTGAAACTGTTAGTGAGACTAGTACTATAAGAATAGTGAAGGAAGAAGAACCACAACGGGCAATTATTGAGAGGAAACCATCAATTAAGGAGGCTACTTCAGATGACATCGAAACTGAAGATGTCCCACAATTTTCAACTGAACCTTTGGTCACGGACAAAGCAAAGGAGGAAGTTGTTGAGAAGGAGATGGAAAAGGCCGAGTTACTGCCTGAAGTAACCGTTTTAAAATCTGAAGAGAAAACTGAAAAAATTAAATTAAAAAAGAAACCGGTGATAAAAGAAGAAAAACCGTCACCATCTGAAAAGTTTGAAATCCTTCTTAAGCCCGAGGAATCGGAAAAAACTGAAGAAGAAACGGAATCATTTTCGGTAGTCATAGAACAAAAACCAAAAGAGGAGACCGTAGTCGAAGAAGCTCAAGTAATAATTCCACGACCGGAAGAAACGAAATACACTGTCGAAGAACAAACAGTTGATTTGACTATAAAGAAAAAGGTTGAAATAGATGAGCCAAAGAAACTTACTCCAGAGATATCGGAAATTCCTGAAACTCAGGAGAAGGTCACATTGAAACGAAAACCAAAAAAGAAAGAAGAACCAGAGCCAGTGTCGGAGAAAATAACAATAATAAAGAAACCTGAAGAGAAAGTCGAGGAAATTGAAGAAGTCACGGAGGTTGTTAAATTAGCCCCTAAACCTGAAAAACGTGAGGAAGTGGTTGAAGAAACAGCCTTTAAGCTAATTACTGAAGAAGTGAAGGAAACCAAGTACCAAGTGCAAGAAGAAAAGGTTGAGATGACAGTAAAGAAAGCTGTCGTTGAAGAAAGAAAGCCAGAAGAAGAAAAGCCGACAGAAAAAGTAGAAGAACCTGTTGTAGAAAAGGTTAAATTGAAGCGCAAACCAAAAGCAGTTGAAGAACCTGTTGTTGAAAGTGTAAAAATACCAGAACCCGCAAAACCAGTAGTTGAAGAAGTAGAAGAAGTTAAGCAGGAATTCAAAATTGAACTACCTAAGAAACCGCAAGTTAAGGAAGAAGTCGAAGAAACTTCCATTCAGTTATCTGTTCCAGAAAAACCAGAGAAACCTTTCACAATACAAGAAGAAACAACTGAAATTACAATAAAGAAAGCAGTGAAACCCACTGAAAAAGAGGAAGTTCAAACCACAGTTGTAAGGAAAAAGAAGACCAAGAAACCTGAACCAGAGAAAACTGAGGTTGTGGAGTTTAAAATAAAACCTCAAGAACCAGAAGAAAAGCCAGAAATACCAGAACCTGTTGAAGAAGTATTCGACATCAAAATGAAACCAAAAGAAAAGGAAAAACCAGAGGTACAAGAAGCTTCTGAAGTAGTTGTACTTGAAGAAGAGAAACCCAAACCTTATACAGTTTCTGAAGAAACGGCTGAAGTAACTGTAAAGAAAAAAGTCGAGGTTGAAGAGGTGACAGAAAAAATTATTAAGAAAAAGAAAACTCCCAAAGTTCAAGAAACTACCGAAACTGATTTCAAGATAACACTGGAAGAAAAGAAACCCGAAGAAGAAGCACCGAAAGAAGTAGAAGAGGAATTTACCATCAAGACAGGTAAAAAACCAGAAAAGCCTGCAGTTACTGAAGAAGTTGAAGAGATTCTTAAATTAGAGCCTCAACCCGAGAAAGATAAATATGTTGTAACAGAAGAAGCTGCTGAGGTTACTGTTAAAAAAGAGGTTATTCAAGAAGATGTTGGTGAAGTGAAAATATCTCGCAAAAAGAAACCGAAAGAGAAAGAAGAGGATAAACCAGCTGTCTTCAAAATTCCTTTGGAGGAAGAGAAACCTGAAGAAAAACCAGATGAGAAACCGGAGGATGTTGAAGAAAGGTTTGCCATAAAAATTCCGAAGAAAACACCGTCGGAAGTAGTGGAATCTGTGGATGAAGTCGTCACAATTAAAGAGAAAGTTCCGGTAAAAGAAGAAGTAGAAGAAGCTAAATTAACAGTTAAAAAAGAAGTTGTAGTAGAAGAAAAACCAGAAACTGCTGTAATTAAGAAAAAGAAACCTAAACCAAAAACAGAAAAACCGGAATCTCCGGTGAAAGAGACATTTGCCATTCAATTACCTGAAAAGGAGGAATCGTCTCCAGAAGATGTATCAGTAGAGGAGAAAGTTTCTGTTGTCCGAAAGAAGCCAAAGGAAGTAAAAGAGGAAGTTGTCGAAGAGTCCGTTAAACTTACTGTAGAAAAGAAAGAAGTTAAAGAATATAAACGTGAAGAAGCAGAAGCTGAGATCACGGTTAAGAAGGAAGTAATCAAAGAGGAGTCTCCCAAGAAAGAGGAAGTAGAAGTTACAAAGAAATTGAAATTGAAAAAGAAACCGGAAGCAAAAACTCCAGAAAAACCTGTGGAGGAAACCTTTGCTATTCCATTAAAGGAAGAAAAACCAGAAGAGCCGAAAGAGGGTCCAGTGGAAGAAGCTTTTTCAGTAAAACTGCAAAAGAAAGAGAAAGTAGAAGAGGTTAAAACAGCTGAAGAATCCTTTAAATTAACTGTAGAAAAGAAAGAAGTCAAAGAATATAAACGGGAAGAGGCAGAAGCTGAGATTACAGTTAAGAAAGAAGTAATCAAAGAGGAATCGCCGAAAAAAGAAGAGGTAGAAGTTACAAAGAAACTGAAATTGAAAAAGAAACCGGAAGCAAAAACTCCAGAAAAACCTGTAGAGGAAACCTTTGCTATTCCATTAAAGGAAGAAAAACCCGAAGAGCCAAAAGAAGAAGGACCAGTGGAAGAAGCCTTTTCGGTGAAGTTGCAGAAAAAAGAAAAAGTAGAGGAAATCAAAACCGCAGAAGAATCCTTCAAACTTGTTGTACAAGAAGAGAAACCAAAACCGAAAGAAGAAGTTGCGGCTGATGAAGCTACAGTTGTCTTGAAACCAAAAGAGGAAGATAAACCTAAGAAATTGGTTACTGAAGAAGAACAAAAGACTACATTAAAACTGAAGCCTAAAAAGAAAGAAGAGAAAAAGCCCGAAGAAGAAACCAAGGAAACCTTTAAGATTCCATTAAAGAAAGAGGAACCGGTTGAAGAAAAGCCTGTTGAGGAAGCCTTCGCTGTTTCAATTCCAAAGAAAAAGAAGCCCGTAGAAGAAGCAGAAGAAGCCAAGTTAGTCATTCCTGTTGAAAAGAAAGAAGACTATAAGGTTTCAGAAGAAAGTGCTGAAGTCACAGTGAAGAAGGTAGTGGAAGAAAAGGAAGAAAGGGTTTCTATAAAGAAACGAAAGGAAGAAAAGAAACGCGAAGAAGTCTCTGAGGTCTTTAGTATCAGCAAGAAGCCCGAGGAGGTGGAAGAAGATGCAGAACCTTCTCAATTCAAAGTGGATCTTCCAAAGAAACCAAAGCTCAAACCAAAGGAGACTCCAGAAGACGAAGAATCGTTCAAACTTACCATTCCAGGGGAACCCCGAAAGCCGGAGGTCTCCGAGGAGAGTGCTGAGATCACTGTCCGTAAGAAGGTTCCTGTTGATGAGAAACCAAAAACTGAAGAGGAACAGAAGGTCTCCATCAAGAAACCTAAAAAGAAAACTGAAGTGGTTGAAAAGTCTATGGAAGAAACTTTCACCGTTCGTCGTAAAGAATCTGTCAAAGAAGAAACCACAAAGACTGAGGATGTTGAAGAAACTTTTGCCATCAAGACCAAACCAAAGAAAAAGGCACCTCAAGTTCCCTCTGATGAAGAAGAATCTCTCAGTATCTCTTTGTCTTCCGAAAAACCAGAATACAAAGTGGAAGAAGTATCAGGTTAGACAATGCTTCTTCTTTTTATTAATTTTGTCTTGTTAGTTCTTGTTGCCTTTAAAAAATTTTGTAAGTCGTGATACAATAATTAAAATTTTATTTTACCCGTAAAACAATAACAATAATTTTTTTCAAGAAAACTTATTATACATATAAAAAGATTTATACTGAAAATGGCGATTTTTTTCATGGACTTTTTCTTTTTAAATATTCTATTTTTAATTTATATTGTATAAAATAAAGTTGCTTCATATATGTAGTCATGATCTTTCAGAAAAAAAATCTGTAAAACTTATTTATGTCATAAATCGTGTTAATTAATCAATGTATGTTATTTTCTTACATATTTTGGTAATAATATTGTATCATATTTTTCCCATTACAGAAGAAACAAAGGTAACCCTAGGAAAAACCATAGAAAAAGAGAGTAAGCATTAATTTTATAATTCATCTGTAAGAAACATTTATATAATAAAAAGATTATAATTGAAATTTGAAGTATGAAAATGTTGTAGGAAAAAAGAAAGTTAAAACTAATGTGTTTTACTTTCTTCTAGAGTTTTTTTTCGTTAATTTTAAGTAATGATAATTATTTAATGATATTATTAATTTAACTACAATTAACGATACTTACAAATTCGAAATCATTAATTACTTTTTTTTTTCCTTTTCAGCTGAAGTAGAAGAAGTCGTGGTAAGTCAATGTTTAGTTCTTATGATTTTTTAAAATTTAAATAAGGGAATGAAATGATATATCTCTCTTCCTTTAAATACTAACTTGGAATTCTAAAGTTAATTTTAAAAATAAACCTCCTTTTTTGTTTCCTCTTTCAAATAGGAAACGGTAGAGTATGTTGCAATTTCTTCCTATGTATCAGAGAAAGCAGATTCTATTACTCTTGTTGAAGGCGAGCGTGTACAAGTCATCGAAAAGACATCTCAGGACTTCTGGTTCGTGCGAAAAGTAGTGACCAATGAGAAAGGATATGTTCCTCCAAGTGTCATTCAGGATTCAGAAAAATACGATCATTATATGAAGGATACATTGAGCAAGAAGATGGAAAAACTTCCTGTATTACGATGTGAGTACCAATTTTTATTTTGAAAGCAACATTTTTCAGTATAGGTTTTACATCAAGGGTTGAAATCGTGTGTTTCTTTTTCAAAATCACAAAGCTTTAAATCATTTGAAATCTAAATAATAAAATAAGCTTTTTGAAGCACAATCAGTAATTCTTATATAATCAAAAATTACTGCTCAAACGTTAATTAAAAATAGTAAATCGGAAATTCACTATTCCATTAAAAACAACATAATTGTATCGCGTTACACTTTTAATTATCCGGTTAAATCAAATTATTTTTCAATGTAATATCCTATATCTCATCATTTATTCTGTAATACTATATGAGAGTTTAATTAAGGTGGGTGCCGTATTTATAATGCATATTCATAAAAATATATAAAATCATTGAAAAAATTATGTTATATTGAAATATTATGTTATGATAATGTGGGAATATGGGTTGCAAACTTAAGACCTTGTTTTAATCGACCACACATTCAGTTTTCGATCAAATGTTATAGCGGTAGTAACGGACATTGTTGTTTTGCAGTGCCCAAACCTGGAGAAAAATTGGCTGCTCCAAAAATTGTGAAGAAATTGACGATGGTAAAGGTATTGGATGGACAAACTGTGGAGTTAACCTGCCAGGTATCTGGAAATCCAAGACCTACTATTACCTGGTTTAAACAAACTCAAATCATCAAACCTTCCAGGGAATTCCAGGTGAGATTACAGTTGAATTTTACAACTGGAGGAGGAAGCTTTATGAATTTTTCTTTGATTAAATCTATTTACTGTCTTTAAAGCTCTCTTATACTCATCGTTTTGGATTCTTGAAAGTAATGTGTTGCGCATCTTTCTTCTATTACTGGAATTATAACCGTGGTTCAGTTGTTATGTAAACTATAATAACTTACCATAAAGCAATGGTTCACTACTAAAAGAATTCCACCAGCCATTTTCTTATTATACAGTAGCTCACACAGAAATTTTTCAAGGGGGGTGGGGGTCCGGGGTCGAAAGTCCACCATTCTTGTATCATGCTCCTTTTGATTTTGTCGATTTTCGGGAACAAAACACAGTAAAAAACTAATTTTTTAATAAATAATTACCATTAATTAATAAAATTAATCATTAATAACAAGTAATTAATTAAATTTTACGTACTATATACTTAGAATTATAATCAAACGGAAAAAAAATCAAGGACTTTGGGGGGGGACTGGACCCCCAGGACCCCCCCCCCTTGTGTGCGCCACTGTTCTAATGTTTCCATGTACATAATTACACAATCAGTCCTATAAGAAAATTCTTATTTTAATCGTAAGCTCCTAACGAGCGAAACATCTACATGTTACTAAAGGAGAATCTGAACTAACTACAATAATAATTTCTTTTCATAAAATGTGAAGAATCTAGTGCGCTTTTCACCCACAAAAAAATTTTACTTTCCTCCTAGACCAGTGATTTCCATGGTGGTCTATATATACCCCGAGGAGTCTAAAACGACCTGCAAGGGATACAAGTCAGCGAAAAAATAATTTGAGGGTCCATGAGCTGTAAATGGAGGTCTACGATGGTTGCTCTCATTAAACCAGATGGTGACTTTAATTTTAAAAGAAAACTTAATCAAGTGGAAACCAGATTCTACCTATCTAATAAATTTATTTAGTAAATTTAATTAGGTTAATTTGCAGTTAAAAGGTGACATAAATTTTATGAAAAGAAGGATAATCATTTCAGCGTTTCTTTCCAGAATTAAAATTAAACCTAACAAGATGATGCCAAATGTTGAAAATTTGTTATTGAAGCACAAGATTTATCCCTTCCATTATAAACTTATGTTTGTTGACCAGTTATTTCATATATTGATAAAATTTAAATTTAATTAATATGTGTTTCTTAAGTTTTAAACCATAAACTTTAGACTACTGTTAAAAATTTTAATATTTTAAAGTAAGTAGATCTATACCAGCTGTTAAAAAGACATTTAAGTTGATAAATATGCAAAAATTCAATATTATGTAAGCAGGGGTCTACCCAAAATCGAAAAATATAGCAAAGGGTCTATGAGACAAAAAGTTTGGGAACCTCTGTCCTAGACAGTGGAGTACTCAATGGTGGACTTTGGTAGTTCTACCTCCCCCCCTCTCCCATAGACCTAAAGATTTTTAATTTTTCGCCTAGATTATTTCGCGGCGCTTTCGTCCACGTTTTTTTAAATTGCATCCCTCCCCTAGGTCTGTTCTGCTCCTCCAACTTAATAAATCAATTTAAATATAAAATGTATTCGAACGAGCAATATATATATATATATATATATATAAAGGTTACTCTAGTATATATATATATTCCCTTCTTGTTTTAAATATATTTTTTAAATTTATTTCATTTGTAGGCTTTCACATATTTAAGAACTATTTCACAGTATTTTCAAAAGTTGGAAAATAATATAATTCCTGAAAATATTTACTGATTTTTGCACTTTTAGAAGCACTTTATTGCATTCAAATAAATGCACTAATCTCAAAAAGGAAGGGAAAAATGGAATTTTCTTAGAATTTGAATTATTTACAGGAATTCAAAATGACTGATGTTCGAGAGCTTTATTTTTTTCCTCAAATAAGGTATTTCAACAGTTGTCCATTTTAAATGTTGCATTAAGTTTTAAATAATTCTAAATAGGTTGCAGGTGAGTTTCAGCGCGATTCTGAACATGCCAGTATGTAAAGAAGACATAAAAATATAGACTATATAAAAGCAAATGCGTTTAAAGTCAATCAAAACACTTTTTATATTTATTTAATTATTTATCTGTTAGTAATTTATTAGGGTTTTTTATTTACTGAAATGAAAACAAAGATTCTATTCATTTTTAAGACAGTGACAGAAACGAGTCTCGATAAAGAAAGAAACAAAAAAGAAAAATCATTCGCAGTGCTCATTCGTGGAACGAAGTGTAAAAAAATAAAATGAAGCTCATTTTCGATGAATAAATAAGCTATTAAAAAGGATTTAATACACATATTTCATTATATAAGATTTTTAAAAAATATCCTAATAATTTTGCAAAACTATAAATGATACTTGAGATTCACTCTTTTACCTTAGACAGTAGTTCATAAAAAACTGGTACGGAAATTTATTTGAACTACAAAAGTTAGAATATTTCAATACAAAATGTTTCATCTTCCAAACGATCGCATTTTTTCTGTCGATTACGTACAGCAACCCATCACTATAATATTTTCGAAGCAAGATTACCAGATTGATGCGCGCTCAGAGCAAGGCTACTATAAAGCAAAAGAATAAAAATGTATTACTTGCATACAGTTGAACACTTTTTGAATTTTGTATATAATGTACTGTTAGTTAAGATTTTTCAGGTCTTCTAGTAATATTCAAAACAAATATATTCAGCCAATTTTTCGTTTAAGTTTCCTTTAAGTAATCCATAAGTGTAATTGTCTTATTTGGGTTTCTTTGTCAGATCTTTTATGATGATGACAATGTGACAACACTCATCATTCGGGAAGTATTCCCAGAGGATGCCGGCACCTACACCGTCGTTGCTAAGAACGCAGCTGGATTTTCATCCACTTCTGCTGAGCTTGTGGTAGAAGGTAATTTGAATAAAAAGATTTCCATTATTTAATCTTCAAAACACATCACACATTCAAAAAAAATGTATCTCTATTCTCTGCATTTAGAAACTGAAGTACCTGAATCGGACCAATTTTCTGCTCTATTTTTCAGCCTCCGATCATGGTACCGACACCTACCCATCTTCTCGCCTCAGCCTTTCTCGACAGTCTTCTCTGACGGACATTTTGGAAGGTGTTCCTCCAGTATTTTCTGAAAAACCTAAGGACAAAGATGTGGACGAAGGAAAACCTGTCGAGTTGGTGTGCAAAGTTACTGGAATACCTGAACCAAAGGTGAGAATTTTCTTTCCATACTGTTTTCAGATCTCGATTAATAGCCCAAACACACTTTTAGCTACTTTCTGAATATATAAATTTTTAGTCTTTTAATTCTATTTTGTCCTAATAAAAATTGGAAAGTTGAAAATCGGCAAACTTTTTAATAGATATTCTTCAAAAAATATTGGATCCTTATAAATAAGTTATTTATACTAATAATTTTATACTTAAATGTCTACTTACAATTATCTTGCTAATCAGCAATTTAATTCCAGTAAAGTTGTAATAGTAACCGATATTATATTGTTATAATAAAGAATTTTTTTACAGGTTTAAAAAAGCTAATGATGATTAATATCCTATGCTGTTTTATTATTTCAAAAATGTAGTAATTAATGAAAATATGTACAGTTATTTTATAGTATGCAAGTATAATTATAAATATATAATATTATGTATGTATGAGATAACGGGAATATATTAATAAAAATACTTAGCTAAGCTATGAATTTATTTTAGTATGTAAAAATAGTTTACATGTATTAATGTCTTTGTAAAATATTATTTAGAGATTTAAAAACTCAACCTTTCTATCAAGCTTTTTTATCAACCATTTGTTTTTTTTAGTAAATAACGATAAAGTTTTTCTAGCTAATACTCAAAAAAGTTCACCTGAGACACAGTCCTCCCTAATTCAAGGCCTAAAAACAAGTTTTTCAATTATTTTAAAATTAATTATTTGTTTTATTTTTCTTTTAGTTTAACATATTCAAAAACGTTTATCCTATATTAAGCTACAAGGTCCAATAAAAATATTTTTATATAAGAATTAAAAAACATACTGTGAGGAAACTAACTAAAAATATTATACAAAAATATAGAAAATAACACAGTGATGAATTTAGAATGAAGAAAAATTCATTTTTTTAAAATTCCCTGTACCTGAGAATTTGATTAAACGGTGAAATGACAGTTTCCTGGACCAAAAACAATATCTAATGTAGAAAATATTTTTTCATTCCACTTTAAATCTTAAACTATCATTTATTCATTTTAATAAATCAATATCATAAAAGAGTGATTCTCAAACTTTTTTTTGCTGTACACTTTTAACAATTTCAAAATTTGGCGGAACACTAACAATAAAATAAGTCTAAAACAATTTTACTTATCCATAATAGACTATGTAAAATAGAGTTCGTAATAATAATTTTCAATGTTAAATAAAATAATTTTCTTTTCATATATGGTCGTAAAAATGGAATGCCAATTTCATTTTGCAATATACATTTAAAAGTTTCGATCATTTTTCAATTCCTACTATTAGTTCACAATCTCCCTTTAAATATCTTGTTCAAATTTTCAATCGTTAATGAAATACATTTTAAAGCACTCAATTAAACTGAAATTTTATATACACTATTATTTTGGATGACAATACGGTAATTTAATTATAATTAATAAAAATTGATTAAAACTAATTATTCAAAGAATTTTCAGATACAGCCATGTTGGCATCATTTTTAGGGACTTGGGTCAAAACTTGAAAAGATTTTTTTTCTCACGTTTTAAAGCATTCAGTTGAACTGAAATTTTATGTACGCAATTGTTTTGTATGACAATACGATACTTTAGTGATAATTAATAGAAAATTAATTGCCACTTAATATTGTGATTCTGTCATATGCATATACACATATTTATATTAATTTAATTATTTGATAAAAAAGTAACTAAAATAAAATTTTTCTTCGTTGACTTAAGTAGGAATTGACTTAATTTTTTTTATGCTACTTGTTCGTTTTTATATTTGTTAATGCTGAAAATACGAATTCACACAAATAAGATGAAGAAAACCGTAACAATATTTTTAAGCTTTTGGGGCTATCATGAGATAATCGCCTCTAATTTTAATCCAAAATAAATTGACTTTTCCGAATGTTTTGAAATTAAATCTCCATGATTAGAGAGCGAAATAAGTTCTCATATGCAGATGTATCCGTTATCACAAATAAATTACGAACCCAGTCAAATGTTTTACATCCAAATTTGGGAATTAATGAATAACTCTCTCTATCCCTAGGTGTTGTCAAATGGTCAATAACTCTTTTATGAATAGTTTATTTCTATAAAATTGCCGAATGATTCGGTTCAGGATTTTTTTCTCAGAGTATAAATAATTTTTAAAAAATTTGGTGGCATATTTCAAGAATACGGCGGCATATTTCAAGAATATGGCGGCACACTTCAAGAATATGGCGGCACAGTGGTTGAAATCACTGTCGTAGAACATACGTGATTCTGCCTACAATATTTTAAGTCATTAAATGTTTTTTTTTACAGATTACTTGGCTTCGCAATCAAAAGCCTTTGCAAGAATCAGAGAGAGTTGAAATCACCACTATCTCTCAAGATCTGGAAGTGACCAAAGGTACTGTGATCATCAAGAAAGCCAAACCGGAAGACGCCGGCACTTATGAAATCATAGCTGAAAACAGTGAAGGAAAATCGGTTACCTCTCTCATACTGAATGTTACAGGTAAAAACATCCTAATGATAATTTTAACATGAAAGTTATCTGTGTACGCCACTGATATATTATTAATAGAAATCATATTAATTTCATTTTAAAATTGTTCAGGCAAATTATTGATTGAATGTATTGCTTTGAATAATATTTTTTAATCATTTTTGCATTCACAGGCAAGCCACAGAAACCAAAGGAAGAACCTCCAGTCTTCACTCAGACTTACAGTGACCTCACCTGTACGGAAAAAGAAACGGTTTCTTTGACAGTGAAAGTACAAGGCATACCTCCACCAGAAGTTACGTGGTTCAAGTAAGCGTTAAACTTTTACGCATTTCCACATTCACTCGTATACTTGCAGCTAAACGACATCATGGTCTTTGAGTTATCTAAAATAATCACATCATATATTCCATTTGCATTTTGAATATATTAATTTAATTTTGTGCTGTTGTTATACAGGGTGATACAAAAGTCTTAGGACAAATTTAAGATACGTCAAAACATATCAAAAATTTTTTTCTTGTTTGCACAAGTGATATTTTGAGACAAAAATGCAAAAATCGGACATAGAGGAAAGTGTTACTGGTTTATCTACAGCAGGGGTGGGCAGACCTTTTCAGGGTACGAGCTACTTCTAATTTTTTCAAGGTGTTGTGGTCCACCCAGTGGCGTAGGTATGGTGAGGTAAGAAAAAGGTCTACAGTATTTATTATAATAATAAATACGGAATATGTACTTACCTGCATAATTAAATTTTTTTAAAAACTCCCACTTTTAAAACTGCGTTTAAAGCAAAAAGCAAGATACAAGCATAATAATAATAGCCACAAAAGTAATATCAAATAATGCATTTATTATCAAACTACTCAAAATATATTAAAAAATAAAACAATTTTATTTCAATTTAGTTCTCACAGTTATAGTCAGTAGAAGACTTAGTCTGAGTATTGTCAGCCAATCTTGAATACTTCTGTATATAATTACTAACTGTTATAATCTTCAAACGGTCACCCCATAAAATCTCGACGGTCCACCAGTCGATCGCGATCGACTTAACGCCCACCCCTGATTTACAGCATTGGTGATAAGATGTAGTCTCTTCATTTATGAATTAATGATTTATTTTCATGGTACTTACATCAGTTTCAATACGACCATGATCCAAAAAACTTTAATTGTAAAATATTATATCTGAACATATTCACCGAAAAAACTGGGAATTTCTGATTATATACCAACAGGCTAGACTGCATTGTTATGTGATGACATTCGATCATATCTAGGTCTAAGCCAGCTACCATCATAACTCTCTTAGTCGAAAGGCGGCAGTTGGTTGAACCAGTTTATATTTGGGTTCCTCAGATTGTAAGTTCCGCACATTTATTTTTTACGGATTACAGTTGGTACGAGTACTTAACAACATATGGGCTATATACTAGCTACTTTAAGGTGTCTCAAGTAAAGCACAGGGGCCAAGGGCCTCAGGAGGTTTAAGACGTCCCTGCTTCCACTTTATGAAAAATATGATCAAAAAGTCATAGGCTACTCAAAACTTAGGAGTTCATAAAGCAATAGATTTTGAATCTCAGTTTATTCAATTATCTACATTGTCTTTTCGAACATCAAACGTATTCTGCTAGCAACTCTAACTATTTGCTAATTAGTAGCATTATAATATAGTTCTGTTTTAATTGTTCGCGAAAATTTTCCAAAGATGACCAAATAGCCAACAATGCGTTAACAGAAATCGTCAATAAACAAGCTATGACTCAACAAATTACCGAATCATTAAATTTAGTGCTCGCTTTCAAGTTTCTCGTTCCAAATGTTGCTCGAACGTATTTTTTTTTTTTACTTTTTATTTTGATTCATTTAACAGTAAATATACATGATAGATATCATCTTGTTGAAAATACTTCCACCAATTAATTTAATTCTGTTGATATTTTTTCAGGAACGGAAAAGAGGTTAAACCAACCAAGAATGTTAAACCGACATCAAACAAAAACGTACACACTTTGACCCTCAGTGACACGAAGAAACCTGACTCTGGTGATTACAAATGCGTTGCCAAAAATCCAAAGGGAACAGTTGAGCATACAGCCAAAGTAACTGTACAGAGTAAGTACATTTTCAGAGCTGTTCTTGTCTAAGATAGTACCACTAAATAATCCACTCAAATTATCCGTGTTTTAAAGAGTATTTTGAAAATTCTACCTTTTTACTGAATAGTATCTTCGAGTTGATACATTTGACGTTTTTGAATATTTTTTTTTAAAAAAATATATCATATGTGAGACTAAACACGTGAACATTAATCCCAAAAATTTTATTTCAGAAACTGGAGTCGAATTCACAGATAAACTGCGCGATGTTGAAGTGAAAGAAAGAGAACCGGCAGTATTTGCTGTTGAAGTATCACAACCAGATGCTACGGTAAGTGATAAGCAATTATTTTTGCATATCCGAAGGACAGAACCCGGTGCATTCTGTTTCTTAATCACGTAACATACCACTAGACAAAAGTGATCACCTCGGTCCAGAAGCTGTTACTGGCTTATGTAGATGCCACCACTACACAGTACTCCCCCACCAGTGGTCCCACATCATTGGTGACCCTAGTTACATGAATTAAAAGCTTCTTATCTGTCGTAGAGCCATCTACTCGCAAGAAGAGCAATCAAATTATGCTCTTTTTTTGGAATTTAATCTGATCCATATACTGTCAGTTATAAATTAATTTATCTCCGATCTGCAGGTAACATGGCACAAGGATGGAGAATTGGTGAAGCCAAACGACAGAATTAAATTTGTCGAAGATGGCTGCACTCGAAAGCTCGTCATTGAAGATTCTACCGTCAATGATGAAGGAGAATACACGTGCGTCTTGGGCGAGAAGGAATGTACGGCAGAATTGGTGGTTATTGGTAAGTTATAATTTCTTTTTTTTTTTGTTTATCAGAATAATCTCCATTTTCTTTTGGCTAAATTATACCCAAAATAAATTTTTAGTTAGTAAAAATAGTAATTCACAATTCCTGGGATAAATAAGAATGTTTCCTTAGTAGTTATTTTTAAAAATATTTGGATGAATCTTAATATGTATTTCCGTGAAATGACTCAATGACATTCTAAAGATAATTTTTTTAAAAAAAACGAAGCCTGCACTATTAATTTTTAAATATATCAGTGTTGATTAAAGTAAAAAATAAGATGTTTTTGTTTTTCTATCTAACGAAAATACTCTTCAATTTGAAAAACACAAAAATTTTATTCACAGTCAACAAATTTATAACTGAAGTGCAACAGGTGTTTGACATATTCCATCAATATTTTTTATAATTAGCTGTTTAAAACAGAAATTGTACAGAAAAAGAACATTAAAATCTTCACGAAATTGCTACATTTTAGCAAACGAAAAATAATAACACAACGTGAACAAAACAAAATACAACATTGATTTCATAAAGCATTTCCTAGTAAAATATTTTTTAAAAAATGACAACAAAATTGATCATTTAAAACTTAATAGTAACATATTTTTAATTCTAACCACATTTCTCCTTAACATTTTCCTCTTACTTCGGTAGCCAGGTGGTCATAGTCGAGAACTCGTGACCAATGTTCAGCCGTGGGTTCGAAACTTAGTGCCATGAGAAACCCACCTTATAGAAAGGTTGATGCCCGTTTAATCTATCGAGGCTCAAAGTTCGGAAAGGGTGTGCCAGCTTAGGTGTCAACCTTGTCATATCCACTTGACCGTGGCTAAAAATTACGAGATCAGTCTCCAATATCCTTTGTGTTGTTTCTCAGTGTAATGCAAAATCTGATCAAATCCCTAACAATTCCACGTTACATTAATTTAGTTTTAAATTAAAATATTAATAAGTCGGCCTCTTCCTATTTTTTTAGAACTTCCTCCTGACTTCAAGGGTGACATGCAGGATGTAACAGTGGCAACCGAGCAAGTCGCTGCCTTCCAGGTTGAACTAACCAAAGGTGACGCTAGAGCTCGGTGGTTTAAAGATGGTAAGAAAAATTTTATTTTATCCCTAATGTATTAGCATTTACAAATTTTCTTGCTGAACTACATAAAATCTCTCTGCATTCAAAACCAGATGAAGAAATTGAATACAGCGAACATGTCATGCTCAAGATCGATGGCAAGCGGCAAAAACTCATCATATACAACGCAAGCTTTGAAGATGTGGGAACGTATACTTGTATGGTTGGAAATAAAAAGAAGTCCGCCAAACTGAAGGTGGAAGGTAAGTTTCTTCGTTTTATGTACAACAATTGCCAGTTCATTGATTGTGATAGCGGAATCATATTAGTAAAGTAAATTAAAACAATAGCTTTAAAGTTTTAAAAGAACATGTTCATAATTTTGTAATTGAAAACATTTTTATATACTTTACGTAAATATTCCATTTCATGCTAGAATTTTTATAAATTTTTCTTGAAATGAATCTATTGATAAAAACTTAAAGCTATACGGAAGAAGGGACGTCTTAAACCGTGGGCCAACCATAGGCCCGGGCCCAGGATTTCGGACGCAATGGGGCCTCGTCTCGTTCTCGACTCGGTCTTAAGATCATAATTCGAATAATTTCAAAGGCCAAATATTATTTCCAGTTGTATTCTCCGAAAAACTGAGAATTTAGGATGATATGTCAACTGGCTACATGTGATGACCGTCGTCCGCGTACAGATCTAGGTCTACCACCATTCACCATCATTACTCATTCAGTCAAAAGGCGGCAGTCGGTCGAGTGGTATAAGTGATTGTAAATCATGCACATTTATTTGTTTTGGGTTTTTGTTTGTACGAGTATTTGACAACGTACGCTATGTACTGTTTACTTTTAAGGGTCATAGGTGGGGCCTACATTTGTGTTGGGGCTCAGGGCCCCAAATGTCTTAAGACGTCCCTGTGTGAAAGCTTAATAAAATTATTAAATTAAACTAGATATTAAAATGTCAAATTATACATAATCATATACTCAATTGCCATAAATCTAATAAACCAAAACAATAAATAGAAATATAATAAGACAATGTATAAGTCAAAAATAACGTAGCTTCAGTAGCACAATATCAAACTCTCAGCATTAGGAACTAAGACTGTAGAGTGAAGTATAGTTTTAAGGCCATCCAACCTTCCCCTATATTTGCCTATATCTCAAATCAATTGAATGAATGAAGATTACTTAAATCAGTGTTTTCTAGTCGTTAGCTCTAAAAGGATTTGTTTCAGAGGCATCAATGTACTCTATGTTGATTCTCACAGAATTTTGTTATAAAATGAATTAAAAAACAAGTTTCTTTCTAAAATTCGCTTATAAAAAATAAGGTTTGTTTTTGAATTCATCTTAAATCAAAGCTGTTTAAATAAAGGTTTGTAAAGAAATATAATCGGGTGAGGTAGAATATATAAATAATCTAATAATAATGTAGAATATATAATAATAATATGGGATATATACATTGAAACTTTCATCATTTTAATAGAGTTAATGTTATTAGAATTCTACATATTTTACATATATAACTCTGCTTTTATTACTACTCAATTTTTAATTATTTATCGTTTATTTACTTTTAATAATATTTAATATTAGCACTAATTTTTCAAAATAAATATAGTCTATAAAGTACTTAGAATTAAATTAGGGAAAAAATGTTATCTATTGAAATTGTATTTTTAATACGTATAATATTGCTTTGCAGTCTACTTTTTTTAAAAGCTTAAATTCTTGCTAAGTAACAAAGTTATTTAAAAATTCGAATAAAAGAAACTTTTGGCACTTTATCTCTTTGACATAAATTTATTAATTTTTTTAACTAATCTTATTTTTTTTTTACTTCACTAGCCCCCACTGTGGAATTCACAGCCAAATTGCCAGAAAAGATGACAGTTCCTCAGGACACTGACGTGAGCTTCACTGTCGAACTTTCTCGTCCAGATGTGCCGGTTAAGTGGTTGAAGAACGGTCAACCCGTGCCTGAGAAGGAAAAGGACAAGTTCCAGTTCATCAAGGACAGGAACGTCTACAAACTAATTGTACAAAGGGCACAGAAGGACGATGCTGCAGAGTACAGCTGCGTGGCTGGAAATGTGAAAACTACCACCAAGCTGCAAGTGCAAGGTATTGCTTTTAATTCTAAATTATTAAAATACACTTAGAATTTTTTTTATTTTAAGGCATAATATGTTAATGAGGAAGATATATATTCTTAATCAACAGTCCACTAATATTAGATTTGATTTGAAGTTATTCAGTAAATGCAAATGAAAAAATAAGTTTATATTTTTAAAGGGGTTTCTTTTTTCTTCTTTTTGTTGGTGTTAAAAAACAAATATTCATGGTCTTTCATACATTTTAAATCTTGGAGTGTGGTAATAGTTAATTAATCATAATAGAGAATCTATAACCGACTATGATTGAATAAAATGATGTATTGGAGCATAGGGTTGATTAAATCTGTCATGATTCAAAGACTTCGCGTTAAAATGTATGAGGAAAGTAGGATACCAGCTCAAGTGTCGAGCTCGTCGGCTGACTGTGATTAAAAATAACGAAGGATTTTTATATGCTTTATCGGACAACTGGGAAAATGTTCGCTACAGCAGTTTAAAAACCACCGTCCTGAATAATGCACATTAAATCATACTGGGGTTCAGTTGTTGTTGTTCTCGTGTCCATGAATAAATGCAGTAGATATCACTAAATTCCGTCGAATGTCTTGATCACTGCCTCTGCTATTCTGGGAGCATCAGGGCTGTACAGGAGTTCCCACAAAGAGTCCCTCAGAGGGACCATTCCCATTTTTAGTAACTTTGTTGCGACGGTTGGGCATTCAAGATGTGATTGGGCGTCAGTTGAAGATCTGGGCAGTGTTTGCATTGAACATATGATCTTGTCTTGTCTGGGTGAATCTTCATGCCCTTAAGGTGTTCAGTTCTCAATCTGGCAATTGTGGATGTTATAATTCGGGGACAGTCAAATTCCGTAACTAGGGGTTTTTTAAAAGTGTGATTCATAATTCTATGTTTGGCTACTGCATTAGCATCATCAAGTGTGATGGTGGTGCACTTATGTTCGATGTCTCTAGCTTCTTTGGCGAGGCTATCTGCACATCCATTTTACCGCGGTAGCCAATGGTATTGTATCGGACCGTGTGTCACGGGTTATACCACTAAAGACCCGCCGTGTAGGGCAGCGATGCACGTTAAATCTGTCGAGGGCTGAAACGTCCTCCCGTTGGTGTGGTGTGGTAGTTAGGAGAGGGGGGTGCCAGCTCAGGTGTCGTCACGTCACTTGACCTTGGTTCAAAATTACGTGGTCCGTCGCCAAAAGCCCTCGTGTAGCTGAACAGTGCGACGTTAATATTCAATCAATCAATCTGCACATCCATTACCCTCAATGTTGACATGTGCGGGTATCCATTGCAGGATACAGGATTTTCTTTTGTTGTGCAGCTGTTCTAGAAGGGTAATAATATCACAGGAGATGTTAGTCTCTCCGTTTCTTATGGCTTCTATAGCTGATTTAGAATCTGAGAAGATTACTAATCCTTCTGTAGAATCAATAACATGTGGGTTTTGTTGATATAATATAAGGGCCTCTCTAATTGCCACGAGTTCCCTTGTGAAGTTTGAGGCGATTATGCCTGTGTTAATTTTGTGTTTGTAGTTATTACCATCTGGGAGGAAAAAGATGATTCCGGCACCTCCATTGCTGAGGGGATCTGTCTGAGGAACCATCGGTGTAGGCGATTGCAAAGTTACCTTGAGAGAGTATTGCTATCGTTTCCAGTCCTTTTTGTCTGAGAGTTACAGGGTCTTTTTTTTGGAACATGGCTGCAACAATTCCAATTCGAAACAGGTATTCTTTGGTGGGTTTTTTGGAATGAGGGGCTCCTGAAGGAACTCTAAGGAGGAATGATCCAAATTGAGTTCTTTTCTGATTTCACTATCAAGTTGGAGAGTCGAAGATCTTTTGAGCCTTGTAGAATGCTTCCATTTATCAAAAACTCTTCTAGAGATATGGTCCAAACCATATGAGCGTAGTTTATTAGTGAACTTGATAGTGGCAAGTTTGCGCCTGCTTTCTAGCGGAGGCAAGCCGCATTCTTGTTCGGCCTTTTCATTATTGGTTGATGACACTGCTCCAATAATAATTTTGGCAGCTCTGTGTTGTACAGAATCAAGTTTCCGCTTAACAGAAATAGAGGCCGGAGTCCAAATTGGGGTCGCATATTCTAAAACCGGTCTGATAACAGTGCAGAAAGTGCTTTTTTAGGGTTTGAGGTCTTGAGCCCCAAGAAGTTCCGCATAGCTTTCGAAGAATATTCAGTTTTCAAGAGCTTTGTTGGTAGTTTGTTCGATGTGCTTTGAAAAGCGGAGTTCAGGATCTAAGGTTACTCCAAGATAGGTGGGTAGGTCGACTTTTTTGATTTGAGAGTTCTGTATTTTGATATTAGCATTAAAACACTGGGGTTCAGTGTCTTCATATTGTGCTCTTTGGAAGTTTATTGAGACTAGTACTAACTTAGAAATTTCAGTGTCTTCATATTGTGCTCTTTGGAAGTTTATTGAGACTAGTACTAACTTAGAAATTACTCTAATTCTTTTATTTTATCCAAAATTATGATGTCTGTTTCCCACAGCTATCTTATTATTTTAAATCGGGTTTAATTCATAACAAAACTTAAATTTGTGCCTAAGAATAGATGCAAGAATCTCATAGAACTATTTTTCCTTTCCATCTTTGTAAGAAAACCGATCATTATGTATTTATAATTTAGACAATTCTAAGAGAAGTGGCAGTAGCCTACAAGGATACTTCTTAAAACAGACTTCATTTAAGAAATTTACACATTTCTGAAAACGTGTGTTACTGAAAGAATAGTTGTTGTTTCCTTCCTTCATGAAAGTTGCCAGAGCCTGAGACAGATTGGATTGCTTTACGATAGATAGCGACACCGCCTATCTTCACCTCCACAATTTAGGCGTGGAACTGGAGGGGAGGGAAATATTCTCCTGCCCCCTGTACCCGTGGTTTCTGCTGCGACCGCCCACAAGACTTTCGGACACACTGATTTAACGAGCACGTATGGCGTGTGTACTAGGAGGGTATTTGGTGGTATCGAATCCAGGCCTTAAGGCCTGGAGTCCGAGGCTCTAACCACTAGGCTACCCACGACCCCTACTGAAAGAAGTTTTTATCTCAAATACTTAACAGTAAAAAAACGTTATATTTGAATATAGTTTTCATTAGCCCCTTCACACACATCTCTAAAGTGAAGACTGATCTAAAATTATCATGACAAACCAGAATATATATACTGATTGACTATACTCGTCACGATAATCAATTTACTAATTACCACAGCCATACTTAGATAGAAATTGTATATTTATCCGAATGAAAATAATATTAATTAAACTGTTCGTCAAGGGCTTAAGTTTTAAAATCTGATCTCTAGAAATGAGTTAGTAAAAAAGTAATCAAGGCTAGTTTAGTAATCTCAGAATTTCTCTCGAAATTAGAAGAACGCATGAATGTTTGTAATTGCAGTGTGCCTGTGCATTCGGCCAGCTGAAAATCCTCTCGAGAGGTTGGTGGTATGGTAAGAGGGGTGGGATACCCCTGGACCTCCCTCCCCCTTCTCCGGGGACGTCCTGTTTTAAAATTGGAGTAGAATGGAGAAAAAACTGTACTGTCACCAGCATGGTGCTCAAAAGCTACGGCTAAAACGATAGACGTAATCTACCCCCTCCCCCTTCTTACTCCGATGAATTTCGTGGGCCTAGAAATGAGTTATGGCTCTGATATTATTGTCAATCAGGTGGAATAAATAATACAAAAATCCTGTATAAATAGGTTTTAATTGCGCCCCTTTTTGAAGAAACTGTTTGAAGACCTAAAAAACATTCATCATGGAATATGATGATATAAATGAGATATGCGGTCAAACCTCTATATAACGAAGTCGCAAAATCCCGGAAAAAAGTTCGTTATACGGAAAATTCATTATATATAGAGAGGTTCATCTTTAATATACTTTATAAACCACATAAAAAATTTAAAATTCATAAACACTACACATTAAAAAAAGTAATTATTCTCACATGTTTTTTTAAAATTAATATATGTTTATTTTATATATCTTATCCATAAAAAAAGAAAGAAAGAAAAACTACAAGGAAAACAAGAAAAACAAATGTCGAAGAATACACTGTATTTTCCATATTAAGGAAATAATTTTATATTAAATGAACGAATTTTAAGGACATTTTTTTTAATTTAAAGCAAACAAGTAATGTTAAACATACAGTATTTTATAACTAGAACACGGGGACATGGGACAACTCCACTGAGGATGAAAGGGGATATCGAAGATGTTACAGTGAACTGGACAATGGGGGTTTAAGATTTCACTTCTTCGATGAAACACCCAGAGCTCTACTGCTCTCGGCGAGTTAGAATCTAATAAAACCAGTTTAAGATTTATAACCACCCTAAAATGTGTTAAAGAGAGAATAACTTTAAATGTTCAGAAATACTTTAAAAATAGGGAGAGCAAAAACTGAATCACAAAAGAAAAAGTTATTTTAATAGAAAATGAACTTCGCTATAGAGAGGTTATTTTACGGAGAAAATCGTAAAATGTTCAAGGTTCCAGGAAAAAGTTCGCTCTATAGAAAAATTCGCAATATAGAGGTTCGGCTGTAATTCTTTTGAATGATAATTATAGAAATGTGTACTAGAATATTAGATAAACGTGCCGATTTATTTCTCATTGCTTTACAGAGGCTCACGCCGAGTTCACGCTCAAACTGCGTGACGTGATAGTTCGCGAGAGCGACACGGCTACTCTTCTGGTGGAAGTGACCCGTGAGACGTTCGAAGTGCGCTGGATGAAGGATGGACAGACCCTTAAACCGACCGAAAGATATGTCATGGAAAAGGAGGGCTGTCGTAGGAGACTAATCATTAAAGACACAAGCTTGGATGACAAGGGCATGTACACATGCGTCTTGGAAGAGAAGATCTGTTCGTCCAAGCTCACAGTGGAAAGTGAGTGGAGTTTATTTATAAAACTTATGTATTCTATTTAAACATATTCTTAAGGCTCTTTTTGGTTAATGTTAAAGAATAGAACCCGAATTCGGAACATTTTTTTAGATATAAAAGAAATGAAAATTAATATGATATTCTGGCTTCACTATCCTTTAGAGAGCAGAATTTTTTATCATATATCCCATTTTTAACCGAGTTGATTAATTTTTTCTGGTATAAAGTGTATTTGGCGATTTGTTTTCCTATGCCATAATGTTTAATGGGCTATGCCTTCACGTATTAAAACGAAAAAGAAAGTATTTATTAAACATTTTGAAATTTTTAAAAACACTACATTGTTAACAGAGTTATAATGTTGCAAGTTTCCATGAAAATTGAGGCATTTTTCTGTCTGAAAATGTGTTTTGTGTTTAGTTCAAGCTCTCCTACTTTTACCGAAGACCACCTTAAATTATTGCTTTGAAATAGTTTAAGCTTATATATATATAGTTCCCTGTTACACTTTTTTTTACAAAAATTTTGTAATTCCCTTATATACCAGTCCACATACATTAGTAAACGCAATTTTAATTTTATGAAATCTCTACTTTTTCTTCTTCTACTTTAAAGTTATTAAATTAGTTTAAAGGCAATAAAATACAACCGAAAGAGCAATAAATAATGAGGTATTTTTTGTGGGATTACATTTTTCGGTACTTACGCATTGTACCTTCAATCAATTTCGCCTAATCAAAAGACGTCGCTAAATGCTGTTATCATACGTGTGAATTAGTTTTTTTGTGCTTGTAAAGGGTGTTTTTTTAGAGGTACAGAACTTTAAATTGCAATAAAACAACGATGTATTATTCGATTGACATGAATTTTTTTTTATTCGAAAGATAATCTTGTGGCATTACATTTTAAATATGATCAAGCAAGGCGTAGATTCGTCGAATGGGCCCAAAACGAGATTGCCGTTGTTCCCGATTTTCAGAAGCGAATTTTGTTTAGCGATGAAGCGCACTTCTGGTTGAATGGCTACGTCAACAAACAAAACTGCCGCATTTGGAGTGAAGCTAATCCACAAGTGTATGTCGAAACACCATTACATCCAGAAAAACTGACTGTTTGGTGCGCTTTATGGGCTGGTGGAATCCTTCTTCAAAAACGATGAAGGCCACAACGTTACAGTCAATGGTGATCGGTATAGAGCCATGATTACTAACTTTTTCATTCCTGAATTGAACAATCATGATGTCCAGGAGCTGTGGTTCCAACAAGACGGCGCAACATGTCACACAGCTCGTGCCACAATCGACTTATTGAAAGACACGTTTGGTGACCGCCTGATTTCACGTTTTGGACCTGTGAATTGGCCTCCAAGATCTTGTGATTTAACACCGCTAGACTATTTTCTGTGGGGCTATGTAAAGTCATTGGTCTATGCGGATAAGCCACAAACGCTTGACCATTTGGAAGACAACATTCGTCGTGTTATTGCCGATATACGGCCACAAATGTTGGAAAAAGTCATCGACAATTGGACGTCCAGATTGGACTACATCCGAGCCAGCCGTGGCAGGCATATGCCAGAAATCATATTTAAATTGTAATGTCACAAGATTATCTTTCGAATAAAAAAAAATGCATGTCAATCGAATAATACATCGTTGTTTTATCGCAATTTAAAGTTCTATACCGCTAAAAAAACTCCCTTTACATGCATAGGGGTGTTTTCCATTATTGGGTACGCATCGCGTTATTTGGCGTCTTTTCATTTGACTAATTTATTGACAGTATAATACGTAAGTACCTATTTTTCTTTCGGATACTTTGACTGTATAAAATTCCGCAAGGGAATTGTTCTTATGTTTATTTCAAAAGCATGCAACTTATCATTAAAAATGAATTTTTTGAAACCTTATAAATTATGTTAAATGGTTTATGTTAATGTATATAATAATAAAGAAGAGTACTAAAAAAATCCAATACAATGTTTATTTTACTGTCCCATATCTTAATGATACCATTTGAATTTGCCACAATTCAAATTTAGCTCAAAGTCGAAAAAGGCTAATTCTCGAAGAAATTGCGTTTTCTGATATTTTCTGACAATTCCAGTTGATAGGAAATGTAATCCCCCCAAATTTCTCAAGGCCAGTAAAATTTGTGACACAAAATTCAACAAATGGTTCCTTTTTCATTACAGCCATACCTCGTGTTGTGTCCGAAAAACGTCACTACAAGGGTAAAAGAGGCGGAAATGTCACAGTGGACGTGGAATTTGTTGCGCAGCCACCGCCTAAAATCGAATGGCTGTACAAAGGAAAACCCATTAGTCCAGACAAAAAGAGAACCATCGAGAATTACGGTAACAAAACCGTTCTCACCATCAAAAAGTTGGAGGACGCAGATGTGGACAATTACACTCTCAAAATGTCTAATAAATGTGGAGAGTGCAAGACAGACTTTGTCGTTTCCATCATCGGTAAGTATCCGGCATTTGCGATCATTCAAGGGTTTTCAAGGGTTTGTGAGCATTAAAACTGATTTGTTGCGATTGAGTTTCATAAACTATGACGCTTATGTTTTCCAAACAAGAAAAAAACATTCTAATTATTCCCAAACTTAACTGAGGTTAATGGATACTTCATGAAAGCTGACAAGTAAAATTTTAATACTTTTTTTTAAAATTACTTCAAAAATTTCTATATCAGTACTCAAACTTATCTCAATTTTTTATGTTAATGGATACTGGGCTTAACTCATGACAGTCATATGATAAATGTGCTCTCGATTGATTTCAAAACGAACATTAGATATGCTCTTTTCTCCTACTTGTAAAAGATAAAATTTCAGCTTCGATAACTGGGTAAAGATGCTCAAATAATAAGATTCTTTGAAAGATTTTTCAAAATTAAAAGGAAAATCTTATATTATTCGTGTACTTTTAAATCAAGTGCATTTTCTATACCTATGTACGTTATTATTGTTGATAAATATGTATTTTTTAAAAGAAAGTTTCTGTAAAAAGCAAAAGTTGGCAACACCGAAGTGTATAAACTTATCGAATTTATCGCAAGACTAGGTTTCCACATGAGTTCAGCCCATTTATAAATCTTTTTGATTCCTGAAACGTCGCTGACCATTTCTATGCTTACATGTGCAGAAAACATTAGCCTCTGAAGATGGCTATTGCTCAAGAGTTTCTTTAAATGCAGGAAAATCTGGGACTAGATTTCTTTATGTAATTAATCTACAAGATATACGCCATTTTTTTAAAAAATTTAGTGGGTTTTTTAATTTTAAAAGAGTGAGGTCAATGTACGTTCTCAGACAAGTTATTCTTAAGGAGTGAGCAGAATTTTTAAAAAATTATTCTTTCTTTTAAATTTAATTGCTAAAATATGTCGTTTTTGTATTATTTGAATAAACCTTATTAATATTGGGACCATTAGCATTTTAAGCATTTAAATGTAATAAGGAACCCTTTTTTATGTTTTATATGACCTCTATTTACGGTGGATCATTTAAAGTTTAAAATTGAAAATCATCTGCAATTTGTGAGACTAATAAATATCAGTTACTGAAAAGTATTTTAATTTACATCAACTAATTCTTTGTAACTTAACGGGTTAAAACGCTCTTTTTTAGATTTTGTGGCTTATAATGTACAAAAATATTTTTAAAATAAATTTTAATAAATCAAGTCTTGGAATTGCCGGGTCTTTTATTTTTCAATTCCTACTATTCGCTTACAATCTCTATATATTTATTTATTTATTTATCTTCGTGAAATTTTCAATCGTTAATAAAATACATTTTAAAGCACTCAATAGAGCTGAAATTTTGTATGCTTGATTATTTTGGATGACAATACAGTAATTTAATTTTATTAATAAAAATTAATCTATTAAAACTAATTATTTAAAGAATTACAAATACAGCTACGTTGCCATCATTTTTGCTGACTTAGCGACCCTTTTGGCAAATTGTGTCAAAACATGAAAAAGTTTTTTTTCTCGCATTTTAAAGCCCTCTTTTGAGCTGCAATTTTTTATACACCATTGGGGAAAAATAAGATAATTTAATTATAATTAATTAAAAGTAATTAAGTGAAACTAATTATTTAAGAATTAAAGATACAGCCACGTTGGTTTCATTTTTAGCGACTTGGGTCAAAACTTTAAAAGATTTTTTTCTAACGTTCTAGAACATTCAGTTGAACTGAAATTTTTTATACACGATTGTTTTGGATTACAGTACGATACTTTAATGATAATTAATAAAAATTAATTACCACTTAATGTTGTGATTCTGTCATATATATATATATATATATATATTAATTGTAACTATTTAATAAAAAATAGCTAAAATAAAAATTTTCTGTGTTGATCTAAGTAGGAATTGACTTTAAAAAAATTTTATATTACTTATTAACTGTGATTTGTTCCTATCTGCGAGTACTATAAGAATGGGGGGAAATCTTTTTGATGTACAATATTTTTATTCTAAGGGATTTGTATGATCACAAGCATAGATCATAATTTCCAAAAACTGACGATTACTTCCTACATTGTTTATTTATCAAGATATCTTTTCGATATATTATTCACATTTCCTGCTATTGCTTAATTGATTAATCGACACTTTTCAGATAAGCCCAAACCTCCCGGTACACCAACTGCTTCGGAAATCGGCAATGATTCTTTGACATTGAGTTGGAAGGTCCCGGAAAGCGACGGTGGCTCCCCTATCACGAATTACATCATAGAATTCCACGACAAAAATACCTTGAGGTGGTCCACCTTCAATGAAAAATTTACCATCGACCAACCCTTCACTAAAGGTCAGTCACTTAAGAAATATCTTGAAGAAAATAAAATCGTTAAGTACTCGTGTTTTTATTGGTATATCTTATTAAAATTTCTTAATTAAATACAGTCGGACCTCTATGTAACGAAGTCGCTAAATCCCGAAGAAAAGTTCGTTATGTGGAAAATTCGTTATATAGAGATTCATCTTTCAACTTTCTTTATAAACCACATAAAACAATTTTTAAATTCATAAACACTATGTATTAAAAAAAGTAATTATTTAAACCTTTTTATAAATTAATATATATTATTTTTGTATATCTTAACTATAAAAAAAGAAAGAAAAACTGCAAGGATAGTTTCTTAATGCCTTTAACTTCTTCCTGAAGAATTATTTTTTTTTTCCTTTGATGCTCAAGCACTTACGTTTTGACATTTTCGAGCTACAAACGAAGTTACCAGTACAACTGATCAATACTACAAATGAACATAGACTATTTCAAGGACATGAGACTCTACTGAGAATGAAAGGGGATATCGAAGATGTTTCCAGTTAATTGGACAGTTGGAGTTAAAGTTGTAACAGTTGGAGTGCACTTTCATGAAATGCCCAGAATTCTATTGCACTCGGCGAGTTAGACACTGAATAAAACCAGTTCAGGATTTATGCCTACCATAAAATGTGCTAAAAGAGAGAATAACTCGAAATGTCTAAAAATACTTCAAAAATAGGGAGAAAAAATATTGAATCACAAGAGAAAAAGTTCGTTATATAGAAAATGAATTTCGCTATTAGAAGGTCATTTTACGAAGAAAATCGCGGAATGTTCTTGGTTCCAGGAAAAAGTTCGCTGTATAGAAAAATTCGCAATATAGAGGTTCGTTATATGGAGGTTTGACTGTATATGTATGAATATTCCAAGAGAAATGTTCACGCTCTAATATAGAAAAATTCTTTATATAAATTCTCTTGGAAGTTTTAATATTCCACAGAAGGATTGTTCTTATATTGTTTGTTGATGTCACTAAAGACTGATCGTGTAGTGAGAATTTCGTGAGTCAACGTGGTGTGGAAGTTGGAATACCATTAAATATAGTTCTTTCCATTTGACTTTAGTTTAAAAATAAAAGCAGCATGAGAAATTGATGACATTCTTCGTAGAGGGACGTTAATAAAAAGTAAATCAATCCAAAAATTACGACTAAATCATTTAACTCTATACATATTTACTCATTCAGGTAAATATATATAGCAAGTAAGATTATTTGCAAATTTCTTTTCAAAAATTTCGGCGTTTTTTCAATGAGGATTTTTCTCTTAAATTAAATCCAGGGCTTTTTAGAAATGATCTTGTGTTACCATAATAATAGAGTACATATTTCCATAGTTTTTAGCATTACAATATATCGTTAATTTTCTAACTGATCATTTAGTTATTCAGTAAATTACCTTAAAGTATGATTCAAAATATACAACTTAAATTTGTTAATTATTAAATAATTTTGAAAACATTGTTTTTTCGAGGGTTTTAGTACGTAAAAGTTTATTTTACGTTTTCCTTTCCATCACTTAAAAGGGAAAAGCACTACGAATAAAAATTTCTTATTGTACAAATTTGCAAGTTTTATTATTAAATTTTGAAAATAAAAAAGAAAGAAATGCTCAAGTTATTTGTTTTTTCGTCCTTCTACAAAAAGTCTTCTTGAATATCTCAATTGCAGTTTGGTTTCTTTTTATTTTAATAGGTACAATTATGTTTTCTCACTTTTTTCGCAATGAAATAATTACAAGTATTGTTTGACGCGATCTTCTTAAATATTTTTACTAATTATTGCATTCTTTTTATTTTCACAGTGACAAATCTGAAGCAAGGCGAAGAGTATATGTTCCGAGTGATTGCTGTTAATGAAGTTGGAAAGAGTGACCCATCTCCTGGTACCAAATACATTCCTGTCCAGGAACCTAAAGGTATTGTATAATATTTGAATTATCTAACTAATCAAGTAATATCACATAAGGCCTATAATTCATTAAAGAATTAGTTCTTTCAAACCGATTTTTTATAAAGTTTATACTACAATTTGTTGGAATTCTTTTACGTTGGAAAGTCCCTCTGTGTACATATCCATTCTAAATTCACTTCTTACATATGCTTAACCAGTGCAGTGACACAAGGCTAAAACCATATTTAAAGTGTTAGAAACTGCACAAGATAGTCTACTACGAACCATTTGCAAGGTCAAATGCTTTGTGATAAATAATGAAATAGACGACTAACATATTTCACTTTAAAAATTTGTCAATAATCTGTGTTGTAAATTCTGCGATAACGTATATGAAACCTTGAACTATATCATCCGGTATCAAATTTCCTTCGATACTTTACAAATTCTTACCGGCCGCTTTTATGTTATTTTGCAGATTGTTTTTCCACTTATATATATACTACATACCTTTTTCAATTCCTACACTATTAGCTCACAATCTCTATATTTATTTGTTTGTTTATTTTAGAATTTTCAATCGTTAATAAAATTGTATATACATGATTATTTTGGATGACAATACAATAATTTAATATTAATTCATTAAAACTAATTATTTAAAGAATTACAAATACAGCCAAGTTGGCATCACTTTTGGCGACTTAGCGACCCCTTTGGCGATTTGTGTCAAGACTTGAAAAGGTTTTTCTCTCGCGTTTTAAAGCATCCAGGTGAACTGAAATTTTATACACACGATTGTTTTGGATGACAATACGATACTTTAAGTGGTAATTAATTTTTATTAATTAGCATTAATATTGTGATTCTTTCATATATATACATATTTATATTAATTGTAATTATTTAATAAAAAGTAGCTAAAATAAAAAAAAAAATTTGTTGATCTAAGTAGAAATTGACTTAAAATTTTTTTTTATACTACTTGTTAATAAAGATTTTGTATCCCTCACTGCACTGTGTAATTCAAAATAAATAGACTTTTATTCCTCCAGTTGCATAGCATAACACGATACAATAGTCTATAGCACTGCTATACTATTTCCAGATGAGAAGTAGCAAATTTGCATTTTTGTAAAAACTTAGAAGCCGATTTACTTGCACACGCCTGCTTAAAAACAAACTGCTGAGACATAAGTCATTGTTATAATATTTTATAAGTCATAACCTCAATTTTACCCAACACACACATTGTTCTATAAAGTTATTGTTACTTAAAAAGTCATCCCGAAAAAAAAACACATTCTGTATTTCTAGTTAAATTGTAAACAAGGGTGTTTCTAAAGTTTTGTGTGTTTATTTTCGAAATAATAAAACATGAACTGATAGCAGCTGTACAGTACTTTATCACTTTTATTTAGATAATTAGGGCATTACTTAAAATTGGGGATGTACAATTTCTCGTTTTATTTTGCAGCTGGTGAGCCTCCTGCAGTTGTTGAGCATCTCCAACCTGTTACTTCTGGTTTGAAGAAACCGGCGAAGATGAGCTGTAGAATCAGCGGTCAACCTCCTCCTACAATCAAATGGTAAGAATTTTTATTACATGGAATTTGTCACTGAACAATTAATTTTTGAAGATAAAAAAGGTTTTAACCAGAATATTGAAAATAGAAATAAATTATGTAAAACAAAAAAGAAATATTTCATTAAATTAAATTTTGGAAACCATTAAAAAATTCTGAAATATTAGACTGATTTTAAGAAATTAACCTTGGAACTCTTCGATACTATTGTTTTCATGTATTTCCTTGTTAAAGGTTTGTTTACAAAATTTACCCCCCCCCTAATAAAAACTTACTAAATGAATTGCTATAAGCTATTATGAATAAGAATTAGCTTGAAGCTCAAACATTATTCAGGTGTTCTTTTTACATTTATCCAATATTTTCTTTTTCAAAAGAATATCTTAATTAAAAAAATTGAAATGGTTTTGCAGCATAAAAGTTGCATATCAAGTATTAATCTTCTATACATAAATTAGAAAGATAGCTCACACATGCAGATTTTACTTGCTTTCATCAATATTGAAAGTAAATTTCAAAAGAATATCAAAATGATTTAAATTATCTTATCGTTCAAAATATATGTAATCAATTTAATTTTAATCAGAAATGTCTGAAAACTTTTCCTAACTTGATTTTCTTCTCGACATGTTTTGAGACTGAATTGTTTTGATACTCTAGAAGTCGTTATTGCTTTGAATTTCTTTTCTTTTCAATTTGTCTTACAAAATCTTTGCATATCACTGAATTCTGTTCCTTGTAAACTTTCATACTTATTTTTACAGTTGTAAGTTTGCCTTCTTTCTATTGTCTATTACTATTCATGTAATTTTAAATGTTTCTTTTTTTTCAGGCTGAAAAACGGAAAAGATTTAGTAATTTTGAAGAACATAAAAACCACTTACGAAAACCAAATCGCTACAATGGAGATCCTCGAAACTACCATCAAATCAGCTGGCACATACACATGTAAGGCTACTAATAATTTAGGAACGGTTGAGACCACAAATGAACTTAAGATACAAGGTATTTTTCTTTCTTTTTGCTGTAATAAGATATTTTTTATATTCTAATGCAACTAAATAGACGTTTTCATGACACCTGATTAAACTATAGTCATAATTTAAACTAGTACTTTGCTCTAAGGCAAGTAATTTTATCAATAAAATGTTACCTTTGCTTCATATTAAATTACTAATTATTTTTACAGAACCTCCTTCGGTGAAATATGAAGAAAATATGAAGAACGTTCGTCTAAAGTCATACAGTGAATATATCTTAGATGTCAAGGTGTTCGGTCATCCTGCACCTGAAATAGTATGGCTGAAGAATGGAAAAGTATTGGAATCCACGAAACACACCCTCGTTCAATTGCGAGATGATTCCACTGCAATAGCCATTCGATCTGTCGAGAATACCGACAGCGGAACTTACACGGTACAACTGACCAATCCGGCTGGTACTGTCAAGCACGATTTCAAACTATTTGTACTTGGTAAGTTATGGAAATTTTTGAAATCTTTCAGTTTAATTTTTAAGCTAAGCATCAATTTTGAATTACATGGCCTTGTGAATTACAAAATCCATTACAGCAAGATGCAGATTTGTAGGAACTCCAGTTTAAACCATTATATAAGGGAAAAAACGAAAAGGGGGGTGCAATTTTTCAAAAACTACGGTGCATTAAAATAGTACACGCAATGTTTGACCACAAATCTTACTAGTGATTTTCCTTTTTCCATTTGCCTAAGTGTTTCGTAATAACTTGTGAGGGTGCAACTTAAATGTAATGAAAGTATTAAACGAAGTGGATTGTAATTTAATAAAACTCCTCAATTCAAGTTTAAATGTGCAATGGCATAATAACATATCTAAAGATTTAATGAAACGACCGTACGATATCGTTCCTGCTTCAATTCTGTAAATCCACTCCAAGCAGAAAAGACAGCAACAGAGATTGACGCAAACCAAGAGCAGTCTTTCGCTTGGTAAAATATACCAGACAAGTGATTCTTAGTTTTTAAAAGAACAAATAATTATTTATTTGTTAAAATTAATATGGAAATTTTTAAAAGCTGTATACTTTTTAAGTCACTTATAATAATGTTTTTTCTGTAAAAAATGAGAGACTGAAAAATTTAAAAGACTATAAAAGGCATGGTTCTGGTCATGCAATGAAACAAAAATTGTTTTATGAAAGACCAATAAGAGTAAATGGAAGAGAAAAACCTTTACAAAATAAGAATGAGAAATATTCCTTCCTTGAATAAAAATACTCAAGTAAATTTTACACTACCATAACATGTAATCACTTTATAATCCTAGAAATCTCATCAATTCATCATAAATAGCAAGAGTATTTTTATATAACAATTTAAGTTATGCATATATGCTATTTTTACAAAAATATTTTGAGATTTTATTTATACGCATCGTGAACATAATTTAGATTTTAAATTAATATTTGTTCTGCAAATATAAATGCACTAATTATTTCAGTACTGAAAGCTAAAATTTTGTATTGATAGCTTAAAAGAGCTGTTTTACTCAATGGTTAATACTCTTTACAACATTGGAATGACTTTTTTAGATTTTTCTAAGAATTTCTGGAGCAGTAATGATTAATGAAAACATTTTAACCCCAATTTGCTCTGGTATCCATCGAAAAGAGTCATGGAATTGCATCAACAGATTCATTTACAACTGTGTTATTTGTTGATTCATTTAATTCCACAAGAAATACAAATCGTTTCTCTTTTTCCAGACAAACCTCTTCCTCCCGAAGGCCCCATAGCATTCCACAAAATCGACAAGACCTCGGTGATCATCGGCTGGCAACCTCCCAGTATAGGTGCCTCAGAGGTGAGCTCGTACATCGTAGAAAGGTGCGAAGTACGAAGAAAAGTATGGATAGAGGTAAGCAAACACAAATAATAACTTCTTCCATGTGCATATTAGACTTTAAATACTCGATGAACCAAAAATTTTTAAAAAACCTCACTAACCTAAGGTTGATTCATTGTTGAACAACGTGACATTTTGGGTTTTTTTATTAAACTATAATAGATCATCAAAATGTCTGAATTTAAATTATGGAACTAATAATTTTAGCATCAGTTATCTTCGGATGACAGTTCGGGTGTAATATATACTGTACAGTTACATTATATGTACTGCTGTAGAATATACATGTCAACAGATAAAAATAATTACAGTATAATCTCTAAGTTTTTAATTCTTTGACGCAAGTTTCTGGAAAAAAATATTTTAGCCATTTAGTTTATATTTTATTATCGTTTAAAGGACATATATTTTTAACAATATTTATATTATGACCTCAAAATTTGAAACAATTCTATGCTAATTTAATGTGTAATTTTAGGAAACGAGAAAGTTTAGTAAATTTAGTTTTATACATAGCTGGATTTATTTATGATCCTTTCTTGTTTACAGAAACAGATAGTTTTTAGCAACATTATCCATGTAAATACGTTATTTCATTTACTCACTTTCTATAAACTCAGGTGGCAACAGTGACTTCAGATGTCCTCACCCAAGAAATACAAGACCTCAGTGAAGGTATCGAATATGCATTCCGTGTCATAGCTACCAACGAGTACGGTCGCAGTGATCCACTCACCTCAGACCCAGTCACTCCAAAGAGCTTATTTGGTAAGAGTTCCTTGCTTCATTACATGATTGGAAATTACAAACAAACAACAAATCAATGTGCAACAAACTTAACTTGTTTGTTCTCGCAGACAAACCACATGCTCCAAAGGGACCTTTCACCACTTCGAACATGACAGAGACTTCCTTTACTCTGAGTTGGCTGGCACCAGACAACGATGGTGGTAGCCCCATCTTGGAGTACATCGTGGAGAGAAAGGAGGCTTCAAGGAAGGCGTGGCAGAGAGTGGCCACAACGGATGGCAAATCACTTTCCATGGAAGTTACGGGACTCAAGAAAGAAACGCCCTACCACTTCAGGGTGTGCTGCAGGAATGAAGTGGGTCACAGTCCTTACTTTGCTCCTGAGGAAACCATCACAACAGGGTTGAAAATATGTGAGTACATTTATTTTTTAAATGGTAGATTGATACGACTTTTAAAAAGAATGTATTAATTCATTGTCACTGTATTTGATCGAGGGGGAGAAAATGAAGCCTCTTGGGAACTGAAATGTTTTAATTGTATGGAAAAATCTTGAGGTTGGATCTTTGAGGCTTTATGCTGTTTTTTATTGTAACATAGATAATTACATGCTGAAAACTGACATGTATAGTGCTTTCGTTATTTAGCTTAGTGTACTGAAAATTTTACACTAAGTTAGAAGAAATCTACTTTCTTATGTTTGCTGGAAGCTCCCCCCTCCCGGTTTAAAGTTTTTATTCTATTGAAAATTTTCTACTTTAAATTTTGCCAAGAATCAGAAAATATTTCTTTTTAAAAAAGAGACTTGTACTTTAAGCGTAACAATCAGTATTTAATGGCGTTGTCCTTAGATTATATAGTATTTTCTTATATTTTATTTCAATCTTTCTTTTAGTAACTATGGAACTTATTATTCCTAGCTGCCCAGGCGATTTTTTTCTACCTTTAAACCTTCTAGTCATTCGACTCCTTCTCCGCTTTTTTTTCAATTTACAGAGCTTTGTTTAGGTCATACGAGTACGTTTTTTCGTAAAATAACGGGTATTTTAGGCAGTTTGACTGCAAGCTGTAAAACAAAAGAACAAAATTTCTTTTAAAGTTATCGAATTTCCACTAACTGTTTACTTTATGCATAGCTCCACCATCAATCCCCGTGGGTCCACTCAACGTGTCAAACATGACCAACAAAACTCTGACTCTGAGCTGGAAACCTCCGGAGAACAACGGTGGAGCGGAGTTGACTGCCTACATCGTGGAAAAGCGGGAGTCCAACAAGAAGGCTTGGAACCGCTTGGAAACGCTCCAACCCCACATCAGGAGCTACACGGTCCACAACCTGACGCACACCAAGGAGTACCACTTCAGGGTATTCGCAGAGAACCCTGCGGGTCTCAGTCCACCCCTGGAGACGGACAAACCCATCAAACTTACATCAACTGCAGGTGGGTAATATGTTTCCCCAATGAAAGGATGATTTGCAATCGGGTTTTAAAAATGAAACCAATGTTAATAATAAATCGAAATTATGTATTTGATACACGAAGCTAAATATAGTCAAAAATATGTTTTTTTTTCTTAAGCTGTTTGAGCAATAGAACATGAATTCGGCACATTTTTTCTTCAAGCCAAAAAATGATATTACATAAATATTTTTTGACGTCAGAATATGAGCAATCACGTGACTAAAAAATAATTTCTGACGCATATTAAAATAGCCTAAGCTGCAATTCTTCATTTGTTTATTGTTTTCAAGTTATGTTATGTACCTTTTGTCCCACTAACAAAACATATTTCTATAATTATAAATCTTGAAATGTTTTATATATAAAAAAGTTGACACAACCGCTGTTTTAAACTTCGGGGACCACTAAATGTATAATTATATATTTGGCAGATCATTAATATGACCACTATAACCATGTTGTGTCACTAATTTACATCTCTATTTACATTTCCATATCACCGAAAAGGACTTCATTAAAAACAAGAACCAACCGGCAATGCAAAGCAATATCAACAAACTGAAGTTTTATGTTACTAATTTATCATGGTTGTGCCAACTCTCACTTTCAAACGTCGCTAGATATACCTGCAAAAGTAGCTGAAAATTTGATGAACTCTGAAAGAATTTCGCTAAAAGTAGAAGCTAATTTTTTTTAAAGTATGATCCATATTCCATAATACATTTTGTTACTTATCAGTTTTGGGATTGAATCCTCATAAAAAATATAAATGTCCCAGTTTTACTGCAGACCATCAAAAGTTCTTCACTGACCACCTGTTGGAAACCGCTGGTTTAAAATATATGTATAAAGACGTAAAAATTGCATAATTTGTGGAATATTTAAAATTTTACTTCTATTGTAGTGCGTCCCTCTCCTCCTACTGGTCCTTTGGAGAAGGTTATTACTGGACCCAGCTCCGTTTTGCTGGCCTGGGGAAGGCCAGAAAAAGATGGTGGATCTCCCATCCTGGGATATACTGTGGCGCTCAGAAATGTCAGGAGGATCATGTGGATGGAAGTGAGTTGGATATTCGTATTTTAGAAAAAAGAAGATTCATGATATATTGTTTTCTGAGACCGTGCAAGCTGTGGCTCTTTATTCGGTGATTTTTTTAATCAAAGTACAACTGATTTCTAATAAAGAAACCAAAATTTAACCTTAACAAACATGATTATAATTTATTATAACATAATTGTATTTATTCGAATACTATTATGAAAAAGTAAGTATACATTTTATTGAAGGTACTTAAGTATTTCGTTATATGGTTGACCAATTTCATCAAATCAATTTAAGTCGTCAAATGCAGCGATATGTAGCTAATAGTGGAAACTCCCTTCCGCAATAATGATTCTGGTAACGTGTTTTGATTTGGAGAAATTGGTTAACGGTATGATACGTAAGCGCCTTATTGTATAACCAAGTAATACATATAAAGATTCTCACTGATTAATGAATGCTTGTCTATATTTAAATCTTTGAGAAAGGCTTCCTCTATTGAGTAATTTACATTAATCATATTAATTAAAAATGTATTTTTAAAAATTATATTTTAATTAAAGCTAGAAGTTCGGACGTTTGATTTACTCTTTTGATTTTTGTCATATAGAGTCATTTTAATCTGAGAGGGAGAATTCCTTTGGTTATACAAGGTTATTCACAATTCTCACCGAGGTTTCGAAGCGTTATAGTAAAAAAGAGCACAGAAACAGTTCAAGTCGTATTTACGTACGTTACAAGTGTTTCATGTGTGAACCCTAGGTTACACGGCATACATCAATGCGACACACCAGTTCCTGCCACACTCTTCTCAACTGTTTTTACAGAACATGTTATCTTTTCATGCAGTTCTGCTAGATCATATGACAAAGGGCGTACGGAAACTTGGTTTTATGGATAAGACCAAGATTTCGGATAACAAGGATAACGTGGAAAAGATAGCACTGTCAACATTATTAACAGCACGTGTTATGTTGAGTAGAGTGTGGCAGAAAAACTGGACAGTCGCATTGATGTGTGTGCCGTGTAATCAAGGTTTTACACATAAAACACCTGTGTGTAAGGTATGTAAATAAAACTTGAATTATTCCCGTACTATTTCAAATGTTCTATTTTGCTATATTAATCTTAATTTTTTTTTCTATAACACTTCTATACCCCGGAGGGAATTATAACTAACACCGTATTATTGAAAAATATCTTAAAATGACATGCAATTCTTATTCAATTGAAAAAGATACAAGATCGTGATATTTCTAGCTACATTATATTCCTACAATTTGGGAACCTCATTATTTTAATATGGTATAGACAGTAATTATTGGGACTAATTTATTTTTATACCATACCATTGATACCTTTGTGATTCAACTTTTTAAAAGGTTTTACTTATTCTACTGCTTTAAATCTAATTCCTGGCAGGAAATACAACTTTAAATAATCGTATCTGCTAGGTTTAAGGTAAAAGTCGGAAACATTCAAATCTGTAATATTTGTTTCTGCTTACTTTCGTTACCAGGTTGGTCAGACGGACGGAGAGACGCAAAGAATACAGATCAAGGATCTTCAAGAGGGTGCTGAATACATGGTTCGAATTATGGCCCGTAATGAGGTGGGAATCAGTGACCCCCTAGAACCAGAGGAGCCTGTCAGGGTTATTCGACCAGCAGGTAAGATTTACATCTTTCTGAAGTTTGTGGAAATAAAATATTGAGCATTAATTTATTTTTCGTGAAATCACTTTTCACAGATCCTAACATATGTTTTGTCCGAATCATTGCAAATAATTATTTTCGTTTCTGAGAAAAATTGCTTATTTATTCGATATTGGAATGTAAACATCAACAATCTCAAAATTAAAAAAAAATTTTAAAAAAGGTCCTCTTTTAAAATTTATTATTTTTTCTATATATACTCTAATTACGGTTTTATTTTTTAAATTCCTTTTTTCAATACAAATTATGCAGTCATTTTGAATAAATTATTTGCTCATTTACAAATTCAAAACGCTCTCGTAAGAAATCCTTAGAATATTCCTTCCCTCTCCTTCATTTTTTTAGAACTATAAATACTTTTAAATCTTATCCCAAAAATGATTTTTATAATTGTTTTTTAGAAACTATTCCCACAAAACCACGATCCTCCTCTTTCTTATGATGAAATTATTTAAGCTACTTTCATTTGTGAAAACGAAATTCTTTCAAATACAAACAAATTAAGAAATTACACTTAAAAATTAATATATTTTAAAATACCACACTAACAATATAATAATGAATTAAAGAAAATGCTAAAATACCGTTTTAAAAAAGTAAAAAGAGCCATACATTTATAGGGGGGAGGGTATTACACACATTCACACATATTTTGTTATTTATTCATTTATTTTTATTATTTATTTCGTTATGAGAATCATTTATTTTTATTGTTTATACATTTTTAATACAATATTTTTTCGGAGTCTTCTCAGATACTTCTGTATGTTAGCTTCTAGAATTTTGTGTGTATGTGAACACAATTGTCAAAAATCCGTTATTTTGATACTTTATTAAGATTTTTTGGTAAGATGTATATTTAAATGCCCTTAGAAATCTTGTTTATTTATGTTTATAAACCCATAATTTACTTTTTGTCTACTTGATTTAAAATGAGGAATAAAAACGATTACGTCACATTACGCACATGTTATTGATAAAAAGCATGCCGCTTACGCCAGGTACTCTTAAATTTCATTCGAGATTACGTATAACTTTGTGTAAACGCATTATTGAACAAAAATCTCAAAATAAATATTAAAATTGCACATATAGACACAAAATACCAAGAAAATACCATTCATAAATTCTACGTAAATATTTTCACCATAAAAGACACAAATTTATTTTAATTATATTAGTTTTAAAAATAAAGAATAAAAATTAGTAGCTTCCTAAGTTACGTTTTATTGATTGCATTTTTAATGCAATATTTTGTTTAAATATGGTAAAGTTAAACCATTTTGATTGAATATTTTAGCTTTGCGCATTTACAGCTTTTAATGTTTTTATTTCCGAAATGTAAAATAACATTGCTTAAAAAAATTTTGCACCAGCTTTAGTAAAAAAAATTTATACTGAAGAGTTTTAAATGCATATTTGGTAATTTTTTGTCAAGTGAATTTTTAAGAAATCAGAAGTTTTTGATTTATTAAAATGTGTTTTCGATTTATTAATATACTTGACTAGGAAATGAATTGATTTACTTCTAAGTTTAACTGGGTAAAATTATATATCACATTACAAAATTTAAAAAACAAATAATCGTTGCTTACTTATACTATGTGATTATACATAATGTATCGCTTTTTTGCTTTTTATTTGTTATTCGCTTTTTTATGCTTCATATTTATCATTTGTTTGCTGTAGCTTTTCATATTTATGCTTCTAATATAATAAAAGAAAATTGAAGTTGCACTTATTTAATTTTCACTGTTTTTTAAAACATTCCCACCTCTAAATTTATTTTTAGCGTTATTAAATAATTTAGCTATCAAATGTAAATCTCACTTCGAGGTAGAAATGTAATGTTAACTTTTACAAATTTATGTCCTTCGAGAAATTATCCTTCATAATCAAGTTTTCGAAAACTTTCAATATTGACGTAAAGTGTATACGTTTACCGCACAGCCATCATAGTTAGGGAAATTTATATCATTTTCAATAATAACAATTGTAATAATAAACCAAAAATAGTAGTATATTCTCTAATTGATACAAAAATAACTACTTTACGAATTTATAAATGTCGCTATATTTAACGTAAGCAATTGAAGATTTTTGTTTTCCTTCAAATATTTTAAGAAAAAAAAATAGCAACAAAAAGTAAGATGCATTAAATACGCCCTTTTCTTTCAAAAATAACTTACTGATTTAGCTTTGCACCCTAATTCGAAATAGGAATTAATAACTTATTATAAAATGAGGGACATAAACTTAAAACATGCATAACCTTTAGAAGTTTTCTAAATAAGAATATTGTCAGCTAAGACTTAAAATGTTTATTTAAAACAAACAATTTTTAAAAGAAAATCTTTAGTGAATCCAGTACCGAGTATTAAAACAGTTAACTCAATTTAATGTCTTTAAGAAAATTCCTTATAAATTACCCTTGGCGTATTAAATCCATAATGTATAGTCAACTGAATCCGATTCTAAGTTTTGCGAAGAAAATCTATCACCTGTATCATCAATGCAGCTTCAATTCTTCAATGCAATTCTGAGCAATGTTTGTGTGCCGATTCATGGTAATGGCGCCCTTTCTCCAACAGGATTCAAAGAGTCCGAAAAACCAGAACTGGATGACAAGACCATCTCGGTCAGTTTCAGCACGGAGACCTCTTCCTCTTGGATTCGAGAGGCGAACGTGGAACCTCTTCTTCGAAGCTACACCAAGCACATTCTGGCCGGAAGGAACGAGTATTTCTTCAGGATATGGCATCTAGCAGAGACACTCTCCAAATAAACTCTATTGTGATAACTACTTTGGGCATTTTCAAAATCTGGAACGGCCCTAATGATGAACGGATCTTTCCTGAAAAACAACGGGCAGCTATTATCATATTGATGATAATAATACAGAAGATTGAAAGATTTGTAATCATAAATAAACAAGTATTTCTCAGGGCTAATATAAACAAAATTGTCAGATTTAAAAGGTTTTCAAAATAACTGATGTGAGGGATGTATTCGAAATGAAATGCAATGAAATTGTGTAATTGGTACACAAAACAAGTATTTTTTAAATAATTTTTTTCATTTTGAATTTCAATACGATAACTTATTTTTTAAAAGCAATTTGTTTTTTGTTTCACGAATCACGTGTGTGTGATTTATTTGAAAGGAAATTTTACCGTCGGTATCATGAATGCATTAAGATTTTTTTTTACTATTATAGAAAATACATTCTAGTTCCTTTCAATAACCCCACTTTTAACATGAGAGAACTTTAATTCATTTTGCTGACAAAAACAATTAGCTCCCAGGTTTTGAATTTGCCCTACATTTTTTATGCTCAGGAAGCTCTGGTAGCGCCTGGGTTTGTACAGATATATACAAAGTGTAAGATATTTTTTGTTATGAGCTTTTTCGAAGCTCTGATTATTTTTACCAAAGCCTGGACTTTATTAGCTTTAGGTACGATTGATAATGTACCTATGAACAAATTCTACAATTCTTAAATGAATTGTGTCTTCTGTGTACACACTGTTCTTTAAACGATGTTTTTTTGTTTTATGTTCCTACACGCATCCATTGGATGATTCTAGATTATATGGATTATAATTAATATTTATGAATTTCTTTAGAATCCCACAGATATGTGATATTTGTCGGTTGTGTTCTGTGTTCATATGTTATGTGCAATAAATTAGTTTATCCCGTATGTTGAATTTTTTTTATTGTTAAATAGAATTTAAGTATTTTTTAAAAAAATTATATGGTACGATTCAATTTATCTACATGCTACCATATACTTAAGATACGCGGCAATCGTCTTTAATACGCATACGTCGATTGAATCCTTTAATTACTAAAATAGGGTGATATAGAGAATTTTAGCGATGATTTTTTTTTAAATTAATTAATTAGTTTTGATACAAATACAATGATAACATATACACTGAAAAGTTTACATAAACCAAATGAAATTAATCCAAAAAATACCTTTTTAATAAAAAAGGTTTATAAACTTACGAAAAAGTAATTGGTTTAAACGCTTCTTTTTCTAAACAATGACAACACTGAAATTTTACACAAAATATCTATAAATAACCGGTATTAGTATCTATATGAAACGTAACTTATTTAAATAGTTTTCAATGTAAATTGCTGTAATAAATATATTTTTTACTTCAACGTGGGCCTAACATCTTTTACGTGGTAGATTTATTCCTCAGTAAATTTATGTAAAAAACGTGCAAAAAAATATACGATTTATATACTAAATTAGGAGATGCTTTAAACATTGTTCACTAACCTTTTAGGATAAAATAATGTAATTTAATACTAAAAATCCTGCAAAAAAAGTGACAAGAAATCATCTTTTGTACATGGGTCATTGCTTGATATTTTACATTTATGCGCATTTAAGGGGACACAATACGATTCAATTGACGAAAATCGGTCAAAAAATTAAATCTAATTTTTTTAGTCCTGAATTATTTTTTATATACTTTTCTACAAACTCACAAAATTTGAAAGCTCTAAGTTTTAGGATAACTTTTACGTTTGTTTTTATTCACATTCCAATGGCACAAATCAAAACTTACTGACTTAGCTCAGAAACAAACTAGTTTGTCTTCATTTAAAAATGCTAAGGCTTTTTTCCTATTGTGCTTTTTCACTTGTTGATAATAGTACATGGGACAAAAGTTGGTATGCATTTTTCAATCAAAGCAATGCTTATTTTTTAAAAATAATTGAACTCAGAATTTATACATTTTTTAAGGAATTTTCAGTAAGTGCTCATAAAAAGAAATATTGTACGAATACCAATCATGTTAGCAAAAAACCCATACCAACTTTTGCTATGCGTAGTTTAACGTACTTGTAAATCAAATTTCATATGTCTACGTCAATTTTTGTAGGAGGAGTAGCATTTTTAAAACCATTTCATAAGTTTTTAATGTTTTTTCCTTAAAAAATTAAATGGTTAGCTATTTATGAAATTTTGAACACAAAATCTGTTTTACATCATACATACACATAGGAGGCAACCAAAAAAATTATGAAAATTATTAAATTAAAAATTTTTGTGTAAATCGTATCATGTCCCCCTTAACGTTGAAACATTTATACACATTTAACATTAATATCGTACAGATGTATAGATATACCAGTTAATTAAAATAAAATTAGGAATACATCTATATTGTTTCAAAAAAGTAAAAAAGCTTTAAATTCTTAATTCTAGAAGTAATATTCATTAGTTTTTTATTCGTCGTTACTTGTTGTATAAACGTAGTTGGTAACGGCGTGAGTAGTTGAAGACGCTGTCCTCAACAGAAAAATAAAGGAAGATATTTGTCAGATATTTATTATGATGAAGAGAAGATGAACTGTTTCTTGAAATATTTTGCGATTTATACATTTTGCTTATTAGAAAACCTATTATTCATTTTTGTGTTTTGGTTTCTCGAATTCTTTAATAATATTTGGTGCCCAACTAAACAAATCTTTAAATCTCGTAGGAATTTTAGAGGGCATTCTATGTTCCCATCGACGTTTATAAAAAAAATTTCCCCAGACTCATCAAGTTTAAGGTCCTCGGAAATTTAATTATTAGTTCACTGATAAATTTCGTCTGCTTCTTTTCGCATAATAATAAGCAAATTGTGTTAGACTAAATTAACTGTGTAAGAAAATGTGACTTTTTATTGGAAAATATTATTTCAAAATTATTTAAAAATGTGCATGATTATAAGGAAAAATACAGTTCGTACTTTTAATACACTTGCTTTGAAAATTTTAAGTGAAACTAGAATTATTTCTTTAATTCTTTTAAAAAGGTTATACCTTAAAGAAGATGAAAAGCAAAAGAGAGAGAGAGACTTTATATATATATCTAAAAAAATTATTAAAAAAACAATAGTTTTTCACATTATGCTCCTCTAATTAAAAACAGTACGAATAAACAAAGTATTAACTTTTTTCAATTTTTTGTTCTTATTTTAATTCTATGTAAACTGTGAAACAAATTAAATTACTTCTAAGAACATTTTAACTTTCAAATATTTTGTTAGAAATACCTTAGTGTATTTTAAATAAAGAAAGGTTAGACTACGTAAGTTTTTTCCAGAAAATATTCGTCAAGGAACACTGCAAGATAAAAAGATATGAAACTATTTATATATATATAATTGCTAGGGAAGGTAAAATAATAAGCGTCGTGATAATTTGATTTCCACATTCGATATATGCTATCTCTCTTATTACCTCTTAGCTTAGTAAAATTGTCTTACAGTTTAAGAAATCTGATTTTACACCAGGGTACAATGGCTACAGCAAATATGGTTAATATTTATCACCGTCATTTATGCAGCCTTCTTAATAAAAAAATTGAAACAGCTCGTCTACACAATAAGTAAAACTTAAACAAGTAGATGAAACCTTTTCTCAATGATGAGTGAAAAATCAAGTTCATGTTCTTCGTTTTATGGATAAAATCCAAAATAATTTAGTTTCCATCTGTTGCCAAATACTATGGTTTCCCATAGTATACGAGCTTGTCCTTTCACTATTGGATACTTTATATGGATACACTTATAAATAGTTGAAAAGTGTCTGCAAGTAGCTTTCAATAATTGGCTTAATTTACCCGAAGGTCCCATTTCATGCCATCCATGGCATGGAATGGGAGTGAGTGAGTGAATATTAACGTCGCACTGTTCAGCTACACTAGGGCTTTTAGCGATGGACCACGTAATTTTAAACCATGGTCAAGTGAAGTAAACAACACCTGAGCTGGCACACCCCTCTCATAATTACCACACCAACGGGAGGACATTTGAGCTTTCGACAGAATTAACGGTTATCGCTCCCCTACACGGCGGGTCTTTAGTGATACTGGGCTCGAACTCGTGACAAGACCAACCACGATCCGATACCTTGACCACCCGGCTACCACGGCCCCGGCATGGAATGATGGGATGGGATCATGGATGGTTAATCATGAATACATGATTATAGAGCCTTTACTAGCTTGCACAATAAGATGGATCGAAATTTATTTCTGTATTTTTCAGAATTTCAGCCCCCTTCATGTGTAAAAGATGTTCTATGGTACATAAATCAAGGGGAAAATTGAATTAAAAAATTATGTTAAGCACTGCCACAAAAAGGAAAAGAAGTTAAGGTATTTGAGCTTTTTTTTATGGCAAAAAGTCAAAGTATTTTTTGTTAAAATGAATCAGTTCACTAATCATTTATCATCGTTTTTAATAATTTTTGAAGAAAATAATTATTATGAGTTTAAAATTATCTAACCAAAATTTGGTTTTTTCGTTGTGGTTTTCGAAAATCACCCTCTTTTTGACAATATTAAGTTTTAATTTTTTTTGTCCTAATCTCCGTTCCGCAGAACCTATAATTCTTCTATTGTGATTATAATTTTTCCCCTCCACAGTATCTTGTTGAAAATTTTCTGCGCCACACTCTCGAACTTTACTACCAGCTCTTATCAACTAGAATCATGATTCATCTAGAGCTCAAAATGATATATTCATAAGCCCAACGGAGGTGCTGACGTCAATGACGCGTTTTTAATAAAAGCACTTGAGTTGGTCATCTGGAGTCATATTCCATAAACACGAAACACATAGGATCATTCAAAATAACTTATCGAGTTGGAGCTCCTTATGACTATCCTTCTAGTACCCCGATAGCTTGGTAAGCTTCAATGCTATTTACTTCCAGAACTTCTGGTGGATTTCTAAGACGAATATTAATTTCAGGCCTTGCAACTTCCCTGTTGCAATTCCCTTTTTCTTATTCTTAGATTTCACGAATATCGATTTACCATTAACCCACACACTCAAACGTCAGAGCTTAAATAAGATTTACATTTGTATAAAATCAAGTCATCTCTACAGAAAGCAGTTTTTAAACTCAAATCATGGTTAAGGAATAGTTTCCACGAGATGATTAGTAGAAGAACCCGAATGGAAACCGTTACAGATTAATATATAACGCTGACGTTATAAACTTATCTATCTGTATGTGAGTAAAAAGTAAAAAAGATGAAAAAAATGCATATAGACACAAAAATCATTTCTTTCCTCTATTTTTTTTCGTAATTGTAAGATTATTAAACAAAACTTTTAATTTTCACAAATGCATATTGAATTTTAACACACTCCTTTGTCTTCGGTAATAGTATAACCATATTAGATATTTTCGTCAGGCAACTTTCGCAAAAATCATTCTCTCCCTTCAGACAGACGCCTTTGTTAAGCATCGATCCACAGTGCCATTGATAAGCAAGAAAACCTTTTCTAGTGCGGTATTGCCGGCTTTGTCACGAATTGTGTGTCAAATGAAGGATGTGTGTAAGGATCAGACATTAATGGACAATTGGACAAGTACAGTGCACTAACATTTTATTTTTCTTAAACTATGCTTCACTTTCGGGACATATTTTGATGTTTCTCTCAATAACTTTTTTTAAAATTCAGCATATTTATTCGACTTGTTATAAGTTTTATTTTAAGAAATTGGTAAAAAATTTTGCTTGGTTGATAGAACTATATGCAGCCAGCGGAAACCCCTTGTTTTTGGCCACCCACTTGTGGTGCACACCTCCTAGGATCGGATCTGAGTTAAAAAATTAAGTGGGGCGAAGGAGAAATCTTACATTCTACTCATTTGTCAAAGATGCAGTTTTCCTTATTAGTCATTGGCCAGTTCAAATTAAATGCTTCAACCCCAGCTAACAAAAGTCAACTGCAACTATCAGAAAGTTTTGTTATCTTTTATTTTTAGTATTTATTATCTGTACTAACATTCAAATAAAAAAAATTCTACTGAGAGTTTAAAAAAAATTGATTATAAATTTGTGGGAAAATATATATATACTCGATGTATCAAAATCGATCTGAATTTTCTTAAAGATTTGTGGACATTAAATGTATATAACTCCACAAAATTCTTCAAATTCAGTCACAGGAACCGATTAATTTAAAATAAAGATCCAGGAAGAAATATAAACAAACATATAACTCACACTTGATTCGCTAAAATCATCGAGAAATTTTCAAGGTTTCTAACTGAGAAGAAAGGAGAAAAAAATTTAAAAGGTGGGTGTCGATTGTAATTGCCCATTACTACATTACAGTTCTTGCTATCGTAATAAACGAAAATTCAAAAACAAAAAATAATAATTTATAGTTTTATCTTCCTTTTTTTCCTGTGTATTATTTTCTTGCATGTTTTAAATATTTTTTATAATTTTTTGGAGTATCAGTTTGACTGGAGAAAAAGTAGAACACGAGGTGCAAAATAACGAGGTTCACAGTAAACAATTGACTTTACTCTCATAATTTAAATAAAAATTTAGCAAAAAATAAAGCTCCGTATAATATCTATCAAAATTAATAAAAAACAGTGTAAACGCTATATTTTCCACAGGGAGACTGTGGGTAGAGGATGCAACGAGAAGTTAACTCTCTTCTAATGTACCTCTTAGGCACAGAACCGCCCACGAAAGGAGCTATGACAGATCTGCAAAGTGTAGCTAACTTCATCAAAAAATTCTGAACTCGATCATTTTGCTAAATAAAAGCATGGAAAAAGAGAGGAATTAAAAAAATAATTAAATTAAGATGCCTTGAGGTACATGGTTGACGAAAATATAAGGGGAAATATACAAACTGTTGATTCAGAGAAATAAAGTAGAAATTATAATGGATGCGCCATAATTGAATGGTGTCGCCATCTATATTAAAGAGCATGAACTAAGCCATTTAGTAACGTGATGCTCATCTCGAAGTTTTAAGAGCAAAATAATAATCAGGAACTCAATGGAGAACTCTTTTATATAAAGAACCCAACAAAACAGCCAGTTAATTCATCTAAAAATGCTAACAGAATTATAAATGTAAAAATTATTGTTACTAAATGTAAAATTTAAATAAATTGGATTAATCTATAACAGTGGTCTTCAAACTTTTCAATTCACGGAACCCCTAGAACTAGAGAGAGTTTTCGTGGAACTCCATTCCACACACACACTTAGAAGAATATATTCAAAATAATATTTAAAGTAGATCAACATGTTTTTAGTACTTTACGCAAAGGCAATTAAAAGAATTATTGCATTTATTATTTAAAAAATTCTAATCTAATTTTGTATATTATTTTACTCATTAATAATAACAATTTATAATTCAAGTGTCACCTACTCGTGCATTATATTTTTCATCTGGGATACTTGTGCTTGCTTTTTTCACGCAATTTATCTATGCCTATTGAATTTATCTGCAGTCGCAATTTCATATTCTGCATTGATTTTTTTATACTTTGTTTTTGCAGCTACTCAAGTTAAGAAATGTATTTCAATTAAACACAATATTCTGAATGGTATTAAAATGTTTATAGCTGTGTGAGAAATAATGTGTATTTTTCATCAATTTGCAACATAAAATTTAGGAATTGTTCTTGCTTAAAATTTAGTTTTTAACATCGAATCGGTTGATAAGTTGTTTCCTCTCCTTTATTATGGGTGTTTTTTTCTACAAATGCAAAATGGTGCATTTTCCTTTAGAAAATTATTTGGTTATTCAAGGCACTGTGTTAATTAACGAGTATAAAATTTTCTCGTGGAACAAAAGATAGTAAACAATGGAATATTCACAATCTAGTGAGAAGCATTTATGTAAAGATAAAACATTTTAACAAAAGTTTAAAAAGTGTTGAAAAATAAAGTTTATATTATATAAATAAAATTTTCAGTTTTAATGAACAGGATGAGTTTTAGATACTTGTAATTATACAAACTTCATAGAAATAATAATTTTGCATACATATTTATACGTTTCTTTTTGATTTTTTTTTATTGTAACTCATAGAACCCCTGAGTATGCCTCGTGGAATTCCAGGATTCCGTGGGACACAGTTTGAAGACCACTGACGTGTAGTAACTTTAAGGACAAATGTGGAAAAAAATTTCTCGATGTATTATGAATATGTAGTGACATGGTATACCGATATACCTAACATGATATACAAACCGAATGATTTTTTTCATGGTTTTTAACTGTACGTTATTTTTTTCACATGGTTTTAAAATTATACGTTACGAGTAAAACTCTCTTTATTCTGAGTGTTTGTAGTAGGTTTACTCTAGTACGATTTAGAATCATTGATTGTTAAGCGAAAGAACTAAATTTATCAATTAAATTTCTTATTAATATTAGTTTAATTAATGAGTGTCTTAAGCCAAGTAAAGTCTGAAAAATCATTTTTAAACAGTGATCTAAATGTAAAATGCGCTCTGAAATTTCAACGAGGTATAAAAATTTGAATAGTTGGATACCCAGAATTGTATAAAGAACCTACAGCAAAAGGAGGACACTAATAAATAAGCAAAAGATTTTAAGAAAAGGAAAACAATTGCTTAAAACATTTCGAAAAAACGGAGCCCATCTGTGATAAACGTAACTACTAGACGAAAATCTTCATTGAACAAATGTTTAGTGGTTACGGTAGATCTTTTCATAAAGAACAGCAATTTTGATACACCTCGCAGCAAACAAAGGTTCACAATATCAGCAAGTTGCGACGAACAGTGGCGCACACAAGGGGGTGGGGGGTCCTGACCCCTCCCCCCAAAAGCCCTTGATTTTTTTCCGATTGATTATAATTCTAAGTATATAGTACGTAACATTTAATTTAAGTATTTGTCATTAACTATTAATTTTATTAATCAATGCTAATTATTTATTCAATAATTAGATTTTTGCTGTGTTTTGTTCCCGAAAATCGACAAAATCAAAAGGAGCATGATACAAGAATGGTGAACTTTCGATCCCGGACCCCCTCCCCCTTGAAAAATTCCTGTGTGCGCTACTGGCGACGAATAATTGAATATTATCTCTTGAATTTATAATTCACAGTTTTTATATCTTATGAAGTACATGCAGTGATGGGCATAAGGTAAAATACACTTTGCGTTCTCTCTCTCAAAAAAATAAATAAAAAATAAAATAAAATATATATATAAATGCAGTTCCAACATTATTTGCAACGTCGAAATCAAGATATTATATACATATAATTTTTAGATTTTCATAAATATAACTGAAAAAGTTTAAATTCAAATTTATAAACATAGAAAAACGTACAGAACTTTACGATCCATCTAATGGATTCATGGCACATTATAGAGAAATCACAGATGAACAATGCATGCTACATGTTCGAGATCATTGCCTTAATTAAAGTAAAAGTTATTGCATAGACGAGGCTTAAAATGGCTTTGTTGAAGGTCATGTATAAGAATATTTAAGTAGACAAGTTTGTCCCTTGTGCCATCATTGAACTCAAATTTAACAAACCTGCTCTTGACATGCAGTCCCATACCATCACAATTTTGTTCTCATGTCTTACTGTTGCTTCAGGTATCCAAACACATTCAGAGTACCTTTTTTAAAAATAGCATACTAAAACAACGTAAATACTTTTACGGGATAAATACAAATAAATATTTATACTTAACCACACACAAACAACGATATTTAAAATAAATTACCTAAATTTTACAAAAATCACAATCATAAGAGTGAAAGTTTAGTAATTTCTTAAAAATTCTTACGCAATTAGAAAAAATAAGTAATAAACATATCAATGTAAAAGTGTTACTAAAGTAAAATATGTATGTTAATCTAGTGAATGTACTTAAATTTTAATGTTTTATCAAAATTTTAAAAATCTAGAGATGATAACATTTGTGAGGCTGTTATTGAAATAACAGGCCACAGAACAAAAAATATTAAGGCAGCAAGAATTATTTTATTATATTCCGTTATAAGTAATAGATATATCAGGCTCAAAAAGTTTCATAGAAGTACACTTATAATATTTTGGGTTATCAGACCGCCAAGAGAGATTTTGAACCATTTAAAAATAGCTGGTAGATTCTGGTAGATTAAATACCGATTTCTGATCTTATTGTTACTAGGCCTCTATCGTATCGTAAAAGCAAAATAACATAAGTTTTGAAAAGCCAGAAGATTGGTCCTAAATAAAATAAAACCAAAAGTATGTTTCAATCTAAATTAGACATTTCAACGTGTTCGGACCTTTAACCTCCCCCCATTCTTTTCCCCTGTTCTCAGCTTTCACACTTTTTCTCCAAATTAAATTCTTTTCATTACAGCGAATTAAACTGAATTTACTCTCATTGGAAAACAATACATTCGTCCAAAAAATCTCTGCCATCTTTATAAAAATATTTTCTTGAAAACCAAGCATTTTCTTTATATTAGTTTTACCGAAATCGTTTTCTTCTCACTGCTCTAGATTTGAAACCAGCCCAATGAAGAACTCTACAAATAATCTTTGGATGTATAGTGATTGTGTTCGAAGAATTTTTTGGATTTAGTTTAACAACATTGGCAACTTTCCTATTTCCTTTATGAGTCAGCTTTTGGGGACGGTTGCATCTTGGAGCTTTATCACACAACACGATTTGAAATTTTTTTTTAACACACGTCACGGCTACATCGGAGAACTCTGAAAGCATATTGCTTTGCTGTTAAAGAACGCGATGATGAAAGAGAGAAGAAAGATTAAATAAAATTAAGATGCCATGGTGCACGTGGTTGCCGAAAGTAAAAGGAAATAGCAATTTTGCACTAGTGATTCGGAAAAGAGCGGGAAAAAAATTAATGTTCTTTGAATGCATTGTACCGTCATCTATGTTAAAAGTCATACTACTAATCTTAAAAAAAGAAAATATTTTTACAAAATGAAAATATGGAAAAATGAAGATACTAATTTTTTTTTTTCAAAAGTAAAAGGAAAAAATGGAAGAACGGTTCCTCATACAATTGGTTCCTCTCAATGGTTTTGTCTCATTATGTAAATGGATGGGAATTTTTCTTAAATCGTATTATTCATTTCAAAATTTCGATGAACTAAGCAAAAATAGTCACGATTTCAGCTCTATCAAGCTATTACCTTTTGTCAACCTGATTGATACGTTCAGAAGGACGCAATATGTTATCTTGCGTGAAATTTAACACATACTTTTTTTTTTCACACAAGTCTTTCATTATGAGATGGGCTAAAAAGTTCTATTTAATTTTTCCACTATACTAATTTGAATTAAAAAAATTTCAATTATCTTTCGAATACTCTAAGGTTTATATAAAAAAACAACCGTTTTGATAAAAATAACGAGTTGAAGGATGGTTTCCCCAATTTTTAAATGCAATGTATGCCGTCACTATGTCTAGCACTGTAAGTGTAACTATGCACATCTAAAAATTTATGCAGATGATTTTCTATCACTTTTTAGATGGGTGTTATTAAATTAAAGCTCTTAATTTCATCTGACGCAGCTATTTGAACAACGTGAAATGCATATTCCTTTTTTGTACACAATTAGTAATTAATTTCACAGTTTTTTGAGGGACGTATTTAATGTAAAAAAGAAAGAAGTTGAGCTTCTCTTAGTACTAAACATATGATTCTGCGTAAAGTTCACAATTAACTTTTAAAAAAACTCCTTCAAGTTAACATTTTAAAAAGATATGATCTTTGAAAATTCAAAGTTTGAAACTCGATTTAAGTAAATAGTAAAAAAAGACTTTTTTTCTATGAAATTAATTTTTTTCCCTCCAGAGTATGCAGTTTTTAACGTTGATCATGGTTCCTAAGACTTGCCTAGTTAACTTGCGACTTAAAATCATAATTCACAATAGACTTTTTTATACTTAAAATATACAACAACAAATAGTAGTAAACTGCTAAAAATGAAATTGAATGATTATGTATAAAAATCTGAATGTTTTCTGTATATGAAAAATGTAATTATAAGAATTTTTTATAAAAAAATAACTTTAAAACTTTTGGATGTGTAAAACAGAACTCACCAGGATAATACGTAAGTATTAAACTAGATTTGCTTTAATATGTTTAAATTTTAAAAATTGAAAAAATGAAAAAAAGAGCCACAAAATATTTTATTAATATTTGAATATTAAAACTAGTTTTAAATATTGTTTGTCTTTTTTTTTTTTTTGGGGGTATCATTACTTAAATAGGTTCGTCAAGAATTTTAGCTTGCTTTTTACCGTGGAATATCTTATAAAAAATGGCCATGCTTAAATTTATGTACTAAAATAGTATTTAGTATAAATTTAAAAAAAAATTTCAAATAGGGTTGAGGATTAGTAATTACCAATTTAGAGATATCTAGTACATTTCCCGGGAGCTGGTATCGCTTTTTTTAGTGGGGTACCATTGCCACAATATAATTTTGACCCCTAGTTTCCTCCCTAGGAAGAGGCACTTGAGCTCTGACGATGAGAAATAATCTATGATTTAATTTTTGAGTCTGAGCTGTCGATTTTTTCCATCATGAAAATATACCGACTTGAGCTGGGGTCAAACATGCAAACTTGGGTGTACAAGGCCAGCACCTAACCAACTATGCCACCCAGCCGGCATATAAATTAAAATAGTTATTATGAATAAAAAAGAAAAAAGCATAGAGAGAAGGAAGAAATAAAGAGCAAAATATTGAATCAATTAATTTAGAAAGATAGTAAGCAAAAGAAATTTTTGCACTTTATGCAATTTTGTACAGCAGTTTGTTTCTCAAACTGTAGAGCGCACCCTCTAGGGGGTGTGATAACCCTACAAGGGGGGGCGAGTACATCGAAAAGTCGAAAACAAACATTATTTAAACAAATTATTAATTTACTGAAAGGAAGCAGAAAAAATAATGCATTCTGACATAATAAAATATAAAATACACATTTACACTGATATAATACACTTATAAATATATCAGTACTGCACCATGTATTTCATAATTAATTAAACATTACTAAGTCAAGAACAAATTTAATAATTACCAGTGATTCTATGGGCACGTCGTCAAATTATACACAAATTTAATACGTATCTTGATAATTTGTACGGTTTATATTTAAAGTTGTATATTGTAGATTTACCTCAAATTATATTATTAGTGAATTCTATACCTTATTATTGTACGTACGTGGTGGCGCCATGAAAATTATGATTAAAAATTGGGTCGCGAGTATAGAAAGTTTGAGATGCACTGGTGTACAGAATACGCAATTTATTATGCACAGAATTTTTAAGTTTTCTTATAAAATATCATACATATGAATGCTGTCAATTTAACAATGCTGAATTCTTACTTGATAAATGAAATTTTATTGTTATGCTATTGAACTTCCATAGCACAATATATTATTAAACATTCATATTCATTCAAAAAACACACACACACACACATTCGGAACACTCATAATTCTGAACCACGGTCAAGTGACTATAACGAGATCCGAGTTGGTACTCTGCTTTCAAAATTTCCATGCCATTCGAACGTGAGCTCTTTAAGGACCTCACGATTGTAAAAATGCCATATTGACCCCCGCCCCCTTCGAAAAAAAGACACCTGAAGCAAACAAACTTTGGGTTATCTGACTAAAAATGAACTAATGGATTCTAAAGTGTAGGAAGCATTTTTTGTAAGTTTAAAAGTACATATTCCACCAAACACTTGTGTTACCCCAAGTTGAAAGAAAAACTTTTTAATTAAAGAAAATAACTATGCTCGTTATACAGAAATTACTATTTTAAAAAAAATTATACACCAAAGTATTTTTTCAATTCCTACTATTAGTTCACTCTCTCCATGTATCTTGTTCAAATTTTCAATCGTTAATAAAATATACTTTATATTCATCCATTGAAGTTCAAATACATTTTTTAAGACTTGTAGTGGATGATACTAAATTTAATACAGTTTTTTAAAACATTTTAGTTCGTTAATTAAACTTTTTTAATTTTAAACTTACTCTGCATTATTTCAGTTGAAGTTACAACTGGCTGCAACAGATGGCGCCAGTATGCTTTTCTAAAGAAGTATAGGAATACTTTAAAAAAAATTTATATTACTTGTTCCTTACATAAATTATTCAAAAAAATATATTCTCTTGTACACTAAATAAAAGAATAATATACTTCTAAATATGCTACTACATTTTGAAAAGGTGCAAATATATAAATATTGAAACGATTATTTCTTTTTTTTTAAAGTAAATTCTATAAAAGCTTCAAAACACATTTCTTATTCAGTCCTCACTAGTATTTTGTTGCGTCAGGGCATATCTAAGAATAAAGAAAAAAAAACATTCAAGTTTTCAACGCTTGAATATTAAACGTACCTTAATATTGCCGCACGCATAAGTCCGATACCGTCCCGATAGCCGGGTTGGCAGGCGTTGGACTGAACTTCCTCAGGTCTCGGGTTCGAATCCCGGCCCCGGCAGATTTATCAAAGACTGGAATTTTGTTCTCGTTTTTAATGTATTGTTTCTCTAGGTTCTAGATGAATCCAGATCATTCTTTAGAGTGCATACTGGGTATTTCTCAAAATATTCGAAGTGTATAAAGCAGAGTTCATCGCCAGTTGGGCATGTTCTCAGTCCAGTGTTGTATCGAGCTCCCAGCACGTTAGAATAAATCTAATTGTTTGTTTTAATTGAACT